>JAOSBN010000179.1:57392272-57444047 GCA_027563595.1 Erythroxylum suave | reverse complement strand
AATAATATTTTAATTAATTATAATGTAATTAATTAACTCATTCCTCTATAACAATGATACCCATTCCTCTAGATTAGGAAAGGAATAGGATATTACCCAAAAGTGGGAATCAAAATAATAACCTTATAATCATATTCTCTTACCAACTCAATCTTTCATTCCATACTCATTCCCTTTTTTTCATACCCACTAAACAAACACACCCTTAATCATGCATTTAATTGTCTTGCATTTATAGAATTTGATATTTGGATTATTGATACAGGAGCTTCTAACCATATGACCTCTAACTTAAGCCTATTTGACTACCATTTCACTTGCCTTTGAGGTACAAGTATAAAAGTAATTTTTTTGTTCTTTTTATTACAAAGGAATCTAAGCTAAGCTATCTTAAACGCAGAGATCTGCGAAACAAAACTCCCGTTAGGTCCTGTTGGAGAGACTCCCGGATGACCAGTGGAGGCTGCTGGAGAAGGTAGAGTCCTGGGCGTGAATGGAACGCCAACTTGGCCAGACCGTCAGTCGACTAATTGCCTTATCGATGGATGTGATAGATCTGGATATCCCAAGCTTGACGCTAGATGGCCCTAATGTCTTGTACCAAAGAAAAACCTTCAGTCAGTATGCAATTGACTGATGATAACAGATTCACAACCTCAAGAGAGTCGACCTGGAGGACCACCTGGCAAAAACCGAGGTCCCAGGTCAAAAGAAGTCCCGAATGGACCCCCAGAGTTCAGTCGTAGTAGGTAGACACCCTCCAATGGTTTGCATAAAACCGCCGCACCAGTCGCCATTACAATTCCGTATTAACCCCCGGCTATGGCGAGGTGGGAGGCGAGATTCACCGCTCTATCAGTATTGACTTTTACCCAACCCTGGTCGGGGGGGTTCTAGCGCACTGGCATGCTCAGATGTAGATAGACCTTGGTTGTTTAGTACCTGCCCAGTGATGTCGTGGCTCAGAACGATTCAGTGCACGTAGTTTAATACTATTTTGGAACTACAATTTAGCCAAACAAAGCCTTCCTAAAAAATGCTCTTGTTCCACCATTGCCAGATATACCATCACGTAATCCCAAAAATTGTAGACTATTCCTGCAACTGGACTTGGAGTTGTGCGGTAACGTTGTATTCTGCCCACGTCCTCTCATCTTGGTGGAAAAAGATAGAGTCCACCACGTCTGGAGGAAATTGCCGCCAAACGTTTTGGACCCGGGGGCAATCTCTAAGGGCGTGCAAAATTGTTTTAGTTTGGTCACAGAAACTGCAACTGGCATCGGCTGTGAAATGACCCAAGACTCTCTGTTGATTGGTAAGCAATATCCTCTGCGCGAGGAGCCACATAAAGGATCGGATCCTCTGAGGGCCTTCCAGAGGTGATTGCGGGCATTGGGTTGATGCTCTTCGATGAGGTCATAAGCTGAAACAACTTTATCACCTTATTTGAACCATTTCACCCGCCTTTCCATAAAAAAGTAAAACAATAAAAAAAAACGAGAGAGCTTTGAAGAGTATGTTTGACTCTTTTTTAACATTCAACCACCATTGTCGTAAAATGTGAACATTGTCAAGATATGCTCAAGATAGGGTTTAATGTATTCAATATTTATAAAAAAGTCTTTCCTTAATATGTTAAATATATTCCTAAATTTCTCACTTCATTCATCTAATGAGATTGGAAGCAGCCAAACTTGAGATTCGTGATATTGATTATTGAAACAACCTCTTTATTTCAAATAACTTACATCAAATCTGTCCTTTTCTTCAACGACTGACGTCAACCTAATTCTGTACTCTAGCATGTCAGCGGACGAACAGGTCAAGAGTGCAGGCAGCCACGGCAGCGATTGCGAAGAGTCGGCGTATTTATGAAGTTTTCTTTATCGCACATTTTACTGGAAGTTACTGTATTATCGTTGTTGTACTATATTGCCACTAGTTTGGGGTTCTAGACCTCGTAAGTCATTCCCACTTTAACTAATCTCTGGCGAGGTATGCGCATAACTTCATCTTGTTGCCTCACACATCTTGATAACCAGCTATAGCAACTATCAATGGCGAATTTCTTGGCAAAGTTGGAGCTGCTTGAAGCCACCATCTCTCCTTCACCCATCAGATAAACAACCCCACCTTCCCTCAATGCATTGTCCACCATTGCCAATTGCCTTGATGCTTCTTCTCTATCAGTTTCATGTAATTCTATGAACTGCTTCAGTTTATCCACCAGAAGCTGCTCTAAGCCCTCTTTGTTCCTTTCAGGGTCACAGTAACCATACCGCACAACACATCTGAATATGAGATCAGAAGCACCGACTCGTTGGAACAGGAATCGATCTTCAGGGGAAACTCTGCTGATAGGCAATGTCTTGACTGATACGAATAAGAGAATTGAGTGCAGTGCAGGAACATTGGCTACGTAGTGTGAAAATATAGGCGATACACCGTGTACAAGTTGGGTGTAGAACAGGGCGAGACCAGGTAGACGGTGTATTTTCGTGTCAGAGACTAACTTTGTTAACTTATCTGATGAGACCTTGTTTTCTAGCTCGTACTGGTACTTCTTTCGGTAACCATACTGCCATATGAACATGATGATCACCATAATGAGGGCGAATGCGAACGGAAGATATCCTCCATCAACGAACTTGTAAAATACTGAGCTTAAGATGATCAACTCCATTGCGCATATCGTTATAATGTATAGCAGGACTAGGAGGGGGTGTGTCTTCCATATCATGACCATCACAAGAATAAGAAAAGTTGATGTGATACAAAACACAAATGCCACTGCAAGTCCTGTAAGATGAGCACCAAAGAGAAATGTTCGGGCTTAAATGAATACAAGAGTGCAGACATTCTTCAGTCTTAAGTCATATTGAAGTATTGTTAGATTACCGTATGCATTGCCAATCTTTACTGTGTTTTTGAAACCGAGAGTGACTCCTACACAAGCAATCATAAGAAGGAAGTTAATCTCTGGAACATAGACCTGACCCCCATACTTTTCGGATGTATGCACCACCTTAACCCGTGGAAAGCACCCGAGAGCTAAAGATTGTTGAACTATGGAGAAGGATGCTGATATCAATGACTGACTGGCAATGACTGAAGCCAATACTGCAATAACAAACTGTGGCCAATACAATGGACCTGTGAAGCAGAAATTCATATTAATGTTGTCAAGAAATTATATGATGTGAAATCTTGCTGTTCGGAGCGAGTTTCAGGAACGGATCACGTATAAAGCTAATGAAAGCCAGCTAACGTGAGGACAAGTATGTCCAGGCAAAGTTTAGAACCAATATAAATACCCACCTGGGATAGATTTGTAAAAGGAATCAAGAATGTCATCATTGTGCTTGCGGAGATATGAACATTGGCCGAAATAAGCCAGCAAGATGGAAGGCAAAAGAACACAGCATGAGCTTAACTGGATTGATCGAATGTTGAAGTGGCCCAAATCAGCAAATAAGGCTTCAGAACCTGAAACAAAAACCAGAGGAATCAATAAATTCTTCCATTCCTATAATGTTTCAGTTTTCATGTTTTGATTGGAGATGGTAATTATGAAACTTGGAATGACAAACTTTGACTAGATTTATTTACCTGTTAGGCATAAAATCACACCTCCAAGAGAAATCCATCCATCTTTCTTGTTCCTCTTGAAGTACATTACGATGTACCATGGATTTAATGCCTTGATTACACCAGGATCATAGCGAAAAATGTTGTAGATTCCAATGCAAGCGAGAAATGCAAACCATATCAAAAGAATTGGAGCAAAAGCATACCCAACTTTATCTGTTCCAAACCTTTGAATTTGGAACAAGAAAATCAGGATTACCACTGAAATCCACATTATGGTATCCTGCGAAAGGGAGCTCGCAGCTAGCTTAATTCCTCCAACAGCTGATAGGACTGCACCAAGAATGAAACATTGCTACTGCTTTGTATAATTGTAATCAAGGTTTATCGAATATAATTCTATAGAGAAGAGCTAGTTTTCAATACCTGAGATGCAAGGCGTGAGAATACCATCTCCAAGGACCATGGAGACAGCAGTTAGGGTCATCATCAGTAAGAAATAACTCCATGCCTTGGAACTCTCAAGCTTGGACTTCACAGCTGAAGCCAGCCTAGTTCGACGATTTGGCATTTCAAGCTTGAAGTTGGACACTTCTCTGTCTTCAGCCTGTTGATTTGGCATCATGCTGATCTTGACATGCCGGCATATCAGGGAATAAAGGGCAAAGGTTCCTCCTGCAATCACAAGCAATACCAAAACCTCTGCTTATTGACAGAAATAAAGTTATCCTTGAGAAATGGCATTGGTTACCATATGCTCAAACAACATAACGAATGGCATCTATTCTGGTGAGTTACAATATCTCATAGAACAAATTTTGAACTAGTTGAGATCTGTTGAAGCAAAGATTCATACACTTTCTGCTATTCTTCTGATCACAAACTGCAATCAGGTTAACCAATTTAATTGGCTTTTCGAAGCAGTTTTGGCCGTATTGCAATCAGAATCGTCTCATAAGGAACAATTACGATTTCCATCAGACAAAATCTCAATCTACACATGAATTTCATATGAAAAAGCAACTTTCCATTCCCGAATAAACTTGTCGAGATCATATTACTGTCAAATGGATGGAAAACTGTAAAGGGTAGTTTTGTTTCCTGACAAGGAAAGAAAGCTTACCGTCCCCGTTATCATTGGCTGCCAGTACTATCAAGATATACTTGATTAAGGTTATGAACACGATTACGTAGAATATCATCGACAACGCCCCGAGAAGATCATCATTGTGTTTGATTCCATCTGGAAAGATTCCAGGAAGCGTATACAGTGGAGATGTACCAAGATCACCAAATACAACTCCTATGCACTGAAAAGCAAGAGTCAAGATCGTGCCCCAACCTGGTACCTGAGCAACATGGTAAGGTAGCTTAGCTTAGAGCATAAACTTCAAACTTTCTTGTGGCTCAATTTATCTGTCATACTCAAATTTCTTTGGAAATCCTGTTTGAATGATGTACAATTTCTGCCTATAAATCAATTTCAGTAGATGGTAAGAATAAGAAAACTTCTCAGAAGAACAAAAGATTGCGCGAAGATTAATACGAGAAAAATATATTTAATTTACTGAGAAATTCAATATCTGGAAGAACAGGTAGATACCTGTCTATGACACGTATCCATTTCTCCGGTAGACTCCATATCGAAAGAATCTTTTTTCCTAAGCTTTTTCCCACCCACATAGTCGATCTCCTCCATTATTTCATGTTCCTCTGGAGATCTGTTCTCCTTTTCTGCAATTTTATTTCCATCTTCCATCCTGTCAAAAATGAACAAGAAGTTAGGTACCTTCTTCTCTTCCTCTGAACTTCCCTCTACTGGTTTCTTTTTCCATTTTAAGCAAAACATTACAGATAACTTGGAAGAGAAGTGAAGAGTGAAAATGGCCACCAAAAGATCAAACCCTTTTCATCTAAATCAAAAAATGTTAACAACTTTTAGATCAACTTCTTAGACACAAACAAAAAGTAACGTTCTTCAACACAGAAACACGAACTATTGAAGGACAAAAAGGGAAATCAATGTGCTGGGGCAAGTGCTAGTGAACTAAAGCTCTATAGATGATATTGGAAAGATGGCAATGATATTCTAACAGTGAAGAAGGCCATGAACGAACCAACCTGTGTGTCTACTGCTTTCTTCTCTGCTCTCTCCTCTTGCTATAAGGTTGATGATGCCTGAAAACGGAGAACGTATACACACACACAAACACATATATATAACGCTTGCTCACGCGGTGAAAACACGGTATACTGATATGTGGAAGAACTAAAACCGAAGATCACACAGACCCAGATATTTACACGTAGGATGAATTTTGATGAAGTGGTAAGATAATCAAAAGGAGTATTGATCACTTGGCTGGGATTGGCTTGCATGCGTTGCCAAAAATGGCTTCTGGTGGCGGTGGTCGGTGGTCCTGGAGTTTCGTAGAATTAACTGAGGTTTGAAAATAAGCATCACTGACGTGTCATACCTTTCCTTCCTCATTACCGAAAAAGGAGAAACCAGATACTGTCACGTTTTAAGGATGACATCACGTCTGACTGGGTCATGTTATTATTAGAAAATTAAAGAGAAGTGAATAAGCGTATTAATAATTTTTATTTAAATAATTTAAAATATAAATCATAAACCAAAGATTTAAATAATATTTGCTTTAGAATTGTACAAACTTAAAGTTTCGGTCAAATTTAGCCTAATTCGTTGAATTTAGGTTAACTATTGTTACTACACTTTTTTTTTTTTTTAATAATCCAGGTATCCCCAATTGTTAAGGGTGCGTCTGAATCTGCGGTATGGTAGGGATAAGTACTTATCTACCGTGGTTTTCAAATGCAAATACGTATTTAAATTTGTGATCAACTGCCATCGCTCCCCCAAATCAAGCCTAATTTTTTAGCTATCGCTAATTCATTATCAGTTGATAAGCCTAATCCTGAGCCTCAAAGTAGCCGCCCCTAGCCATTTTTGAGGAGGCAAATCGAGAGATGCGCACGAGTTGGGTACTCAGTGCACGCTGCCGACGCAAGCTGTGCACCATGACCGATCTCTGAGTAGGTTAACTTACCAGATCTCGATCTCACACAGCCTCACTCTTGCACAACAACCAGCATAAACCTTTTCGCTAACATGCATGTGCTCCCGGAGACTTGATCCTCAATCCATAAATAAAGAGAGGACCTTCCCCAAGATTCGAACTCACGACAATGGAAGTGAACTCACAACACGACCTAGCAGGTTTAAGGATACTTGTGATTCCGCCACAAAAAAGATCACTTATAAAGATGTTAAACATATAACATTATATGCGGTGAAAATTATAATTTGTAAATAATGTAAACAATCCAAAATTAAGTCTCCTTAATTGAGATTGTTATTTTTTAAAAAATATATTAATTTATTAATGCGCATGTTATTATATAAAAAATTTAATAAAAAACAACCTCTTAATCTATTAAAGGTTGTGTATCACAAGATCTTCTCAAAATCTGTATTTCAGTAAATAATTTAAATTTTTTTTATATTTATAGTCTTGCAAGTGGGTTTTGAGAATATTTAAAACCTTGCAATAATTATTTAATCCAAATTAAAATTTTAATTTATTATAAATCTACCCATTTTTTTGCCCTTTTAAGCCCATTGTTAGGTCTATTAAAATAGACTTTGTATATATAAGAAAGTTCATAAATATAAATTTTTGAATACTTATAAAAAATTATTTTTGTAATTTGAACTTTTGATTTTATGATTATAAAAGAGTAAATTTATCTATTTTTTTGTTTATTTAATAAGTCCGATTTAAATATTAAGTAAGATAGATAAAAAGTCATATATTTAATAAATATATCTATTTAGGTTGCTTGTTGAAGATAAGAGTTGAAAGATTATATTAATATAGTATTGAAATCAAATATTTTAATAAATTTAAATAGAATAATTAGCTATAAACTTTTATAATTATTTGAATTATAACTAATAAATTTATTTTGATCTTTCGTTATTTTGAAATTACAAAATTTAATTTGCTCTCAACCTTCTGAGGGCTGTTTCCGTAATTTCAACACTAATTTTATAGTCACGTAAAATCAACTTTTCTCAAACAATAGAAAAATATGAATTAGGAAAAGAAACAAAAAAATATTCTTAGAAAACAATTTCCAAAGAGTAAACCCAAAAAAAAAAAAAGAAAATTTGAATGAATAATAGAGGATCCTAGACCGCCATACGTTAACTCTCCTCTCCTCCACAACAATCTCTCTACTCCGGTCGCCCTCCGCCGTAGTCCTGTTTCCTTCTTAGTTCCTCCTTCTCAGGTCAGAGATTCCTCTCTGCTCCACCTCTTAGCTGGGTTTCTCTCCCTGGATTTGTGCTTTTGTTTGTCTGTGTCCATGCGTACTTTCCGATTCCGATTCGTATCTCTCGATTATTCTCGGTCGATCTTCTTTTTATTGCGGATTGATGGTTCTTTGATGGATTTGATGTATTTATGGTTTGTGATGTGTTGTTTGCGAGCTCCGATTAGGGTTGTTGACCTCTTTTTTTTGGGTGGAAAAGCGAGAGACGTGGAGCGAAGCCGGAAGTTTATTGTCTTGAGCGGGTTCTCTGCTTATTTAGGGATCGACGATTAGGAGATCTCAGTTGTTTTTTGTGGTTTTTTTTGCTACCTGTTGGTGTATTAGGGCTCTTATGACTTGCGCGTTTGTTCTAGGTCCGGAAATGGGAAGGGATATTTCGGTTATTGTTGTTAAATTAGGGTTTTGGTTATGTTTTAGTGTAAAGTGGAAATTGTGCTGGCTTTGGTTTTCCATGGTCGAAATTTTGGAACTTAGAAGTTGATTTTGATTTAAGTGCAATTGTCTGTCATTTTTGTTAATCTTATTATTTCTTTTTGCAGGAGTGGAAGTTGGATTTATTTTTAATGTTTTGCTGTTGATATTTTGCAGATACTGGCTGATTGTTGTTGTCAACATGACTATGAACGAGCGGAAAACAATTGACCTTGAACAAGGATGGGAATTTATGCAAAAGGGGATTATAAAGCTGAAAAACATCCTAGAAGGGTTACCTGAAACACAGTTCAGCTCTGAGGACTACATGATGCTCTACACGTATTCATTCTTTACCAAATTGTTTTATTTCTGTCTGCAAGTCCTTATTTTTCCCTTATTAATTGTGATTTGGGTAAACTTACTTCGTCATTTTTGTTCTCAGGACCATCTATAATATGTGTACACAGAAGCCCCCTCATGATTACTCACAACAGCTATATGATAAATACAGAGAGTCTTTTGAAGAATATATTATATCAACGGTGAGGAACACACTGATTCAGCTTTTTCAACTTATGTAATGATCCATACTCGTTAATATTGTCTCTTCATCAACATAATTTCTTTGTGCAGAATTAACCTGCAAGGTGATTCATGTATTAAGTTGACTACTTCCGTAATTTTATTATTGCTCTGTTCCTTGTTAAGATTTTCTGGGAATTTATGAGATCATGGAAATCTTGTAATCCAGTTAATTGATTGGATATTGTTGCATTCAGGATAATGAGTAACTTTAAGTTTTCTCTTTGGGTATTACCCTTGAGCTGAAGATTTGTGCCTTTTCTCCATCTGAATATGCATCACAATGATTTGGTGAAAGAATCTTAGGACTTGTTTTTTCTCTTCCAGTCGTTCTTTCTCTTTCCTTTAATTCCTTCAGTTAACTTCCTCATCACGGAAGATTGAATTTCCATTTTCAACTTAGTATGTCAATAAATTGGCATGTGTGCTGTTTCTTGTTACAAGTTTATTAGTCTTAACCAGCAGATTTTGTCAAAAATATGAAATTATCATATATTGAGTCTTTATCTATGTCTTTTTTGTTAAAGTGGTGTTTTTATTTAAGGCTAAATTCATGGGGACATTGCCAGTTGTTTTACATCTGTGACAATGAGTACCACTTGTAATTCCTTGTTCAGGTATTGCCATCATTGAGGGAAAAGCATGATGAGTTCATGTTGAGAGAGCTTGTCAAAAGGTGGGCAAACCATAAAGTTATGGTTAGGTGGCTTTCTCGATTCTTCCATTACCTTGACCGATACTTTATTGCTCGGAGATCACTTCCAGCTCTCAATGAAGTTGGACTAACTTGTTTTCGTGATCTGGTGTGTCAATGCTGAACTTTTTCACAGGAGATTCTTCTTTCCATTGCTACTTAAGATGATAGCAGACTAAAATAACATATCTCCTGTTTGCTTCCTGAATTTTTCCCGAATTGTTTTCCAGGTTTATCAAGAGGTGAATGGAAAAGTGAGGGATGCTGTAATATCTCTTGTAAGTTAGTGTATTTTGTGTCCACTGTATTATTAACTTGCTATGTTCTTGGCCTGAAGAAGGTTATAGTGAATTTATTGGATGGTGCTGAGTAACCTCACCTTAAAACAGATCGATCAAGAGCGGGAAGGTGAACAGATTGATCGTGCTTTATTAAAGAATGTTTTAGATATATTTGTTGAGATTGGTATGGGGCAGATGAATTACTATGAAAATGATTTTGAGGTGGCCATGCTTAAAGATACTGCTTCCTATTATTCAAGGAAGGCATCAAACTGGATTCTGGAAGATTCTTGTCCAGATTATATGTTGAAAGTGAGCATATGATTTTTTGTCCTTTGTTGGAGCTCATTCCACCTGAAAAGTTGTCTAATTATTAATCTCTTGGTTATTCCAGGCTGAGGAGTGTTTAAAACGGGAGAAAGATAGGGTTTCTCACTATTTGCATTCCAGTAGCGAGCCAAAGTTGTTAGAGGTTTGTAGTTGCTTTTGTTCTGACTTCAGTTGTGACCAAAACATTATTAGGGTGAGTGAATTGTTATATGAAGGCCAAAAATTTTATTTGACATGGGATATTGTTAAAAGTTGACGCTGCTTAAGCAGCTTTGCTTCTACTAAGCTGTGCAGTTATGATTGTGTCCCATGATTTATTTTTATGATGTGTTTACTTTTTATATTGTTTGTTTTTCCTCTTTGTAGAAAGTTCAACATGAGTTGTTGTCTGTCTATGCAAATCAACTGCTTGAGAAAGAGCACTCTGGATGCCATGCATTGCTTAGAGACGACAAGGTGCATAGTATTTATATTTAAACCATTGTATTTTGTGATTCAAATGTAAGAGATGGAAGATGACGATTAGTGTTCTGTTCTTTCTAACACTTGTTTAGGTGGAAGATCTATCAAGGATGTTCAGGCTATTCTCCAAAATACCAAAGGGCTTGGATCCTGTTTCCAGTATCTTTAAACAGGTTGGCATACTTGAACTTTCTTTTATTTTTCTGTCTCTTTAGTCATGAACAAATGCAGCATTTGTTTGTATTATCCTTTGCCTTCTCCTTTATTTTGATTTCTCCGTCCTTTTGTGCAGCATGTAACTGCTGAAGGCACAGTCCTGGTTAAACATGCAGAAGATGCAGCCAGCAATAAGAAGGTTTGTGCTATTCCTGTCCTTACTTCATTCAATAATTTGTTTCCCTTTCTGCAATGGTTACATGAGCTGCTAGTAGGTTTCCATATGATTGATATGTTGGACTATTTCTTTTCATTGAGGTGGAATCAAATTTCCCGTGTAGCAATCATCATCCTTCTATTTAGGAGAAAATAAAAAGAAAAGTATCCGCTTGAATGGAATTTTTTAAGGATTTGTCAAGGGATTTAAGTGGCATGTGACAATGTTCCTTATCTTTGAAAGAATGACATGAATTATGGAACAAACTATCCCAATATGAAATCATCATGATTAATTATATTCTACATGTACAATGTTTCTGTGGACTTTCTTTTAAAAAAACCAAATGTTTCCGTAGACTCTTTCTTTGTGCACTTGGATTTTGGGATGGCCAGAAAGAGCTCCATTGTCTGTACTTTATTAATCATAACTAATTCAATCTAAGAACCTGAACTGGTGGTTTTAGAAACCTTAAAATTGATGCTTAATAGACTGATGTTCGATCTAAGAAGCTGATGTGGTGGTTATAGAAACCTTAAAATTAATGCTTAAATAGACTGATGTTTCATAGATAAAGATGATGTGTAGCTTAAAACTTGCACGTATTGATTGTCCCGTCTGAATGGAACTCTAGATATCTGCATTTCCTAAGACAAACTTCTACAATTGCGCTCCGTTGATCAACTTTTTCTGTTGTTTTGATCTTAAACACATTTTGCAATTTGTGTTTGCTTTGGTACTGCATAATTTTCTCTATTTTAAAGATAACGCTATCATTTGAAGACTTTTGTTTGAAGTTGATTCTAATGCCAATGTTTCTATTTGTTTCATCTTGTTTTCTTTTACAGGCAGATAAGAAGGATGTGGTTGGCTTGCAGGAACAGGTAAATGGTTTTTGATTTTCTTCAACTACGGATTGCGGGACAGCTTAATGAGTTGAAACTGCTTTTGGTGGTGTTCAGGTTTTTGTCAGGAAGGTTATTGAGCTGCATGACAAATACTTGGCATATGTCAATGATTGTTTCCAAAACCACACTCTTTTTCACAAGGTTTGTTAGGCAGATGGTTTAGTTAGTTGTTGGATCTCAGTTTAGTGGTCCATTATGTTTGAACTTTCTCTGATACACTGTAGGCACTCAAGGAAGCTTTTGAGGTCTTCTGCAACAAGGGTGTTGCAGGAAGTTCAAGTGCGGAGTTACTAGCCACTTTTTGTGATAATATTCTTAAGAAAGGTGGCAGTGAGAAACTGAGTGATGAAGCCATTGAGGAGACACTGGAAAAGGTTAAACATCATAATTCCTCCATTTCATGGGCGCATTACATTCAGATCTTGGTTATTGAATTTGCTTGTGTTATGCAGGTGGTAAAGCTGCTTGCTTATATCAGCGATAAAGATTTGTTTGCAGAATTTTACCGGTAAATGAATAACTTTTCCACGAATCGTGCTTTAATTAAGTTCTCGACATAGAAATTTTTTCGACTACGAATGATGAGTTTGGCATAACAATTGTTCTTAGGAAAAAGCTTGCTCGACGTCTTCTTTTTGATAAGAGTGCTAATGATGACCATGAGCGAAGTATCTTGACAAAGCTGAAGCAGCAATGTGGTGCCCAGTTCACCTCAAAAATGGAGGGCATGGTGAGCTGTTGAGGAGGAACCTTATTTCAGTTAAATTCCTAATGTTTCTTAAATTGGGTACAATTGAGTTTCTCTCACAATAATGGTGTTCCTCCTAGGTTACGGATTTGACATTAGCAAGGGAGAATCAAAGTAGTTTTGAGGAGTATTTAAGCAACTTTCCAAATGCGAATCCAGGGATTGACTTGACAGTTACCGTGTTGACAACTGGCTTTTGGCCAAGTTACAAATCTTTTGATTTGAACCTTCCTGCAGAGATGGTATGCTAATTTGCTGTGATCTTGGCACAAAAGACTTAGAAATCTCTCGTTGGATTTGTTACATATTGCTACTCTCACTCTTCTCTCTGGTTTGAATGAATTTAGGTCAAATGTGTTGAGGTTTTCAGGGAATTTTATCAAACAAAGACAAAGCACAGAAAACTTACCTGGATATACTCATTGGGTACTTGTAACCTAATTGGGAAGTTTGAACCAAAGACTATGGAGTTAATCGTGACAACATATCAGGTATATCTCCATAGTCAAATGCACTTCTATTTGTTTACTTTCATCAGATTGTGGTGGTGTAGGCAGATCAGCGTCTCTGATATATAAAGTTGCTTTTCTTGTGTTGTCATAGGCTTCAGCACTGTTGCTTTTCAACTCTTCAGATAGGTTGAGTTATTCAGAGATAATGACTCAGCTAAATTTGACTGATGATGATGTTGTGAGACTCCTTCACTCTTTATCATGTGCTAAGTACAAGATTCTAAACAAAGAGCCAAACACAAAAACAATCTCTCCTACAGATTACTTTGAGTTCAACTCAAAGTTTACAGACAAGATGAGGAGGATAAAGGTAAGCTTGGACCTTGAAGAACAACTTGTTTGATTATGTGATTGTGTCGAGGTGTTTCACTCTGGGTAATTCAATTCAACTTGTAGATTCCACTACCTCCTGTGGATGAAAAGAAGAAAGTAATTGAAGATGTTGATAAAGATAGACGTTATGCCATTGATGCCTCCATTGTCCGTATAATGAAAAGTCGGAAAGTTTTGGGTCACCAACAGTTAGTAATGGAGTGTGTTGAACAGTTGGGCCGCATGTTCAAGGTTTAAAATTGTCTTCAATTATTCCAAGATGAATTCTGTTTCTTTACCAATTTCAGTTCAACCATTTTTATTGACTTGTTCATTTTTTCAGCCTGATTTCAAGGCAATTAAGAAGAGGATTGAAGATCTAATTACTAGAGACTATCTTGAAAGAGATAAGGATAACCCCAATTTGTTCAGATACTTGGCATGATTTGGCCTAGTTGACCAATAGTTGTTCTGTCCATGTCTGCGGCAAATTCCGCCAGCAGATGACTGCATAGCGTCACAGATGAAGTAGCCCAAGGGTGTGTATAAAATGCTACAGGGCGTGCACCTTTTGCCGATTACTTGGAGACAGAAGCTCAGAATTACATGTACATTTTGTCTTCAGAGCCAGGTATGGAAAATCTTTATATATTGTGCACCCTTCTGGCGAAATTTTCTAGTCGAACAGTGACGAGGTCCAAAAGGGGGGCAATCTTGTATCAGTGTCTTCTCATCTCTAAGCTATGGCATGACTTAATTAGTACTTGTTTGTTAATTGTATTTGCTGGTTGCCTGCAAGAGAAAAATGTAACTAATGCTCACTCAAATTATCGTTTTTGATGTTAGATTTAGATGCTATCATGTAATAGCTTGCCTTTGATTGTGTGCAATACCGTTGCTGTTGTTATGTTTTTGCCTACTTCCACACTTTAACAGGAAAACATAATTCCAACCGTTGTGTGATTAGGGATGGCGTAACTTAATAAATGATTTCGTTTTCGGTCAATAAATTCTTCAACTCATTGATCAAATTGACAGCCATCGGCCATCCCTCCCAAACTTTAGCTGGCATGACGGGCTGGTTCGTCTTTGCCAGCCCTATAATGGCGAGAACATCCACGACTTTTTTATGTTGCTATTTAGACTATAGTACTTCTATCTGATTTAGTCCTCAGTCAATGGGACGGGACATCTCATCTCCAGTTCAATGTGCTTCTAAGGCTTCACACAGTCTTGGATTACATCTTAGGAATGCAAAATCTGGTTTCTGAATAGGTTATCTGATCAATTATGGGTTCCAAACATCAATCATTTAAGTGTTTCTTGTTTTTTCCTATCTTAAAAATTGAAAGTTCATTGACATTTTAAAGTTAACGTTGGCAGGCAAGCAGTGAAGGAAATGGAAAATTGGAAATAGAAACTGAGTACTGCTCGAAAGTCAAAATGGTAATGTCAAAGTTGCTAATTGTGGGAGAATTGAATTGGGAATTAGTTTGCAAACAAATACTAAGTAGTACCAAAATAGATATATTTTAGTAAGTTTTTGTAGCCAAAAAGGTCATATGATTATCGATTAAGGGCGGTGAGTCAAACGGTAAAAAGAGTCGTACTCGAATAGGAAAATGGTATATAAGAGTCGTACGGCTATGGAAATAATGGCATATCCTGGGTTGTATTTCAAATTTTACGATCATAATTAAGAGGTATAGAGGTAAAATTGATAGATAAGAATGTCACAACTGTAATTAATCAAAATTTAGAATAAATTTTTGATCGTCTTAGAACATTTTTAACTTAAATTTGAATTTTCAAATATTAAGTTAAATTATAATGTGTTCTGGATAGTCAAACTAATTTATAGTCTACCAGATGTTAGACATAGTAGTATCTTTTTTTTAAACGGAGAAATCCATAATTGCTTTCTTTTGAATGTGTATTGGGTAAACTTTCGGATTGAGATAATAGATTACAAATTACGTCAATCAAGTACTTTGCAGTAAGTAAGTTTTGTACGACATACTCGATCGAAAAAGTGTAAATAAGGAGATATAAATACAAAACCTTTTAATTCCATATCAATGTAAGAAAGGGTGAAAAAAAATGAATATGAAGCGTATATTTTTTCTTCTCATCTATCTGTTCTTTTTTTAAAAATTGAAATGGAGAAGATCACATTACTTTGAATCATGTCAAAGCATCTATTTAGGACAACGAGGAGTTGGCCTAATGGCTTAACATCCTCACTTAAGGCTCTCATTTACAGGAGGTCTTGAGTTCGAGCCACGCCAAAGGAGGAGAAATAGGAATTTGTTCTATTGATGATCCTCTAGCCCCTTGGGTACAGCTCCTTGATCGGATCAATTACGAACGCCTCGCTTCCAGCAGCAGGGTGGGAGCTGAAGCTACTAGGGAACCCGAGGGCTGCTGGGAACCTGATGCTGAATTGGGGGCCAACTATTAATCAGCAGTCGACCAATCAAGTATATGACGGCTCCTTGTACGTAGAAGTGTGCAGGCTACGTAAGAACCTGAGGGATCTTGAGGTTCCAGATTTACATCCTCTAAGGTTCTTGGGGTGGGGTCTTAGAGGCTTAGGATTAGTCCAACTAAGTTGGGATACCTAACGTAATCAAAAAAAAATAAAAGCATCTATTTAGCATTAATTACTTTTGAACTTTCATCAGTGTAGATGGCAATGCCCAGGCTAGAGACTGCGGGCCCTACCTTAAACCTGAATTGGCTCAAGACAGCTTGGCCCGACTCTAAGCAGGTTTATCCCAATTTTTTATAAATTAAAAATGCAGAATTACTTTATTTTCCTTTTCAAGGTTTAGACCTCAAGCTAGGCAAGACTTGGGTTCAGGCTGGATCTTTGTAAAAAATTACTTGGCCCGTTGACCCAAAATGGGTATTTTTCTTCTCCTGGGTCTCAAATTCTTTTTAAATTCCAACTTTCTAGTCAAAAAGGCTATTGTTTTTAACAAATCATGATTTTAAGTTTTTAACTTATTTTTACAGCTTGCTTTCAAAAAAAGACTTATTTTTACGGCTGAATTTCGAATTTCTGTGGTAAATTCCAAGATCTACCGTGTTATTAGTCAATCTGGGAACTTAACTAGAATTTTTGTTAAAGAGAATTGATATGGCCTTATATATATAAATTCAAAAAAATTTAAGAATTCATATAGTCCAGATCCAGTCGAACCAGACAATCTGACCTAGCTAGAATTATTATTTTAAGAAAAATCACATAATATCACTTTTTACAAAATAATATCATTTTACTGTAACCCGTTAGATCTTGAGCTGGTCGAGTTCGACCAGGCCTAAAAAACTGAGCCTAGCCCGTTGTCCACAGGATAGGTCAGGCTAGGCTGAAATTGTCATCTACAACATCCTAGAAAAATTAAAAAAAAACTATACTTTTTATTAAAAAAATTACAGGCTTATTTAAAAATAAAAGCTGCAACCATTCGTATTATATAAATTACGATTTGCTTCTTGTGTCCAACAACACAAATATGGTCATTGCAAATAACATTTCCTTGTTCAGCAAATGATTATAGTTTCTTTTTCTCACAGCAAATGATTCTAATCAATGCAAATAACTGCAAAGCTTCAAGCTCCATTAATGAACATAAATCACTTGGTCATAGTTATTTACATCAGATGCTGCAAACATGCCAACAACTTAGCCTTATGCTCCTGAAAGCTTACCTTCCTGACACCGGCTGTCTGCCCTCGTGGTCGGACATCCGGTGTTGGGCAAAAATGTCCTGATGATATTTTAGCTGAACTAATTTTGATTAATCAAAAAGAAAAATCTACTTTAATCAGAGTTTTTCAAGCTCTAACAGATGGGACAAAATTAATTTTTAAAGAGAATCTTCTTCTGTTTAGAGGTGATAATTGTTCTTCAATATCGGACCACTTGTCTGAACTGCTTAAACTAGACCCGAACCAGATTACTATGTCTACTAGTTATGGGATTGTAACTCAAGCTACTTCTACATTTCATGTTCTAATCATATTTATCATAAAAAACTCTTCCACTCTTGTTATCATGCACATGCATCTTCTTTCTCTCTTGCAGATGCTTTCTATTATTGTGATTATACTGGAAACTGTGCACACATATACTACCCTACGTAAAGAGGCCCTGTGTAATTCTTTTAGAAAGCTAACTTCTACTAGTTTGAGTCAAAGTACATGAAAAATGTTACACTAACAACACAAAGGCCTTTCATAGACCTTCAAGGCTTCCCGTCTCGCCATTCGAAATGTGGTGTTTGTTACTAAAAACAAATGAAAGCTGGACGTCTAAAGAAAAAAACTCCTTTTCTTTTAAGCACAAGTTGGTGTCAGTGGTGTTGCCTAGATGGATGCACATGAGACTCCGTTGGTTATACTATCCATAAACTCTAGGTATGCAACTGAAAAATGCACAAAGTTCAGGCAATAAAACTCTAGCATACAAGCTTATCATAAACAACTTTCCTACCTCAAATCCTTCAAGGCCCTCGTCAATTAGAGAATAACATGAAATTTAAGATCAGGTTTTTGATCCACTTGCTATTTAAAGAGAAGTACCTGAAAGCATAGAAAATTGATGAAGTAAAAAAGGAAGAATGATTATTACAGTCAATTGCTGATTCTTCATATATTTGTATTTCATAATAAATTCATCAACAACAATGTCAAGCGTTTCAATTTTCACAACATAAATATGTACCTAATCACATGTAAAGGTAAGCATTCAGATGCCTCCTTGTGAGTCTCTGTAATTACTCTCTTTTTCACAAATAAACCCCAGACAAAATGTGGGGGGAACAAGAAAAGCTTCAAATTTCCTACTAGATAAATTGGAAGCTTGTTCCCAGATTTAAGAAAATCAGGAAAAATTGATAAGCTATGAAGATGCAGCCCACGGAGAAGAGGAACAGTGTATGACTTTTTTCTTTTTTGGTTTTTGGAAAAGAGGGGAGCATAAATAAACACAACAAGCTCCACAAGAATTGGGGACGTGGAAGCAAAGTTTGCGTAAGGGAACTGCAGATCCTCTCATGATTATTCAAAAGGAAGGCGGAAGGCTATATGGGTTTGCTAGACCTTTTGAAGGTTGACCAGAGCTTATTCATTATATGAACACGGAAACTATTGGAACTATGGTGTGCTAGACCTGAGTTGTGGAATCATCATAGCTGGGAAACAAAGTCTTCTATTTGTGGGCTAGAACAAAAAAAGTATGATGTCATGAATTTGATTCAAAGAGAAATGGAAGGCAGTTGTTTGATCTGATTCCTTAACTTGATGAGTGAGCCTCTGTGCTACTGCTGCTTGCACCAGTAGACGGGCCAGTACTATGGCCAGACTTTTGCACACTTGTCTGGGAAACAGTTCCACCCTGTGAGAAAACTGAACCAACTGAAACACTTGAAGTGCTTATCGATGAAGACATTCTAGTTGAACTGGAGTCCTTGCCGTATCCTCCTGAGGGGAGTTCAGGTCGCAACTCTGAAGATGAGGATGATGGGGCTAGGGTACCAATGGATGAGCCCACAGGATAGGGTGCGACCGGCATGTCAGCAAGAGAAGATGCAGATGGACTGTAACTGAGAGTTCCTCGCACTGGGTGATCAAATTTGCATGTATGCCCAAACTTGCAGTGGCCACGTTGTGTATAATGCGTGCAGGGTGGTGCATCCTGATTAAGATGAAGAAATCAAAACAGACATTAACTTAAAAGGAAGAGAGAGAGAGAGAGAGAGAGAGAAAGGAGTATGCCAAACACTGACAATTCTCAAAAAGCATTTTTCACACCTCCACAAGAATATGCTTTATGGGAAGAGAGAGAGAGAGAAAGAGGGTGAGAGTCAAAACCGTCTGCTACCTCATGTTGCAGAGCTTACCTTTCTTAAGAAGTTCACAAAGTTACTACACATTCACTTGAGAGAGATCAGAAAAGTGTTTGGGTACAGGATCCGAAGAAATATGATTCAGCCATAGGACAAATAATATATTACATACCAATTGTCAAATTATTGAAGTGCATCCCTATTTCTATTTCCTTGAGGTGATATGAACAAACATTTTTAACACCTAAGACGGCTAATTTACAAATAAAGGCCTTCAATCATATCATAAGGACACACTTCCATTGTGGCTCTATCTCAAAGATGAAAATTCCCAACTCATTAATTAGAAAACATTAGATCCCCACGATAAATCAGTGAAAAGTTGAAGCAAAAGAAGGAAAAGAAAAATATAGCTACTTCTTCAGCTAATAAAGACGACAAACACATATGACACTTGCCAGAAGTAAAACATAAGAAAACATAAACACAGGGCATCGTTTCTCGATGAAATAAATTTATCGCAAAGGCAATCTACATGAAATCTCAACTTTTAATGATCAATCAATATGCCTTTAACAACAAAAGAAAATCATAGAAGAAACCCTTAAAAGCAGATAAAATTGGAATATGAAAGAGTTCCTTAACTGATTTCCATATCAACGAAACGAAAACGTTTTTTCAATTCTTAAATAGGACAGGTGAGATTAGAACTTGTACTTACTCACAAGGGAACACTTACTAATCTAGTGTCATGAATTACCAAGTGAACAATAAATCGAAAACTACAAGTGTTGAATGCACAAACCGTTAACAAACTACAAAATCTCCCATCAACTGTTGGAATGATATCTTCTAAACAATAAAAGCCTTTCTTGAATAAAATGCAAAAGGTTTCATGCATCAACCATAAAAACCATCAAAAGAACTAGAATTGAGCTGCAAGAAAAGGATAGAAAAATGTTAGAAGGTAACAGCCAAACAGGCAACAAAGTAAGCATTCACCGAAAAAGGAGAAGAGACAACTAATAGCACATTGGAAGTTGAATAGCTTTATAAACTGTATCATTCATCAAAACCTTAATCAAGCAAAACTGTCTTCTCTAAGAGGTAAAAAAAGAACATGGTCTCTAAAAGAGCACACAGATCACATACTAAAACATTACACATGAAGAAAAACATGTACTGTTGACAGCTGTATATTCCTAATCTTGCAGGTTAAGTTTTAGTGCATTCCTAGTTTAGTGGGATTTCCATGTATAGGACCTAATTTAGAGAGATCATTCCTGTACATTCTATTTTCCTTTCCTAGAATTCCTTTACATAGGACTGCTGTAAATCACAAAAATATATGAGAGAGCCTTTTATTTCTCTCCTATCTTCCTCCTATTATTTCAATGAGGTATCAGAGCTCATGCTCTAAACTGCTGTCACTTTAATTCTCATATTTAAAGCCGACTGCAGCCTTTCCCTCCTGTAGGCCATAAATTTGCTGCCTTTTCTCTCAACTGATAAATACAGTGTTCATCTTGGAAAAAGTTGGCAGAAGAAAAAAATTCTGGAGTCAAATTTGGATCTCTAGCTGAAAATCCTTCTCTGCAAATCAGTCCATTAAAGATAGCTGGAACCAATTACCTTGCTTGGTCCAGGTCTTGTTTATTGTAAATTCAAGCTCAGGGTTTGCATGGATATGTTGTAGGAGATAAGCCAAAGCCAGCTACTGGTGATCAAAACACTCACTCAATGGGAATCAGAAAACTCCCTTGTCATGTCATGGTTACTCAACTAGATGCAACCGCAGATTGCTTAAGGCTATTTACTATTCAACACTGCACAAAAGATTTGTAGTGCAGCTTCTCAGACCTATTCTAAAGAGGGTAATGATGCTTAGATCTATAAGATACGAAATTAAGATATATGAGACTAAACAAGGAGATATGACCATAGCACGATATTTTGCTGAATCAAGTGGTCTATGGCAAGAATTAGACTATTATCAAGATTTCCAGCCTGCGTGTCCATATGATGCTAGTTAAATTTCAGATGTTGATAGAGAAGGAACAGGTCTATGATGCTGGTCTGAATATGGAATATTACCAGAAACAGGTACAAGTCCTGGGTAAGGTTCCTTTTCCCTCCGTAAGACAGGCTTACTCTTACATTCAACAAGAAGAAAGCCGAAGGAATGTCATGATACACACAAATTCCATAGAAAAAGCAGGCTACTTGCCAACAAAACTCGTGAATCAGAGAAAGGAAGTGACCAGGTCCATCAAATAAAGATCACTTGAAATATGATTATTGTGGTAAACAGAGGCATCTAAACAGAGCTTCTGGAAACTTCACGGTCGACCAACCAGAGGATGTGGAAGTAAACAAATAGGTTCCATTAGGCCACAAGCAAACATGCCAGAGACTATAGATGCATCTGTATCTGAAGAAACAACAACTGTTGGTGGTCTTTCCAAGGAAGAAGTGCAAATTCTATGACATCTTTTGTCTCGGCTTGACTCACATTCACCTGTTGCTTCTTCTAATTTTCCAAATCAGGTGTTGCTTTTCTTGCTAATTCTGAAACTCATAATAATCCATGGGTTATAGATTCTAGAACATCAGACCAATTGACAGGCTCTTACAATAAATTTTCAAATTACACTCCATGTTCAGGCAAAGATAAAATCCGTAATGCATAAGGTTCTTTATCTCCAATATCTGGAAACAGGTTCTGTTAATTGTACTCCTTCCATTAAACTATCATCAGTTCTTCATCTCTCTAATTTTCCTAATAATCTGTTATCTGTTAGTTCCCTTACCAATGAACTGAATTGTAAAGTAGAATTCTATCCTACTTATCATGCATTTCAGGAAATGAGCATACGGAAGCGATTGGCTATGGTAGACTGCAAGATGGTTTGGATGTGCTAGATAGGAGTAGTTACTCATTGCTATCTTCCAAGACTCCAGCCATGATAGGAGATTCAACATTTGCTAACCAACAGTCAATTCAGATACATAGGAGATTAGGACACCCATTCTTTGAATGTTTTAGAAAATTATATCCAAAGTTGTTTAGATAGTGCAATTTAGATTTACGGTTTCTTAATGCTTGTGAATTTGCCAATCACACAAGAAGTTCTTATCCTATAATTAATAATAAGAGTTCTGTTCCTTTTATGAATATTCACTCTGATGTATGGGGTCCTATTCAAACAGTTTCCTTGTCTGGTTGCAGATAGTTGGTCACCTTTATAGACTGTTTTACTACGACGACATGGGTTTACTTGTTGTGAGCTAAGAATGAGGTATTTTCTTGTTTTATATCTTTCCATAAAATGATTTGCACATAATTTGATGCTAAGGTTGAGATTTTGAGGACTGATAATGGCACAGAGTACATGGAAGGGTTTGTTCGTGACTATCTTGATTCATATGGAATACTGCACTTGACTAGTTGTGTTAATAAAAGTGCCCAAAATGGAGTTTATGAAAGAAAGAATAGACACTTATTAAAAGTG
The DNA here is from genome assembly GCA_027563595.1 of Erythroxylum suave. Classification (NCBI taxonomy): domain Eukaryota; kingdom Viridiplantae; phylum Streptophyta; class Magnoliopsida; order Malpighiales; family Erythroxylaceae; genus Erythroxylum; species Erythroxylum suave. The sequence continues at coordinate 57,421,117 of JAOSBN010000179.1, read as the reverse complement.
GCTAAAGCCCTCATGTTCACTATGAATGTCCCAAAAGTATAGCAGGATAATGCAGTACTTTCCGCTGCATATCTTATTAATAGAATGCCAGAAAGCTTTAAAAGTCCTTTGGAAATGTAGTAAGGTACAAGTTCTTACACCGTACCTCCTAAAGTTTTTGGACTTGTATGTTTTGTTCACACGAAAAAAGCAAGCAAATTATATCCACGTGCTCTTAAATGTGTGTTTGTTGGGTACTGTGCAACTCGAAAAGGTTACAATGTTATCATCCACCAACTCAAAAATTTTTTTTGAGAGTATATATGTCACCTTTAGGGAATTAGAGCCCTATTTTTCTCCATCCCAATCCCCTCTTCGGGGGGAGAAAAAGGAAGAAGAGGAGTCACCAAATCATAGTGTGCCTATGCAGATTTTTAATCCAATCATTAGTAGTGGGAGTGAAAAACCTAAAGATGGAATGCATGATTAGTCAGATTTGAAAACATATAGTCGAAGAAAACATGTAGATAAAGCTATTGAGCATGTTCTACCTAGTCAAACGTCTACTCTGAATTCAGCTCATGTGGAATCATCCGGTGAGTCTCCTTCATCTCTTAAGCCTTCTAACTCTAATTCTGTTACTGATGATCTTGATGTCCATATTGCCGTTAGAGAAGGTGTTCACACTTGCATTAAACACCCAACATTTAACTTTGTTTCATAGATTCACTTCTCCTTCCTATAGAAACTTTGTATTGTTGTTGTCATCTGTTTCTAGAACATAGGATTGGCAGAAAGGTCTTAGTGAACCTAAATGGAATGATGCCATGGTTGATTAAATGAAAGCTTTGACAAAAAACAAAATGTGGAAACTTGTTACTCTTCCATCAGGAAAGAGAGCAGTATGTTGCAAATGGATGTCCACGGACACAGATGAACACAATTAGAATTCTTGTGTCTTGTACAGCTAATCTTGGCTGGGATTTACAACAGCTTGATGTCAAAAATGCATTTTTGCATGGGGAGTTAAAAGAAGTCTATATGGAAATTTGCCCCCGGATTTAACGCAAAGAAAACTGAAGGAAAGGCTTGTCTATTGAAAAAGGCACTATATGACTTAAATCAGTCTCTTAGGGCATGGTTTGATAGGGTCAGGAAAACCATGAGCCGTTTTGGGTATCATCAAAGCAATGCTGATCATACCTTGTTTATCAAAGACTGCACTGGTAAGATCACAATACTTATCGTCTATGTTGATGATACAATACTAATGGGGGTAATATGGACAAAATGATTCAGTTGAAAAGATATCTAGCCCAAGAATTTGAGATTAAAGACTTGGGCAAGCCGCACTATTTCCTTGAAATTGAAGTTGCCTGATCTGATAAAGGAAAAATTAACTCCTAGAAGAAATATGTTTCAGATCTTCTTGAGAAACTATCATGCTAGGTTGCAAACCAGTAGATTCTCCTATTGAAGCTAATCATAAATTAGGAGGAGCTGGTAAATTTGTTGAAATTGGTAGATGTTAACGACTAGTTGATTTATCTCTCGCACACCAAACCTGATATAGCATATTCTGTAAATGTGGTGAGTCAGTGTATGTATGATCCTCGAGAGTGTAGATGTTGTACTTTGTATTTTAAGGTACTTAAAATCTGCACTAGGAAAAGGGTTGCTCTTCTCTAAACATGGCCACCTAAAAATTTAAGAATTCACAAATGCGGATTAGGTAGGATGTCCTGATGATAGAAGGTCTACTTCTAGCTATTGCACATTTATAGGTGGTAATTTAGTTACTTGAAGGAGTAAAAACAAGCTGTTGTAGCAAGATCAAGTGCAGAAGTTGAATATAGAGTAATGGACCATGGTGTGTGTGAGGTGTTATGGCTTCAGAAATTAATGCATGAACTATAGTTGTTGGATGGAAATTTTTTTTCCTTATACTGTGATAACAAGGCTGTCATTAGCATTGCTCACAATCAAATTCAACGTGACAGGACAAAACATATTTGAAATTGATCGACATTTCATCAAGGAAAAGATAAGCTGTGGAACTCTGAACATTTCTCAAGTATCTTCAGAAAATCAATTGGCTGATATTTTTACCAAGGGACTTGCCAGTAAGACAATTTCCTGTCTCAGTTTGGAAGTCGGCATGCAAGATATGTATACACCAACTTAAGGGAGACGGTTGACAATTTTATATTCCTAATTTTGCGGGTTAAGTTTTGGTGTATTCCCAGTTTACTGGGATTTCCTTGAAAAGGACCTAGTTTATGGAGATTATTCCTGTATACTCTATTTTCCTTTTCCAGAATTCTTGTAAATATAGGACTGTTGTAAATGAAAAAATATATGATAGTTAATTTTCTCTTCTATCTTCCTCTTATTATTTCAACATATTCCAGAGATGAAATTATTAAAATAGTACGAGTTTCAAGAACTCTAATTATAATATAAGTTCAGGCAAGCATGCCTATGTCAAAAATAGAATTTAGAGGCCACAAGTTATTGCCTTCTACAAGGTTGGAATAAGAGATATAAATTAGCTCAACCAGATATTGTTCCACAAAGTTTAACTGCTGGGAAACTGTCAGTAACATCACAAGAGACCAACTTAAACTATTGTTTGAAATTCAATTATGGAATATGCATGAACTTTAGGGATTAAAAAATTGAATGAAGGAAACATGGCATGTAGTGGTGTTAGGCTGCAATCAATACCTTTCCCTCCCAAGAAAAGCAACCACCAAATATCAAAAGAGAACAATCAAATCAAGGAACTAGACCTAGGAAGCAAGAAAATGGAAAGAATGAAAACCCTCCCAGGTATTGAATACTGTAAGAACTGCTCACATATTTTGTCTATTGTATTAAAAGAGTAATATTTATTAGTTCAAATTGATAATGTGTACACTCCCCATTCTGTAAAATTGAAATGCTGCAACCACATAAATTGTTTGAAAAAGGCAAGATCAATGGAATGTGCAGAAAATAGTAAAAGAGCATCCAGTGTCGTAATGTCAGAAATCTGAGCGTTGCACAGCAAGAATGGAACGCAATAAAGAATTTTTACAAATAATAATCAAAAAGATTTGGCATAAGAGGACATTTACATGTGAGCATCCACATATTAAAAGCAATTACCAGGTCACTTCCTCCCAAATGTTTTTCAAATTGTTAAGAAGATTTAAGCTTCAACAAACATGCAACAGCTTACTACCCATCAAAACCTTTGGAGAGATAGAAGCTTAAACAATGCCAATAAGAAAACAGCAATATACTTCATGCATTAGATGATATTTAATAAGCCATCAGAGATTATTTGATAATTTTTTGACTCACATGATAGTGAAATTAAAACACTGAACACATCACAACACAAAGGATTCAGAATATGCTTACTGGACGTAAAGGAAGACCCATAGGACTAAGGGCCACGTTTGTTTTTGGTGTAATCAATTCTGGTGGATGATGATATTTACAAGAGGATCCAAATCTACAATCACCAGTTTTCAAGTAATACTGGCATTCTTGTTGACCAGGTCTGTCTGGAAATGAGTGTTTCTTTTGGCTACTGCTTGCAGTACCAACTGAAGTAGGTGTTGGCTGATAAGTTCCTGTGTAGGCAGGTGCTGTAGGAGATAGTTGTGTTACCCCATAGACCGAATTCGAGCCTACCACAGGCTGAGTATTAGGAGAAGCTCCCAGACTTACAGGTGTCTGCACAAGAATCACAGTTCAAATGAAAATATTTAGGGAGAATGCCACAAACCTTCTGAAAAATAAAGGAAGGTTTCACTGAATTACCGGGTAAGGACTCCAATTTGGATAGGGAACTACACCAGGAGAAACCAGCATAGGACCATAAGGTCCCTGTACATAGCCATGCATGAAAGGTGACCTTGCAACTACTACACCATACTGCTGCGATGAGGGACCAGATGGAGGCTGCATCGTTGGGTACAATGGAGGTCCTGGTAAAGGAGCGGGTGCATTTGCAACATGTGGAGCCAATGATTGTAGTGGAACTTGAACATTAGTTGGTTGTGGATGATGGAATTTACATGTCGCACCATACTTACACTGTCCTGTTTTTATATAGTATGTACACTCCTTTTCACCCTGTGACCAATTAAACATCCAATGTTTCAGATTCAAAAACATGTAGCAAATGTGAGAAAGAAATTTCAAGAAACAATACGTCAATGATAAGAAAAAATACACAAGTACCGGACGTAGGGGGTATCCATAATAATTTAGTGCAATTGGACTAGCAGAACCAGCTCCCAGTTTCGGGTGGTCGTACTTGCAGGAAGCACCAAATTTACATGTTCTTGTCCTCATATAATACTGCAAAATCAAGCCAGAAACAGCATAGCTACAATCACTAAAATTCCAAGAACATCAACTATAACCAAAAGCTGACCTGCACATTGTTCACGTATCAATCAAGCATTTTCATTAACAACTTGCAAAAGTATCAAATGGATTAACCTGGCAAACAGGCTGGCCAGCACGCTCTGGATACTCTTCTCCAGCTGCTGTTGCTCCCATCACCTGATCATCATCACGATTCAGAATTAAGCAATAAGCACAATTATACCGAACACATAGCACAAACACACACACACTAACACCTTACTACACTAACACCTACGTACTAAATAAAACCATTCCACGCTAACTTCAAAATTCAATCATCCAAACTCCATTAAAAAAACCACAAGATCACAACAATTAGAACCATAAAGCCTCTAAAACCCACAAACTGGACTGAAACCAAACAAAATTACCGCGCTGCGGTCACGTGGATGATTGAACCGACACCTTGACCCGTACCCACAAAACCCGGTCCTCAAGTAGTAGAGACAATCGGCCTCGTCGGGTCGTTCCGGGTACCCGGATTCCCCTTCACCCACCCGCCAAACAGGCTCTACATTCACACCAAAACAAACATAAAAAGATCATATCAACCACTCTACACCAACATTCAACGAACCTTTAAACAAGAACATAACTCTCAAAATGTAGGTTAAATAAACGAAACTCACCTTCGTGCCCCGTTTCCGGCACCGGAGCCGTCCATTCCGGTGACGGATCGGACTCCGACCCCTTCTGGATCCGACGGTACCGGTCCATCCCGAAATTCTCCGAACGGAACCGGAGTCTGCTTCTCCGATCAGCTGGATACCTCTATCTGTCTGTGTATGCCTTTGTAGAGAGAGATAAACGAAGCGACAAGCGAGAACGAAAGAAACAGCGATCGAGAAAAACTATGAAAATAAAATAAATAAATAAAATATCATATTTGTTATTATTATTATTCGTTTTTTTTTTAATTTTTTCAACTCATAAGACAAAGACATAACAGTGTTTGCTTTGGCTTTTCGAAGGGAAGTGATAGTTTTGATCTTTCGCTTCTTCTCTTCTATGGTGGTTTATATACGCGCCAAACAACCCCCTACTTAGTTTGATGTAATGGCTCCGTACGGTTGGTTTGTTTTGATTTAAAAATTAACAAATTAAGTTTTATTGTATTTTATTAAATTTTGATTTTTTAAATTATCTTTTTTCAAATAAAAAATTAATTATTATGTATTAAATGTGCGTTAAAGTATTGTCCTTTTTTTCCCTCTTAATTCATTACTACAACGCACTTTTTGGTCATTTGAATGACGATGATGCCCCCCAGGTTCTTTCGGAATGTGGCTCGAACACTTTTGTGTAGGGATATTACAGTAAAACTGACCAAATAGGCATAAGGGTTTGATCTGTAGGGGTACCTTTACTCTTCCCACTTCAATGACTTAATTTAATTTAGTTTACTTCAAATTAATAATATAAATATCATATTAACTAATTATATTTAAAATAATGTTATTTTATTTTAAATATATAATTTAAAAATTAAAGTTTAATTCAATTATAATGAGTACTTAAATTTTAAAAAATTATTGGTCAAAAATAAAAACATAAAAAGAGATAATATGATTGTTATTTAATTTTAAAAAATATTTTATCGAGATAATATTTTATTATTTAATATATATATTTTAAGAATTTCAAGTAATTAAAAGTATTTTCACTATTACATGGAGTGAAGTGAAAGAGAAGGCGGTGACTCGTGTGATGTGACCTGACAAAAGGGCATCAAGGTAGAGCACCAATAGGAACCAGAGGAAATTTTGTCACCTTTTTATATTTTAAAATATTAATTGAAAATGGAATAAATATTATTTTAAATGCAGTAATTCGTTGAAAATTTCTGGATTTAATACAAAGTCATCTTAATTATATATTAACTTTCCTTTTCTTTCTTATCAATTTATAATTTATCATTATAAATTTTTTTAAAAAGTGTGAATATCTTTTTTTAATAATTTATATTTATATCTGCACTATTTAATATTTTATTTTATTTATGTAATTAGAAATTAATATCTATTATAATAAAGTGATATTAATTGATATATAATAAAACGATGATCAGAATAAAAAATATAATTTTTATTTTTAAAAAGAATGATAATTTAGTCCAATTTTTCAAAGAACAAAATAATATTATTTTAATGTTAAATATTAATTAAAATTTACCGTTAATTAAAATTATATTTTATAAAAAAATTAAAATTGAAATTAATTAAAACGGTAAATAAATGAACACCTCATTTTAATTCATTAAAAGTTTACAACAAGACTAGATAATGGAGTTGGTAATTACAGCCAAAATTAGGGCTTTTACTTTTCTCAAAGCGGTAACGTTTTTCCCGCTACAGACAAATTTTGGTAATTGCGTGTATTTTTTCACTCGGGAAGTTAGGACTTATGAGGTTGACAGTAGATAAAGATACTCGCCTGTGCTCTTTGCTTTTCGAAATGACCAACCAAAATCCGCCAAGTACCCTTCACTACTTTCACCATCCCCACGTAACGGACGAGCAACGTGTTCACATGTACATCAAGTATATTTTTGCCCTAAGCTATGTTTTATTTATAGTTTTATAATATAATATAATATAATATAATATTATTTTATCATTTCGAAGGAGATTTTATAATAGAATAAAACGAAAGAGGATGATTTCATATTACATCTTATTCTATCCTAAGCAGTAAAAATAAAAAACTTCTAATTTAGGGAGTTTATGATAAAATGTATTATATTTTTTTATAATTAAATTTTAGAGTTTAAATATAATTAAATTTAGTTTAAATTATAAAGATTGAAATAAAATTTAATTATAAGTGATTCAAACTCATCTAATTATTATTATATTTGCTTATGTGATTTTTAATAATCTTTTAATTTAAGAAGTCAAATAATCTCTTAAGAACTTGAAGATTTCAATTATAACTTGAGACTAATTAAAAGTAAAGATATGTTTTGAGTTTATAAATATTATTTATATTTAATTTAAAATTTTGAAATTATACTTAATTTTGAAATACTAACTCAAACTTTAAAAAATAACATTAAAATATTTAAAATTTCATTTTGAATATAATAGTTTAATATTTTGTTTTCTGTAAATATAGATAGTGTGATATGTCAAATTAATATTTGTATTACATAGCCACCACATATGATATTTGTGCTATATGTAAATTTTATTATTTAATAAGTATATTATATAATTAAATTTATACATAATATAATACAATATCTATTACATTAAAAAATACCAATCACATAATCTGTATTAATAGTAATTTGTATTAATAGAAAAATGAATGTGGAAATATTTTGGTTAAAAATTAAAAGTTGTAATAATTTAATACTACATTTTAAAATTTGTATCAATATTATAAAATTAAATAAAATTTATAAATTTTCTCATTAAAAAACTATAATTTCGTAAAGTACTTTTATAGGAGCGCGTGATTGGCTGTGATCAAACGCGAGTGTGATTGGGTTCCCAAGTCAGTCAAATTTAGAAGAAGGTAAACTTTATGTCCGAAAAGAGGAAAAAAAAGAAAAGAGAGAAAAAAACAGAAACATAAAGTGAAGATTGATTCAGTTAAGATTCCGTTGGGAGCGAAATTCACGAGAATCAGCGGTCGAGAAAGGGCCAGATGAAACGGACGGTAGAGATGGGTTGTGTGTCGGCATCTGAACCGGGAATATGACTTTGTGGATTGTTGTAGTAGGTGAGAAGTCCATAAAAGCATTATTAATAGTGTACAGGAGGTGGGTGACCTGAGTAGCCCGTGGCTGTGGACGACGGGGTTGATGGCGATTGGGAATCACTGGAGTTGCCGGTGGTCAGGTGGAAAGTGACGGTGACGGTAACGGTAACGGTAACGGTGAGACTGTTCTTTTCTTTGACTTGGCTAAGGTTTGGTTTGGACACACGTAGAGCACCTTTTTCCTTTTTCCTTTTTTTTAAAGGTTTTATGGTTTTGCCTTGCAGTGAGTTAACTGTGATGTCGTCTCGAACGAGCGGCGTCCAAATGTCGGCGAACGGTTTTTTGGGTATTTGGGATATGTTATATGTTCGGCAGTTATGAGTTTGACTGTCGGCCCAGTTGATGCAAATCAAAGTTCCTGAAACGTAGGATTGAAAGCGCGAGTCTCACACGAGTCTCACGTGCATTATTCTTTTTGTTTAATTTTTTTTATTGTGCTTATTATTATTACTATTATTATCATTATTATTATTTTTAATATTAATATTTATATTTGTCTTATTATTATTATTAGTATTATTATTTTATCTTTTAAACTTGCATCACATACTTAAAGTTTTCTTTTTTAATTCTTCATGTCACATTTGTTTGCGAGTTTATTAAAATTAGCATCTTTATTTTGTAAGGGTAAGACCGTGTACTATTAAATTTTCACAAACTCTGCATTAGTGCGATATTTAACTGAGTGTGATGATGATGATGAAATTAGGTTATAGTCAATTAAAGCACATTCGTATTCAAATTTAAGGATACTATTTTTGGTTATTTTATCGTTAATTTAACTAAAAATAAATTATTTGAATTCAAACCAATTTTAAATTATAAAAATGTAGGAATTGAACTTGAGGTGACTTATTATTATCTCTATTTATAAAAAATTTTAAGATTATAAATTATTAAAATAGGTATGAATGATAGGAATGAAATTGTAATAACAATTTCAATTATTATGAAATTTCTAATTAATATAAGCAGGAATAACAAATTTTCCCTAATTGGGCTTCAGTTTCTAATTAGATTCAAACTTTTCTAATTTTTAAGTTTTAGGTCAAGTTTGAGTCAGCCCGAACATAAAACTTAAAATTTTAAATAAAATGATATGTTTTGAAATTAAAAAAAATGAAATAATCAACTCGAAGATAAAATTTTGTCAAGCTCAAGCTTAATCTGACCCGACATATTGTTATTCTTAAATATACATATAATCACGATAATAATTTTAGTCTACAAATCATAATTTAAAACACAGGTTTAATCATAAAGTTTGGAAAGATTAAGGGATCAAACAAATTCACCTCAATTGAATATTTCAAACATATAAGCAAATCTGGTTCACAATTCTAGTCCTTGTGTAAAAAGATCTTTTACATCAATGGATTGTAAAAGGCATACAAAACAAAACCTAAAAGGTGACACTAAGAATTCCAGAGTTCCTGGAAAAACAACTGTGCTATAACCAAAATTGAATCCACTTTATGAATCATAGTGTACACTTAATCTTGTGTCACAAAGGATCCTAACAACACCTTATTGACATTATCGTGATTTAAACTTGTTTTCGGGTTGATTCGGCTTTAGATTACCAGCAACATCCCTTATCTGTAGCACATACACTTTCCATCAGTCAGAAGTTGCAACTCAGAAAACGGGGATACAACAAGAATAACTTGGGCAAACCTTTTGTTTCTTGTCTTTTTGGTACTCTTCCTTTTTGTTCTTGTTCTTGTTCTTCTTCTTCTTCCTTTTCTTCTGTTTCTTCAGTGTAGGAATTTCAAGCTTTTCTTCTTTGAAAGACTCCTGCAAATAAATTTACTTTTCCTAATCACGTAAGCGTATCGATAGCTTCCTCTAGACCAATGCACGATTTGTTAAATCCAGTTTACCTCAGAGTCACCAAAGGAATTCACATGGCGAACAACTCGTCCAGAATTGGAAGTTCCACCTGTTATATTGAAATCAGGATGATCTGACTCAGCTAACATAATGGTTTCTTATTGCAATCAATATGGTGAACTTCCTACGTCTAGAAATCTAATGATAAGATCATGAAAATCTAAAAGAAGTAGCTTAATAAAACAGGAAGAGATCCTTGCGGTCAAAGCAGATTCTCAATAAACAAAAAACAAAAAAGGCTCATGAATGTCAGTTGTACCATTATGCAACTGATTCAGGATCTGTCACAGCAGGCATAGCTACTTCCAGAAACGACGACGAAGTTTAATAACAGTATGTTAAGAGGGCTATTCAAAGCTTGATACAGAACTGGGCCAATGATAATAAAGCAGCATCCAACGTAGATTATACTGTTAAGATAGCACCGAAGTACTTGACATAGCAAAGTTTAGTGAAGGATTAAGACAAGTACAGTACCAAAAGTTGTCACAAAGGCATTGCAAAGATTCCATTTATTGTTGACCTTTGTGCTACTGGTAAATCGAAAATTAGGCACAATATTTCAGGAAAGAAAAACAAGTGAATCAGTATGAATCTCAGTTAGACTTCAAACTGAAGGAGACTAATCATTCAATCACAACGAATCTCAGTTCGTCTTCAAATTGAAATAGATGAATGATTCAATCACGAAGATCCGCATGTGGAATTACAGTCATAAACACTCCATTTGTAGTCCAAATTGTCCAAATTTCCCCACCATCTACGAAGACTTAAACCAATCTTCTGATTAAATCAAATCCTCGATTCCATTTCAACGTTCCAAATCCAAAGACTCAATCTTTCTGTTCTTACTTTGAAAATACCAACATTTACTCAAGCTATGAGAACCAGCAATGAAAAGGGCAAACGGGAATTGATACCAGAAGAAGAACAGACTGCGTTCTTGGCGTTCTGGACAGCCAATTCAAGCAACTGGGGATCAATGGAGGCTAAGCGATTGGGGTCTTGAAGTCTTCTCTCAAGAAACTTAGCCAAAGCTGCTGCTTTGTTGGTCTTTAATGGTCCACCAGGGTGAGCCAACCTTCAAATAACCATCACATACACATTCTCGTACAATTAATCAAAACTACCGGAGGTTTTCCAAACACAGGGACATGAATAGAAGATAAAATAACTAAAAAATAAAAGAAAAAATTTTTAAAAATGGGAATTAAAAACCTCGGTTCTTGAGAGCGCGAAGAAGAAGGAGGAGGCAGAGGAGCGAATTTACTTGCTCTGAGCGCTCGTCTTTCTTCTTCATCTAGTTCTTCCATGTCTCTGTCTCTCCAACCTCTACTTGCCTTTTTTGACTTGGGTTTGCCTTTGGGGTCCTTTTCCTTCTTTAGTATATAAAAAGATTTTCTCTTTGAGCAGATGACTTGGGCTTGTTAGCTTTGGACCTTGAGCCCAAACATTCAAAAGTGTCTTCAATTTTGATATATTTTTAAATAATTTTTGATTAAAAAGTTTTATTTTAATTAATAAATATATAGTACATAATATCGATTAAATAATAAATATTACTTAATGATTAAATTCTATTCTTAAATCTATATAAAATTAATTAAATTAATATTTATATTATATTTAAGAGATAATTTAAATTATTATATTAATAACATTTCAATTAGTACATGTTTATATTGCATATTCATTATTTTTATTTTTATTTTTAAGTCTAAAATATATATTTTAAAAAATCACATAAAAATATTTTTTTAAAATCAAAATCCCACTTACTTAAATATGGTGTGAAAAGAGGGATCAAATACTCCGTGTTCATAACCCTATTTTTAGGCGAATCCATCCACACAAATATATGAGACCTAAAAAAAATGTGTGGATAATATCATCTAGAACAGAATCAACAGAGAGTTATGAGCACAGAAGATCTTACGATTATGGAGGAAATCCAACTTGGTCCACATCCATGCAGGAAAGAAGACGGATTCAAGCTGCATTCCATTATGGACTTAGCTTAAGATCAGATGTCCTATTGCTTCAAGCCAATTAACACAGTTTACATTCTAAATAGTGACCTTCTGCTGGTTTGGTCATTTCATGAAAGCCACATAAATAGCAGTTCAACCAGAAGTTCTTGTAGAGCTTGTTACAGACAGAAAAGCCATTGACCTTACAGAAGCTGATCTTCCCAGAAGTATGAAAATGTAATTGCCAATTGCACTTTTTAACCACATCAGATTTTAATCTTACAAATCATTGGTTAATCAAAGTACAGATGAGAGAATAATCATTAAATATTTCCTCCTCCCTATGTCTTTTCACCATGGTAGCAGCACAGAGCTATTACGAGTCCCGTGCTCCTCACATACATGAAATCTACATCAGCAACTCAAAATAGTTCACGACAATGACAAGGAGGAGAAGAACAAATGTGGGAACTGTGCAAAAATCAACTCTCAAACTGCAGGACTCTCTTTTAGCCTAAGATTTCTAAAAAGAGGCAACGGAGTCAGGCAAATCCGTTGGTCGCATAGTGGCACAGATCAAGCAACCAAGAAGAGCAATGGGATCGGTATGGAACAACAGGACAAGTGGTGCTGCAGTAGAATGTGCAGGGAGTCCAAACACTACTACGTAATCCATTTCTAGTTAAAAGTTTTGCTCGCTTTTAACTAACCAAGCAGGAACTTGAAAATGTCACCAAGTGTAATAATGCCTTCAACTCGTCTGCTGCCTGCCTCCACAACGATAAGCCGTCTAACACCTGAAACCAATAGAGTTACATAGACTTTATTTTCACAAAAGATCATAAAAATTCAGCAAAGTCGCAAAATCCATGCTACAAAGACGAATGATCCAGGCAGATATAGTGCTGGAGATGAAGTCCAACTACTTGTCCTTTGAACATGGAATGTTTTGATATAAACAGATCAACAAAAAATCACAACTTAACAACTTGATAATATGGCGGCGTGATTCCAACCAAATTCTACAGACAGACAAACTGCAATTCATAGTGTTCAAAGTAGAAGAACAGAACAGATGGTCAATGACAATTTGCTCTTTTCAAAGTCGTCAAAATCAAAAGACAAAAGGAAATTCATACATATCATCTCGGGAAACACACTAAAACAAGAATATAATTTTACCTGGGTCTGCCAATCGCTCCATCACTTTATGTAACGTATCAGAGCGCAAACACATTTGACACCTTTGACTTCTCAGCTCATACGATGAAAAGGAGTTTTGTCCCAAGTGCAATGCCTAATCAAAGGAATAATACAAATATCAAGATAGAGGAGCAAATAACAAGAACAGTAGAACCAATACCAGAGGTTCTACTGTTCTATTATCATAAAATAAAGTTGACAAAGTGCCATACTTTTTCTATTATCATCATTGCTTTCATACAGATCAAATTCAACTAACACCCACCCGTACCCCAATAGAAGGAAAAGAAAAGTTAAACCCAGGGCTGAAGCGTTCTGTCCCAACCTTTGACAAAAACAGTATTAATAGAAGCCAAACATCATCTTTCCACCAACTTAATAAACAGCCAACCATAAAGAAATTAACACAGGACTACAAGATTAACTGCTTGATCCCCACAACTAAGCATTTTATGTCAAGTACCAATATGCTAATCGGTAAACAGATTGTGAGTGAGGTTCCTCAAATGTCCAAGACTCTGGAAATTTATTCAAAACCATCAATCAAAAGAGAAAAGGAGATATGTGGCAATTTCTTAGCATATGTAATATCTCAAGAATGTTGCACCTAAGAACTCATCAGTATTTGAGAAGAGGTGTCTATTCCAGGATCACCTTTTAACCAGATAAAAACTTCAATTTATACCCTGTTTATAGCTTATCCAATATACTTTACATCTAATGCTTCCCAAGTCTCACGCCTAGGACTAAACAGGTCTGCATTTGGAAATTTACTTTTTGTCACTCTTCTTCACTTTAAAATGCAAATTAACAAGTAGTTTGCTGCCAAGCAAGCACTGAAAGGAAATATTCAAAAAAAAAAACACGAAAAATTACCTGATGAACAGTCATTTCATTGAGATTTATATGCGTATACACTCTGTCCTTAGCAAGTGCTGTTATATCACTGCTCAAACAAACCAAACGTCAAAACACAAGGGGTTGCTGAACTCACTACTGAATGGAGAAATCATATTAAGCACGATAACTTACCTACGACAATATATATCTAGCAATGAATCATTATCATCAACAATTGGGATGCAACTTACTTGAGCTGCAAAGACAGAGGGGGTTAAAACCACATTAACTGATGATTGAGACATCTTACTGTGTGATCAAAACCAGATGAAGTGATGAATCAAGTCTTATCTATCATCCATCATATTCATCAAGCAACCAAGGCTTCCGTAAGTAAAGTTTCTTAGAATTTAAAGCCTTAGCCACAATGTAAATAAGATCTGTGAGGAATCAATCTCAACGGCATAGCTCAGCCAATGGACAACACAAACGAATCAGCTTTCAACTAGTTATGCTAATTCAATAACTGTGCCTGCAACTAGAGGAAATATATTTTTAGGTCTTTCTGATATAAATCCCAGCGCATCCTTTGCGTGGGTTCCTTTTACACCCTTTTCCCCATATTACTACACCTTTCAATTTTCTTTCCTGGAATTTCTGTCAAAGGAAAAGGAAAAACCTAGGTAAACATCTCCAGCATCATCTTCTTCCCAATCATCCAACACAATCCCATGAAGCATTCATGATTTAGTGAACATTTCCTCAATAGCAATTTAGCGATAAATTTCCTTAGCACACTCTTCCTCTACGTTCTCTATCAGAACCATTAATCTACTTGACGAAGTCATAAAAGGTCATAGGAAGGTCAGAGCTATGGACTTGCTTCCTCCCTAATGCTGATGACACCTCAATCCCAGCAGAAAGAAAGAAAAAAGAAAAGGAAAAGAACCAGCATCACAGCTAATAACTAGCCAATTAATGAGGAAAGACCTGAAGCAACTAATTATTGCCTGTATACCCAATCTTGCACAAATGCAAAGACAGAAAAGTATCCACATACTACTGTTCTTGTGTCATTTCAGAAATGGTGCTACAGGAGCAATTGCAAATGAACCAAACTAATCTATCAATTTTGTTTGTATCAGCTCTTATTAATTGTCGTGCCAATGCCAAAAAATATGGCACTTATACTAGTCTAAGAATATTCAATCCACAAGTCCCTTCGGAATGCATTTACCTAATCTGCCTGGAATCCACGAGAAAGCATACCTTGAATTAATAGGCTCAAAGCTGAACTAAGAGAAGCACTTGGTCTCAACACAGTTAAGGGACGTCTATTGGACTCTCCAATCTTTGGAACCCATGTGCCCACTGAAATTGCACAAATTGGCAATTGAAGTATAGGTAAGGTGCCGGTACAATGTTTGAAGTACCTGCAAATACCTGAAAATTAACATACATTCATTAGTGGTTATACCAAATGCAACTACTTAGCAAGCAAGCCAAGACGCTTACATTGTAGTATTCCAGAAAGTGAAGCAAGATGGAGTAGCTGGGGAAATGAACCATCTTCAAAGGATGAATATATTATGGGAATTGTGGCCACCCCATTTTGCAATATTCTCAAAGCAACCTCTTTTAACTTGTCAAATGGCCCAGCCTGCACAATCAGCAAGTACATAGATCAGTAGAAAATTGCATGCACACATCACACTCTTTATACTGTGAACTTCTATTAGATAGGTATTAAAATACTGATTTATAAATCCATAAAGTAAAGTATTCTGGAAATTAAAAAGGATTCCTTGCATTCTACATATCAAACAAGTCAATTACTCACATGAATGAGGGATCTAGAAAATCCCCTACTATTTCCATCAATTTGTCTATTCAGATATGCTTTTGCATCCTTCCAAGCAGATATAGTGTGGGTGTCGAGTTCTTCTTCTGTCAAATTTGACCCATGATTTCCAAGCTGGTAAATTCAAAATAAAATACATCAGCACAATCCCATCAATCATGAGTGCTTCTAAAAGTCCGAAATAGAAATTGAAAATAATTTGCATCTGGCTCACTAGTTAAAGAGATATAAAAACTTACCTCTCTCAAAATTAATATGAAATCCATTGCACTAAGCATTCCCACAAACTGGCCCTTGGAGGCATCCCAAAGCGGAGCCATAGGGATTCCCTGAAATAGTAGCTCAACTAAGGAGAGATAAATATCCAAGTTCCCTAACAGTAAAAACTTTGCATGCATAACATCACCAACAAAGGAAACATAATAGGTATGCAAAGCTAAATGGACATTTAAGTAAAAGAGCTCAAGTTTCAGAGCCCATCTGGAGCATGTAATAATCAGTCAACAATATGGAACATAAAGAGGAACAATTTGATGGGACCATGCAAGCCAAAAAGGCCCCAAAAAACGTGATGCACAGCTGTTAATACAAACTAACACCAAGCTGCATCTGTCAATAAAACTTGCAAAAAAAATTCACGCTTATATATATAAATATATGTATATATTTTTTAAACCCAATTCACAATCGAAAGATATCAAGTGAATAAATTTCATAAGAAGTCACTCTCTGATCATGGTTTACTCTTAACAAACAAATTAGGATACCAATATCCAGTAAAAAAAACACACAAAACCACTTCCCTATTTTCAGGCAGGAGTTTTTAGCAAAATACTGTAACCAACTATCAACAAAAAAATTCTGAACATAAAATGAGAAATTTCAAAAAAATATCACATTCCAATAAGAAGAAAATTTTAGTTGAAAAACAGACCTGCTCATACAAAATATGAAATGCTTGCTTTACTGGTGTATCAACATCCAAAGCTACTACCTGTAAGCTAAATATACTAAATTAGTAAAATAAGCAAGTAAGTTGAGGCGTAGCTAAAAATAAATGAATATCATAATGAAGGCAAGTGGTAAAAGATTCAAACCTTGCCTGACTTTGGAAGTAACTCATAAGCAGTATGCGTAGACAGAAACACAGAAATTTGATGACGTGACACCTGTAAATCAGATTCTGGTACAGTTGGTATCACCCCAGTAAATGTACCATCTGATGCAGAGGCCTGCTGCATAAATCACAACAGAGTACCATTAGTAAGATAAAACAAAAGGAGCAAACTTCAATCAAACATGTGAGATGCAGTTTAAAACCAAGAACAAGGTCAAAGTACTATCAAAGTAAATCAATAACCTAATGCATTTTTAGAAGTTTGCATGTACATAGCAGATGCGGAATTTTCTACAAATTGGGTAATCAACAGCCTAAATTACTTCTCTGAGTTATATCACTGGGAAAATGCAGATATTCTTAAATAGGAGAGTATGATAGAATGGAAGGAGCAAATGTGAATTAAACATGTGAAATGCTCGAGCTGAAACAAAGTAGAAGTACTGTCAAAATAAAACCAACAACCTCGTCTATTTTTTGAAGTTCGAGTCTACATAGAAAATGCAGTTTTCTACAAATAGGGAAATCAACAGCATAAATCTCTGCTTGACTTAGATTGCCGGGAAAATGCTAATTTTCCAAATAGTAAATCTGGTGTTGAAATCTAAATGTACAAGGACAGAATCAGTTCCAGTAATGGGGATGACAAATACCAAGGTGAAAATGGATCTCACCGTACGTCTGATGGCCTCACTGTCCAATTCCATAGGCATTTCAGGATTTCCCATTGGATTGTAATTGGCTTCCATACTAAAATTGACAGTGTTAACTACACCATATTCGCTGGGTGCACAAAGCTGGTGATCATCATACCGCCATTCTCCATCTACCAGAAATTTGTACTGCTTGACAAATTCCACCAAAAAGGTCAAATATTAGGGAATTGATATCAGTGGGATAAAATGAGCTAAATTTGTTTATCTAGCTAAATGTTACTATCATCACCTCAGCAGAAAATCTTAGCATTAGACCATATATCTAAGACAGTTAAAGGGGAAATCAAACTATTCTCCCTGATTTATGTTCCAAGTCATGTGTACATATCAATCTATTCTTTTTCTTTTCAACACAATGGTGAGATGCGTTATGGATTTGGGCCAAGGAACTATTTCTAATGGAGAAATACTATTTGGCATTTCATAAATTTAAGGTTTATAACTTATCAAGTTATGCAGATGATTACTGCAAACAGTATAATCTCAGTTAATCCAACGTACCTGGTGGTAACCAGGAGTTATCCACCGAATGGCCTGAAATACTCTGGGACAACCTTCAACTGGAGACATAGGGACAAGCTCAGACCATCTTCACAACACATAAATGAGAAAAAAGAAAGAAACAACCCATCAATCGTCAATCAAACAAATGATTAAATTTGTATACAGACCCAACAAGAAAACCAAAAACCTGTTGAAAGAACCACTAAGAAACACATTTCGCCCACCGTGAGGCCAAACAAACCGCATTAACACCGTGCCGGCAACTCCCCCACCACCACCGTCTATCGTTGAATCCATGCCCTAACCAAACTACAACACCCCACTTTATCCGCCACTCAAGCCCTCAAAACAATTACCTCCCAAGCAGCCAACTTTTTCCAAGTTCTGACCTTCAATTTCCTAAATTAGCTACCATCCTAAAATTACACACAGCTAACATGCATTACAACTAGAAATAAAACCCAGAGCAGAAAAGAGCTGTCAAAGATTGAACCTTTGCAATTGATATTGATTTTCCGAAATCAATTACGAAATGGGATGTGAGGAAATTGGGGAAAAAAGCAGAATATCATTCAAAACCCTAGACGGAGAGAAATCCAAAAGCTAAACTAATGATCAAACTACAAAATAATTAGGGTTGTAAAATAGAACAACAAAATTGAATAAACAAATAGCGAGGGGTTAAGATCGATAGAGAGAGAGGCGATACGATCGAATCTTAAAAAAAAAAATTTCTAGTTGAAAAAACCCATAAAAAAATTCTTTCTTTTTCTTCTTTTTTCCTTTTTAGTTCTCGTCTCTCTCTACAAGGAAAGGACAGGAACTTTTGATAGGGACGTTATTTGTTGACGATTTTTTTAACAATTAATGCTTTTTTATATATAATTTTGCTGTGGGTATTTAAAAAAATCAACACTACAAAATATTTTTATTTTTATTTTTCTATTACCATTCATGAGACTATTAAATAAAAATATTTTAGTAAAATAATAAATTTGATTTATGACTCTTAAAATCCAATTGTCATAAACTTTCAACCTTATGACTATGAACACTTAAATTATTAAAATTAATATATCTTTACAAAATTTTTAACATTTTCTACCAAATTAGCTATTAGTTTATTTTATTAGTTTTTAAAATCTCCTAATTTTTTAAAATTATAGTTTTAAAAAAAATTAAAATCTTTTTTATTAAAATATAATAAGAAAATACACATGATGTAAACAATACATGTTAAATAATCAAATCTTAGTGATATAGTGACCTAATAAGACTCTTAAACTCAATTTGAATCAATTAAATATGATTCAAATTAATAATTTAAAATAATTATAATAAACTATTAATTAATTTAATTGTTTCAAATTAAATTTAAAAGTTGACTTAAACAACATTTAATTAGTTTAAATATATTGTTCATGTTACATATTATTTCACTTTTTTAATAGAAACTTGAAAAAGATCTTTCTAAAAATTTAAAAATTACAAAGAAATTTATGATAATTTCAAAGATTAGATTTTATTTGTTAATTAAATGAAAGTTCTTTTGTAAACTAGTCATAGGAAATGTTAAGACAGAATTTCCATATTTATTACCATTAATTATTTATTTATACTAATTTTATTAATTGAATAAAATATATAATTAAAAATTATTGATCAACTCTTTTAAATGGTCACCCTCTCTAATTCAAGCTAGGCCGGGCACTCAGTCGTTTTGGGGTTTGATTGTGCTGATTTTGTCAACCCTAACTGTAAGAAATGAAGTTAATAGTCAAGTCAACTCTATAGTACAATAATAACATTGGTTTGCTTGTTGATAATGCCAATGATCTTACAGAAGCTGGCTTTGTCCAAAGAGCACAAAAGTGTAATTGCCAATTGTACATTTTCAACCACATGGCATTCCCAACATAGCAGTCATTGGTTCATGGAAGTACAGGAGAGAACTAACCATCATATCTTTTCTTACATTATAGGAGAGCATAGAACTATTGCAGGTCTCATGTTCCCCGCATTCAGGAGTTTGTTCAACATATTTCACGATGATGCAGATAAGAGCACATGCAGGAATTTGTCAGAAAAACTTCAAAAATTGCAAGGCTCTCTCTGTTTTAGCCCAACATTTCTAAAACAAGCAATGAAGTCAGAAAAGCCAATGCAATGGTCATAACATAGGCTCAAACTGACCATATGGAAACAAGAAATGGGCAATCAGATCACTATGACACAACAGGGCAGTGGCGAGGGAACTGAATACAATGCGGAGTTTGGCACCGACCGTGGCGATCCTTTTGCTAGTTAAGAATTGTGTGATTGTTTTTGATTAACCAAGAAGAAATTTCAACACGTCACTAAGCGTAATAATGCCTTCAACACGTCTACTGCCAGCCTCCACGATGATAAGCCGTCTAACACCTGAAAGCAAGGAAATTTGGGAAAGTTATGAATCTCAGCCTACAGATGAAGGGGCCAGGGCAACAAGCCAAGCCAACTACCCTATTGGTTTGGAAACAAAGTCCACCAACTTGTGCTTTGATGGGTTTAACTGCTGGCAAAAGAACAATGATGGGTTGATTTTATCCGACACTTTAGAGAGACAAAAATTTTGTCCAATAAATAAACTTGTCTAATGCAATAATCACAAGAATAATTATCTTCCTAATCAACCTAAATCAGGTAGTGTGCACACAAATCATAACTGGAGAATCATTCTTATAAATGCAACGATATATTAGTTCTTGTGATGTGCATGAAAAATAGTTACCTGGATCAGCCAATCGCTCCATTACTTCATGTAATGCATCAGACCTCAAACACATCTGACATCTTTGACTTTTCAGGTCATGTGATGGAAAGGAGTTTTGCCCCAATCGCAATGCCTAGCCAAATGAGTGATATGCATCAACAGAAGGGACTCCTTACCGAGATGAGTAAATTCAACACAATGATACTTGCAATACTTAACTAAGATAAAGAATTGAAAAGTGCTCGATCAAAATCAGTAGACTATCACCCCCCAATCCCAGCCCCTTCCTCAAGCCAACCAAGAAAATAAAAATTTTAAACCCCACTACAGAATCACTCCACTCCTCACCCCAAATGATCCCAGTGAGGCAAGGCACTATTATTTAGCTCACAAAATATTTAGATAAAGTCTCGTCAGCAGCCACTTCATTCTAAAATGATAAAGGATGACCTTGCCTCCAGATTTTCCTCTAGGACTAAACAGGCTCAAAAGTTAAAAGTTGCCTTCTGATCATCTCATTGTTAACTTTAGAACACTTTAGAACGTAAAATTAATGAGTATTTAGCAGTTCTCTATGCAATACAAGGAAATGTAGGGATGGAAGCAAGCTACCTGATGAACAGTCATTTCATTGAGATTTATATGTGTATAAACTTTGTCTTTAGCAAGAGCCGTGATATCACTGCCAAAAAAAATAATCCTTAAATTACAAGAAAAGCCGTTTTCAACCTGATTACATATCATGTTGAAAGAAACGACTCACCTCCGACAATATATATCTAGCAATGCGTCATTATCGTCAACAATAGGAATGGAACTTACTTGAGCTGCAGAAAGAGGGCAATGAAACCATGTGATCAAAAGGCTGTGACATCTTACGGTGTGGTCAACACCATATAAAACGAAATGCATAGTCTCTCTATCAAACTTGAGCCCCAAAGTAAAAATCAGTTTAACTGGCAAAGTTTATTGAAATTGAAAACCTTTCTCGCAACATATATAAAGTGGAGTCATTCCCAATCTTATGACCCAGCCAATTGAGCTCAAATGTAACAATATGCATCCTGCCTGTGACGCTACGGCTGATGAGTTAACAAAGAAAATATAGAAACATAGAAAAGGCTTCCTTGCAACCGAAAGGCATCATTTGGTCACTTCAGTAATCCAAGACCATTCCAAGCATCAACTTATTTAATGTTTCATTTCAAAAAAGTAAGTTCATGTATCAGTTTGCAGCACTATTTCCCAATGTAACTCTACCAGAACACTTAAACCTCATTACTCAGGTCCTAAATGATCACGACAATCGACTAATTTCCTTCCTAACTCCATGGACACCCCCAGTCCCAACCAGAAACAGATGGACAAGGAAAATGATAGGACAGGTACTAAATGGCAAAAGGAAATAGATGTAGCAAGAAATTGTTGCCCATGAAATTTTTGCAGGACAAAGTTGCAACTGAAATGTACACCATTAATGAGACGAGGAAAATAATGCAGATACTCATGGAGTTTCAAAAATGGAATAACGGGAGGCTTATTGTAAAGGGGCACATTAATCATGAACTCTTGCCCGAGATATTTATTACATCCTCTTTTGCTCAATTCTCCGAAAATGATTTACTCAGACTAGAAATATTTGAATAATATATGAGTGGGAAGAATAATCTGTGCGCCACGTAACCATTGATGTTCAAAACTGCCAGAGACCATTTTCCTGACAATTAACAACATTTTCAGCCTCAAAGCAACCAGAAGCATACCTTGAATTAACAGATTTAAAGCTGAAATAAGAGGAGCACTTGGTCTCAACATAGCCAAAGGGCGCCTATTGGTGTCTCCAATCTTCGGAACCCATGAACCCACTTGGATTGCATAAATTGGAAATTGAAGAATAGGCAACGTGCTAGCACAGTGTCTGAAGTATCTGCAAACACCTGGAAATTAACATTCTTACATTAGTTGCAAATCATATGCAACTACTTAACAAGCTAATAAAGAAGTTTACATTTAAGTATTCCTGAGAGTGAAGCAAGATGGAGTAGCTGGGGAAATGAACCATCTTCAAAGGATGAATAGATAATAGGAATTGTAGCCACCCCACTCTGTAATATTCTCAAAGTCACCTCCCTCAAGTTGTCGTAAGGACCAGCCTGTAAAATCAGTAAATAAATAGGTGAGAAGAGAAGTAGACCCATAACCGACATTTGTAATGGCATATCACACTGCATAAAATAACTTTGGATGCCGATTTATAAGAGCATTTCAATAGTTGAATAAGGTTGCAGAATTGCAAGAAGTAAATCTCTTACATGGATAAGATGTCTAGAAAACGCAGCACTATTCCCATCAATTTGACCATTCAGATATGCCTTTCCCTCTTTCCAAGCAGATATAGTGTGGGTGTCAAGTTCTTCCTCTGTCAAATTGGACCCATGATTTCCAAGCTAGAAGTTGATTCAGAATCAAACACATATCAGGAATGTTTCTAATAAATTGAGGAATCCTTTAATCTAGCTCAAAATCAGCACTTGCAATTGCATAATTTCAAAAGTGAACTTCAAGAAGGAAACATTCAGAAAAGAACCATGAGTTGAAAATGTGACAATTCAATTTGCAAATGTTTTCAACTTGGAATCTCAATGGTTAAAGACAAACTATGAGTTGTGCATACCTCTCTCAAAATTAAAATGAAATCCAATGCACTGAGCACTCCCACAAACTGGCCCCTGGTAGCGTCCCATAGTGGAGCCAAAGGAATTCCCTGAAAAAACCTTGACTCAGAAGAATAGAAGATCAAAGATCTCTTTCAGCAACAACCAAATATACAAAACATCACCAACAAAGGGAAAGGTAACTGAACATTTTAAGTGACAAAAGCCCAAGACCAGCAAAGTACAAGACCCAGTCTGGAGCATGAAACAATCAATCAAGGCTAGAAGAGGCCATCAAAGGCACAACTGTGTGGATCATACCAGTCAAACCGACCCATGTAAAGAGATATACACCTGATACCACATAACTTTATCATTAGGGCGTCTTTGCTTGTATATCATTTGAAGAAGCTTCACACTTGTGCCAAGTTAAAGTAATTCACACTAGAAAATTAACTATATAAATTTATAAAGAACTTTAAATCAATCCAGAGTCTGGGCATGCTTTAATACAGAACAAGACCAAAATAGAAGTATCCATTGAGAAAAGCAAACAATTTCCCATCATCCCTATTCTACAAATGAGTTTCTAACTTAATACACGGGCCCATAACAACATCTATCAGCAAATAAAATTCTGAATAAACCAGCAAAAGTACAACTGAACATAGTCTGATCACAGTATAACAAAAGGAAATCTTAGTAATACAAACCTGCTCGTACAAAATATGAAACGCTTGCTTTACCGGTGTATCAACATCCAAAGCTACTACCTGTAAGCTACATAAGCTACATTAGCAGAATAAGCAAGTGAATTGAGACAAAAAGTTTCAAGCAGCCAAAAAAGTGGACATCATAGTGAAGGTAAGTGATAAAGGATCCAAACCTTGCCCGACTTTGGAAGCAGCTCATATGCAGTGCACGTAGACAGAAATGCAGAAATACGATGACGACAGACCTGCAAGTCAGAATCCGGTATCCTTGGAATCGCTGCTGTCAATGTACGATCTGATACAGACTGCAAATCACAACCAGGTAAACAAAAGTAGTGAATATGCTTGAAAATGTTAAATGTGGTTCAAAACCAATGCATAACAAAGCCTATTCACTGAATAAGCTAGCAAATTTAGGGAGTATGCACCTATGAAAAGATACCAAAAGTCTACAAATTGGGGAAAAGTGGCCTAGACTGATATAAGACTATTACACAGAATAAACTAGAAAACTTAGCAAGGATGAACCTATGAGAACATACAAAAAGCTTACAAATTTGGGGCAAGTAGCCTAGATTGATGCTCTGTGGTATGCCACTAGCATAGTGCAGATGCTATGGGGAAAGAAAAAAAAAGACCTTTGATTGAAAGTTGAATGTAAAGATGCATACTTCGGGCATTGCTCATGAAAACTAATATGGTGGAACTGGATCTCACCAAACTTCTAACACCATTGTTGTCCAATTCCATAGGCATCCCAGGGTTCACTGCTTGGTTGTAATTAGTATTTGCAGCAACCTGGACAGTGTTGACTATACCATACTCGCTAGGAGCACAAAGTTGATGCTCATCATACCGCCAATTACCATCAACCAGAAATTTGTACTGTACAAAAATTCCAAGCACATATTAAGCCATTAATACAAGGTAAGTCTGGCAGACTGCTAGACAGTTTTATTATAAAAGGACAGTAGGCACATTTTTATTCTTGCTAATGTTGACTGCTTTGTGAAATTCAAAGAATAACAGATACTTCAAGCCTATAACTGCCGTGATGAAACCCACCGGCATATACACAGGGAAAGAGAACTTTTACATAACAGCCTTCATTTGCGACAATCCTAATATAAATGAGATAATATTCTCCAACTGAATTTTAATCTCCCGTTAATTTCTTTTTTCTTTTCAACCTCTCGGCTTCATGCTGAGGCTATGAACTAATTCAAATATCGTGTACAATTTGCTGTAGACAAATTCTAATGGGCATTTCATAAATCCTCAACAACAGCTAACCATCCTTACAATTTCTCTAATATTTCTCATCAAGGTAAGTAAATGATTGCTCCAAAAAGTATAATTTCCACCTGGTGGTAACCGGGTGTTAGCCATCGAATGACCTGAAAAACTCTTGGACATCCTTCAACTGGAGACATGGGGACAGGCTCAGACCATCTTCATAAGAGAGAAGGAAAGGTAAAAAAAAATTAAGAAAAACACACACGCATCATTTATGAATCAATAAATTCACAAACATTGAGAAGCAACCAGTCTTCAGATACAATAAACACAATGAAAATAAAAAGAACACTAACAAACAAAAGTAAAAAGAAGATAACCTATTGAAAGAACCACTTAACAACACGCTTCGTCCACCATGAGGCCACACGAACCGCGTTAAAACCTCGCCAGCATCTCCTCCGCCATCATCCGCTAGCCCCGAATCCATTCCCAATGCGGATTACAAGGTCCGACCTTCTCCACACTGAAAACTTTCAACAAGCACCCTACTTTCTGAATTTCCTCACTGCCAAAAAAAAAAAATCCAACAGCTAGCAACTTCAAAACCCTCTTACACACCAAATAAGAACAAAACCCCATTTCAATTAAGCTGCCATCAAAAAATTTGTTAAAAAAAAAAACATAAACTTCCCCCCTTCCCCACTTTCCATTTCATTCACAACTATGTACAACAAACCCTAAAAGCGGTAAAGCTCACCTGTAAGGAAGCTAAAGAGCGCTCGGATTTGGAAAAATTCCAAATCCATTCAAAATGGACACTCAGAAAATTGATGAAAATGGACACTGAAGGTGAAATCTAGCTACATCACTTGATAAAACCCAAAAGAAAAAACTGTCCAAAAAGGTTGAAACAAATGGAATTTAACCAAATAGTAGCGAAAGGTTAAAGATCGAGAAAGAAAACATGAAGTGATGCGATCGAATGTGAATTCTTTTCTCAAAAGAAAACTTTTCAAAGTCTTATGAAGCTTTCCTTTTTCACTATTGAAAAAAGGAACACACTTTTGTTTATAAAGTCGACATTTTTGGCTTCTTGCTTCTTGTTGTGCTTGATTAGTAATTATCATTGTTTGTCCCTTTATTTGCTTACTAATTAAGGGTAGGGTTATATATATAGATGGTTATATATATATTTATTACATTAGGTATTTCAGTTTAGTCGGACTAATTCTAAACTCCTAAGATCCTATTTCAAGAGCTGTAAAAGATGTAAATCTAAAACTCTAAGATTTTTCAAATTTTTACGTAACCTGTACACTTTCGCACACAAGAAGTTGTCACATAATTAAGAATAGGGCTATATATTATTGATTCTATTTGATGTTGTTATTGATGTTGGGTTGTATATTATTGATTTTATTTGATGTTGTTATTCTTGTTGTTATTTTTTTATTTTCATTATAAGCTTAATAACACACCTAAAATTAAGAATGATTCTGACATTAATTGTTGCTATGATGTTTTAAAAATTAGATTAAAAATTATATCGATAAGACATAAAAGTTTATATTTATAAGATTTAATAGGCTATTTCAAAAGATTAAATAAAATCAAAACATTTAAAATATAATTAAAAGAGTCTTAAATTTGAACTTTAATTGAAAAATAAATTGTTACATAAAAATTAATTAATTAATTCTAATATATGAGAATTTATTAATTTAACTAATTAATTAATCAATTTTTATCAGCAATAATTATTAAAATAAACAGAACTAAAAAGTTAAAAACATAAAATTAAATAATTCAAAATTTTTACGATTGAGCAATTGAATTAATTTAGTTCTTTAGTTCTTTAATCATTACTTGCATGACCGCAATTGTGAATTTGAATACTAAAAGACAATATCTTAGCTTATAAATTATAAATCTTATAGAGTGAATGGCATACATTAATTTTTTTTATAATCACAACAATTATTATTAGATATTATAAATCATGTAATTTAAATAAATTATTTAAAATATAAACATAATTAATATATTATATTTTGAATGAGTCTTGGAAATTTATCAAAGATTGTAGGCACTTGGGACAATCATGAATGTTGAAGAAAAGCTATGAAATGCTTTAAAATCAAAAGTTGCAAATGCATATTCAAATGAATTTCACTTTTAATTATTGGTAAACTTAATTTAAAAAATTGTGTTAAATCTCTGTTAGACATTGTAATGAAATGTTAGCGTTAATGTACATTCAATAATCAATAGAAAAGGAAAAAAATTTTGTTTTTGTAAAGAGTATTTTGGTCATTTAATTTATAATAATAAGAAAGTAAATTATTATGACGTAACAACTACTGGTTGTTCTTTCGGGGACATTCGATAAAATTAGAATATTACAAAGCAGATTAACATGACCTTTGTGCAAGGATGACATGTACAATTCAAGAAATGGTGACTAAAAGTTTGCAACATATCAAGTATATCTGTCATGCTATTTTTCCAATAACTTTATCTTCTAAACTTGCATCACCCAAATGAATATTTTGAGCATTTTTAAGATGTTATTATTCTATTTTAATTATTTTTTATTACTTTATTGTATTTTATTTAGATATTTATTACGTATCTTGTTATTTTATTACATTTTTATATTTGCTTGATTTTTTGTAATATCTCTATGTCACATTTACATATGTAAGTCTATCATAAACAACCTCTTTACCATATATGGGTAAGGTTGCATACTATCAGTCTATCATAAATAGCGTCTTTACTACATATAAGTAAGGTCGCGTACTATCATTTCTCCCCAAATTCTTTGTTGGTGCGATATTCAATTGGGTATCAATGATAATAATAATAATGATGATGAAGAACGCGAATTACTTAAACATCTAAAAAGATAAAATGTGATTGTAAAAAATGACATCGTTTTTAATCGACTTACTCGAACTAGGACTGTGCAAGATGAATTCGTGCTTAAATTTTAATTTAAGTTCAAGTTACAAATTTAATTAACGAAAATTAACTCTGTCAAATTTTATAGGTTTATTCTAAAATTTTGGAAATATTATAATTAAATTTGAACATTTTAAAATATTTAAATTTAAATTATATTATGTTATAACTTTTTAGTTTTCGCCGTTTCGAAATACACTTTTGGAATTTAATATTATAATTTATTGAAGGGCGTTGTATTGTTATG
>JAOSBN010000179.1:57367698-57386781 GCA_027563595.1 Erythroxylum suave | reverse complement strand
TCAATAATTGTTCAATGAAAAACATCCAAAAAAAAATACTATTACATTTGCATGGTTAATAGTATATATCTATCAATTTTGGTATCCCCTAATAGTTTTGCATTAAGTTAATAGATTTAACTTTTGTTTAGAATACAAGTAAAGATGAGTTATGATTATATAGTTTTCTTGTACATCCTTATCACACTTTATGAAACTAAAAATGTAAACCATGTGTCAAGTTAAGTTAATTTTTATCCAAAAATAATATTATCATGCTTTACCAAGTTTCTTTGCTCTGCAAAAGAGAAGATTTTACCAGTTCATTAGTGATATGTTTATGCTTCTCATTTCAACATCTTTCATATTCACGCTATTTCAAAGATAAAAGTGGGAAAATAAAATACCTTCTGTTACTCTTCCTTTGGTCGACAATGTTTTACAAGCACGCAATTGACGAGATATATTGTCTTTAACAACATTTAACAATAATAAACATTTATGATCTCCATCCCCATTCAGAGGAAGGCTATAAGTCATTGTGAAAAGATCTTCTTCCTATCAACCAAAAAGTTAAATGGAAAGCCTAAATATAATGCATCCCATAAAAGCAAGTGCTAACTCAGAAAAAGTTAAAGCACGCTTGTCTTATTTGCAATGGAATTGTAACCAAGATTTTCCATCAAGAAATCAACCTTACAATTAGATTTCGAAAAGAGTTGAATTAAAGAATCTAACATAAACAGAGGCCAAAAGAGTGATTAGAATGCTTTACTTCATATGTACGAGCATAAGAAACAACCGAAACAATAGCCTTGCAGGTTGCACGAATGATTTTACAATAAGGATGTAGTAAGGCATGCGATTATGTCCTCTCAGACTGTAGAAGATACATATTTTAAAAAACTATTTGCGACAAGGAATGACCCTTGTGCCAATAAAGACTATAATTCATAAGTAATTTTTCTCATTTATTAATCAGCCCAAACATCTAGCCACCATGACTAAGGCCCAACGAATTTTATAAACAATATAAGAATGAAAACAATGTTAAACAATCAAGAGGCTAATGCAGGTATAATAAACAACAAGCATCATATACCTCATATGATATTTACAATCTTTGTTCCTAAATAACAAATAAAAGATGTGCTACATATATTAAAAGCAAAGAATGAGGTATGAGCATTGACAAAACGATCTTTTCACTAAATAGTTTGCATTTCCTAAGACAGGAAACGTTCATGCAGTATACGAATAAGGATTGAGCTACTGATTATTCAACTTTCTTAGAGATTTTGTATGGAAGGGGGTAAGTAAAATGTATACATAAAGAAGCCGTGTGTAACGAAACATGCAAGCATGGCCTGGGGAGGGATTTTTTTACCTATGTTAAATCCATTTTCTACTCCATCCGACTAGTTCTGGGTTCGAGTCCTGGGCAACAAGAAACCAGAGTAATCTTACCCAGGTACCTTAAGGGGTCATCGCGAGTCCAGCATTTCATAATGAGCAGCATAATGAATAGCTGGTAAGCATGATATTAACTGATTACAAAGTACCTCACATGCTAAAAGATGATCCATGATATCAATGATGCATTGGACATCCTCTGTTTTATCAAAGCTAATCTCGGGAAAGTAGTAGCACTTTACTTAGATTTTAAATCCTATCACCCCTTGGTATTTATATCACTTTTCTTAAGAATTTAATTTAAAAAATATCCTAGCCAATTCAACGCTTCCTTCTTTCTCAACTCTACAACAACTCTTATATAAAACCTTACCTCCTCTTCAACTATTATTATTGTTCTTATGCAAGTCATCTGGAACTGCCTCTTCCCTCTCGATAAATTTGGCCTTCTTATTTCTTGGGACCCTTCTATACTACTAACGAGCATCATCAACCGGCAAATCATTTGAGACTGCATCTTCCCTTGCAATAAACTTGGACTTTTTGCTTCTAGTAACCCTTCTATATGACTGGATAGTCTCCTCTGCTGAATCATTAGAAATATAACACTGCCTCTCAATAAATTTGGCTATCTTGTTTTTTTGAATCCTTCTGTTCTGTTAATGAGTACTGCCCCCTAGCGAATCATCTGAAGTCACATATTCCATCTCAATAAATTTAGGATGCTTGTTTTTGGAGAAACGCTTAAGCTTTTGATATGTTCGTTCTTCTAGCGTATTGCATATCTCTCCATATATTTGGCTTAGTCGCCCTTATAGGTCCTCTTGTTCTTCCAACGGGGACTATTTTCTGACATGTTTTCTGACTGTTTTCCAATAATGCAGTGCTACTACTAAAAGGACATATATAACTTATTGCCTTATATATAATTATTTTATGAATTAAACGCACATAATTTTTATTGCATTTAACATTGATTATATCAAAATAAATTTACTTTTGTCAGGTATGGAACGTAATATTGGATCTCATAGAGGCAAAGGTAGTAATCATGTTTGGACTACCATTGAGGATGAAAAGCTAGTGGAGACCATGCTTCAACTAAAAGAAAGTGGAAAATTCGATAGTGAAAATGACAGTGGATTAAGGAAAGGATATTAGATCAAAAATTACCAGGGCGTGATTTAAAAGAAAAACCACAAATTGAATCTGGTTGTAAATTATTGAAACAATAATATCATGCTATTTATGATGCAAGAAATAGCGGAGAAACAAGTGGTTTTGGTTAGGATGATGAAAAAAATGTGTTAGTGCAGACGCTGACGTGTGGAGTGCATATCTAAAGGTTGGTACAAATTAGATTACTTAGTTTATTTCAAATATTTTTTACATGATTTGTATAATGATTGATGTTATAATTTTTTAGCACTATTTTTTGTATTGATGTTTTATTAATATTTTTATAATTATTGATATTGTGATTGGTGTAGAGTCATCCGGCTAATTCATTTATGAAGAATAGATCATTTTCTTAGTATGATAAACTAGCTTTATTTAGAGACAAGATCGAGCTACAGGAAAAAATGTTAAAGCACCCGCAAATATGCTATAAAATATAAACAGAGAAGAGAACTTGGATGAAGAGACTGAAGAATCTAATGAGGAGGAGGATGCTGAGCCTCAAAGAGATCAACCAATCAGAAGTAATTCTCAAGGTGAAGGAAGTTCAAAGAAAACACATCGCAAAAGGAAGAAGAGTACTGATAGTTTAGTTTCATGTTTGGAACGTATCGTTGAAAAGCTTACTGAAGATTTGGAGAAATCTAACAAGCAAATGGCTAAAGTTGTATAATCTATTGCGGGGCCGAATTAGAAGGAATATGAGAATAGGTTGAAATTAGGCGAAGAACTTAGCAAACTGAAAGACTTAACACAAGCTGAATGTATTAGAGCTAGAATAAAACTTGTAAATAATCCAAATCATATGGATTATTTTTTCACTCTTCAGGATGCTAATAAAGAAGAATATCTAAGGCAAATTTATGTTCAAAAGATATTTGGCTTTTTTTTTTCATTTTGAGATTGTCTAGTTTAAATAATGCACCATTTGTATTTTTATTTTCAATGTTAGAAAAAATTTTGATATTTGACTTGAATTTTAAGATTTATCTTTGTACTCGATTGAGGTTTTTTTAGTATTTTTCGATCCTATATTTATGATATAATGGCATTATATGATTAGAATATCATAAATGAAAAAATTAACATTTAATAATATAACTTATATTACAAATTAACATTATTTAACAATTTCAATTTTTGTTCGGTTTGTAGGGATATAATTAGAAACACAAGTCAAAATTAAATTACATTCCATGAAATACTGTTGCATACCAAACACTATAATAAGAATCTACTCAACTTTTCTATTAGAATTCTTATAAATATCCAAACATGGGAATATCTTTACTTTATATAGATTTATTTTCCGAAAAATCAAATTCCAAATTCACTTAACTTTCCTACCAACCAAATGGGGCCTTAGGGATTTTCTTAAGGAGGTTAATCATTTTACCTGACATATGCCTGTCCTTTCTACTTCTCTTGGACCCTACCCAGGAGAATTTATTCCTAATGAACTTAAAGCATTACAAGTCGACATATCAGGCCCAAATAGCCCAATATATTCTGAAACTAATGAAACATCCCAAGTCCAAAATGCCTAAGATACTGCAAGACCTTCACAACCTCCAATCTCTCTCTTCCAGATCTCTCTCTTCCAGAATGTTCAAGACCTTAATGATGACATTTACATCCCCAATGAAGAAGAGATTAATCAATTCCTGCAAAGACTTCGCAAAGATGATTCTAGTCCTAGCAAAAGTCGAAAGACCTATAGAGCTCATTCTTATATTGACACTTCAAGTGATCTAAGCTCTTCGTCCAATCTTCAATCACGACAC
The DNA here is from genome assembly GCA_027563595.1 of Erythroxylum suave. Lineage (NCBI taxonomy): Eukaryota > Viridiplantae > Streptophyta > Magnoliopsida > Malpighiales > Erythroxylaceae > Erythroxylum > Erythroxylum suave. The sequence continues at coordinate 57,382,426 of JAOSBN010000179.1, read as the reverse complement.
GAACTAATTCGTGATAAATGATGAGCTGGACTTCACTCCTTAATATGGGACTCTTGTTTTTAGACATCATTATAATCTATTATAATTGTGTGTCTTTTAGTGGGTTGACAAGAGAATCTTTGGGGTTCACACCTACTTTCCAAGAATCATTTGAGAATATTTTTACTGTTTGTTTTTTTAAGATGTGTAATGATTGTACTTGAGGCATTTTTTTTTTAAGTTGTCACAATTGTATCTAAGGAATATATTCTCTATCTAAAGTAGTTTGTTTGTATTCTCTTGCTTCGCCTATAAAAGCAAGATTTGCTTATCATTGTATGTAGAGGGGATGACAAAGAGGTTGAAATCGAGGGTATGAAAGAGAGTTTAAAATCGAGAGGTTGAAATCGATTCAGTTTGAGATGAATGAAAATTTGACTATGCTTCCTTTCATGGCTTCTCTCTAAACTCTTCCCTCGTGAAACCTTAAGTTTTGAATAATATAACCCATCAGTCATACATGGAAGATAAGTATGTTCTACGTTTTCTCCTCGTGAGGATTCTATGTATCATAACGTCTTACACAGTCTGAGACTATAGAACAAATCGTGTTTAAGGTCATAGTTTAACAAAAAAAGATTGGTCAGTTTAGGGTTCCTAAGAGAAAAGCCTTGAGTTTGGATCTAATTTAAATTCTTTTATTTAAATTTTTATCTATATATTAATTAAATATTTTATATAACTATTATATTTACTTTAAAAATTTACTGAATCAAATTTTTAGATATTGATAATTTTGATTTAATTTATAAACTAATATTATTTTAGTATAATTGATTAAAATTTATTGAATTGGTTCATGTCAATTCGGTAGCTTGTATTGACACCCAAGTCTCAACCTAATTATAGGCCCAATCAAGTGATTTGGCTTTTCAACCTTAATTTAGAAAGGTTAAAATACAAATAGTAGAATCTATATTATATATTTCATTAAAAATTTGGTAATATATTGAGTCGAATCGGAAAGATAAGGCATCTTTCATAGTTTCTCAAAATAATATTGTTTTAATTTTAATTTTTTAACAATATTATTTTAGTGCTTAATTTATATATATTTAATTCTCTGTTGGATTTAAAATTCAACCAACCTTAATTTCGTCACTTCATACTAAATTGAAAATTGAAAATTGTTTATTTTATTTTAAAATGATATCGTTTTGATTTTATTTTCTTTAAATAATATTTTAGTGTTTCGTTTTTAAAAATTAAAAATTAAAATAATCGCATTTTAATAATTAAATTGAAATAATATCAAATTTTTTAAAAAATTTAATCCCCCTTAATTTAATTGAAATGGCATGCTTAATTTGCTAAGGTTAAGCTATATTTGATTGGAGGTTTAATAATATAATCAAATGAAATTTAATATTATTTCATCGTTTAGGAGGAGGGTTTATAAAACAATGGAATAGAATAAGATGAAAAAGAAAATTTTATCATAAACAGTAAAATTGAAAAATTTCTAATTTGAGAGTTTTATAATAAAATGTAAAATGATAAATAACTTTACATTATATTACATTATAAACCCTTCGTACAAATAATATTTTACTATATTATATTATGAACTATTTCATTATTCCAAACAACAATTTTCTAATATTACATCTATTTATATTTTATTTTATTATAAATTATTATATTTCATTCCGATACATTTTAGTAAAACTTTATGTCGAACTAAATAAATCTTTACAAATTTAAAAATTATTTTTAAAAATTAAGGAATAATTGTCAAGGACAAATTCAAAATGGGCAAACCCGTGTAGTCGAAACTGCAAAAAGCCCCAATTGACTAGTGCAAAATCCCTAGTTAACGGATTCAAAAACTTGCAACCTCGTCTTAGGTTCTGGGTTCCATATTGCTCAGTAAATGCCTGTAGTTCTAGAGTTCTCATTCGTAGATTTGAAGCATTAATTTGAAATCCAAACTAGCTGGATTCAGCTCGGTTGATTCGTTAGCCTCCGCCATGTACAGCGGTTCAAGCGACGGCGAGAACCATGAGGCGAACTCGCAGAGGAAGATCCCGCCGGCTTCGTCTATGTTATGGGTTCGAAACCTCCGCCGGTATATTGGATCGGGTGCCGGACTCGGATCTGAGGCACTCATGGGTGTGTTCCCAGAGTCAAACTTTTTGCTCATTACTCCTTACTCTCTAAATTTATCAAGTCATATTCACTCTTGTATTCATTTACTTTGATCAGAGTTTCAATTTTTTTTTGTTGGGTTAATTTGGAAGTATGATATTTTTATCTAACATTTTACTTGGTTAATTTTGTGCAATTAAATATGTAGTCTTTGGTAGATTGTAATGCAACAGAATACGAAATCATGAATATCGGGAACAATCCTCCTATTAGGGTTTATTTTTCGAGACCAATTATATGTTCTTCTAACTAAGCTATGTTTGGTTTTTAATGGAATGGAATAATTTATAATGGCATAAAATGCAAATGAATGTAATATTAGAATATTATTGTTTGGGAGAGATAGAAAGATTAATAATGGAATATAGTGAAATGTTGTTTATCATTTTACATTTCATCTTAAGCGCTCCAAACCAGAGGTTAATCATTTTTACTGTTTAGAATGGAATGAAATGTAATGTGAAACTCTCTCCTTCCATCCTATACTATTCCATTCTATTATAAACCCTCCTCCCAAACTATAGAATAATATTACATTCTACTTCATTCCATTGATAACCACCCAACCAAGCATAGCCTAAAGATTAGTTTGAAAATTCAATCTCATTTTTTTTCTCATGTCACGTAGAGCTTGAGACAAAGAGGATTTTGCTTGATATTTTTAAAGAGAAGCAGCAAAAGAGTGCAGAAGCTGGTACTATACCATCGTTCTATAGAAAGGCATGATCTGCAATTATTGACTTGGTCTCTTGCTGGTACAAGGCTGGTTGCTCGTTGGTTCTTATTATGTGATTTCTTTGTACAGAAACCTGAAGAAGGATCAATTAGTCACAGGGTCCAAAGATTGGCAAAGTATCGATTTTTAAAGGTATGATTTACCTTCCTGTATCATCTGCTTCTTCTTACTTTATTGATTGCATTTAGCTTCTTGCATGGTCTACTTGTTATTCTTACTTTACTGGTTGTGTTTTGCTGTTCTCACTCTATTGATTGTGTAGAGCATTTGGCTTACTGCTTTACTGGTGACGTCATTCATTTGAATTTGCAGAAACAATCAGATCTTTTGCTAAATGCTGATGATCTGGATGCAATGTGGGTTTGCTTGAGGGAGAACTGTGTGGTTGATGATGCCACTAGCGCTGAAAAGGTATGTGGAGCTTGCTATTTCAAACTGTTTTAAGTTGTGTTAAAAATATGAATAATATTGGTGGGTCCATCATTACTCTAAGCTTATCCTCTTGCTACCAAATAGAAGTGGATTAGAATGAGCTATCGCTTAGCCCTAATTAGTTCTGGATTTTGATCTGTAATGTCAATGATGGACTATTAATTGCTCATTACTTGAAGATGCTTATGCTTAAGTACTGTTGTGGCATTACAACTTGCTGAACCATTTGTTTTAGTTTTTGGTGATGTTAACTACTGCTTTATTAATTTCTTGTAGATGAATTATGAGGATTTTTGTCACATAGCCTCCGTGTGTACAGAGCAAATAGGGCCCAAATGTCGACGCTTTTTTAGCCCGTCTAATTTTATGAAGTTTGAGAAAGATGAATCTGGGAGAATTGCTATTTTGCCCTTTTACCTTTATGTGATGCGAACTGTAAGTACATATTTCATTCTTGTTCTAAAGATCCTTTCTTGCAGACATAAGATTGATATGTAGAGGCCTGGATATAATGATTGAGTTGGACTTTACCTTCACAAATTGTTGCCTGCATCTATTTTGTTCAGGTATCACTGACACAGGCAAGAATAGATATGAGTGAGCTTGATGAAGATTCTGATGGTTTTCTTCAACCACATGTATGGATGGGATGCATAGTCAAAATTGAAAATATTTTCTGAACATCTATATCATATCTGTTGCTAGCCAAACTTTAGCATCTCATTTGTTAACCTTCTAGTATATATAATTTGACAGGAAATGGAGGCCTATATACGAGGGCTGATCCCTAATTTAGCACAACTACGGGATATGCCTACTGCATTTGTTCAAATGTATTGCCGCATTGCTGCACATAAATTCTTCTTCTTCTGTGATCCTCATAGGCGAGGTTTGCTCAGCTTCCTTTTTAGTAGTAATGTGGTAATATCTTTTAGTGCTATTTTAATCATCAAGTTTTATGATTTGCTTTTGCCCTTTTCTCAAAGTGTGAGATATTGGATGTTTAACTGCATTTGGTTGAGTTCCTCTGTCTTGTTATATTCTTGATAAAAGATCATCAAATCCAGAGATCTTCTTTAAATGTTCTCTTATGTGATATAAAGCAATGTTGGTCTTTAGGTTTAGATTTCGAAAGTGTATAATTTTTTCAATACTCCAATACAGAACTGATGCAACCAACAAGCATTGTTAGTAACAATAGATGGCCATATTATTGGCTCATGGTGAGGAAGATCTGTAATAAACATAAGGTCTAAAAAATTTTGAACATTTGCTTGTTTCTTAAGAGTTGTTGCAGGTGTTGATAGTTTGAGAAGGAATCTGCACACAGATCAGCCTGCAGTTAAGATTGATGCGTGAGGATAAAGATATTCTTGCAAAATTAATAGAACTTATCTTGTCTTTTTTATTTGTGCTTCTAACTATCTTAAATGAGTGTTGCAGAGTTGGCACATAACTTTTGCAAAAACCAGTGATATCCTTAGGAAACCAATCTGCAGTAGTCTGTGGTTATCTGCATTACCTGTCTACTCTTTGTCAAATTTTCTCTTTTAAAGATAAATAATTTTATGAAAATGGCTTGATACCCTTGATCATTGTCCTTTCAAGTTCTTTTCGTTGCTCAGGGTATTTTGACTGTTGGTTATGCTTGCAGGGAAAGCTTGTATAAAGAAGGTGCTGCTCAGTAACTGTCTTCAGGAACTAATGGAACTACACCAGGTACATGCAATTTGGTACTTTTTGTGAACATATGAATATAAAAGTTATCGATGAAAATCAGATTTTATACCTGAGGTCTATTTGGTTTATCAGTTGTATTTTCTATTTTTTTGGGCTGATCATGAGGTCGAACTTAGTAATGTTTCAATGGCGCTTACCCATCTGGCTGATTTGTTTGATCTAACCTTTGTTGATATTAGGAAAGTGAGGAAGAAGTCACCGATACTGAACAAGCTGAAAATTGGTTTTCTTTGACATCTGCACAGCGTATATGTGGTGGGTTTTTGGCTACCAACTTCCTTTTCTTTCTTTTTACCTCCTAAGTTGTTGCTGCAGAAATTTGTCTCATAAACCCCCACCTCAGGCTTTATGTATGTCTACTTTACTTGTTATTTATTTGATCACACTTTGGGAGCATTCCTTGCCGTTGTGGAGCCTTCTTAACCTTGTAACTAAGTCAAACTAACTACATACTGTATTAGAAAGAATTTGGATTAGGATATGATTCCAAGCACTGTAATTGGTAGGTGGTTGTGAGGTAAGCTTATTGGGGACCCTAGTAAAAGGGGTAGCATGGTGAACAATGGGTGAAATAATGGCAACATTATCATGTCTTTTTGTTGTACCCTGCTGTGAGGAGTTTCTGGAAGAGTAGAAACTAGGTCCAATTTTGATTGGCTTGACTTTGTAAAGTCATTTGCTTCTTCCTTTCTTTTTTTATTCTTTTTCCTATATTTTCGGGTGAAGGGGCTACTAAGTGCACAATCCAGACACGTGAACTTTTGTTTATGTGCATAAACAGTGGTTGTGCATCATGGAAATGGTGAAATTTGCAGATCAGCCTATTTAGTTAATAACATTACATTGTATATCTAAGTGAATCATGGTTCTTCTGCAGATATGTTCCTTGCCCTTGATAAAGATATGAATGGAACATTGAGCAAGCAAGAGCTTCGAGAATATGCTGATGGAACACTGACAGACATTTTTATTGAAAGAGGTTGGAGAAACTTTCACTTGCCATGCTTTTATTAAACATTCATTTCTTATTGTGTTAAATTCTTTGGCATTTTTATTACCTTGCAATGCAATTGCTATAATGTCTATGTGCAAGCTTTCAGCCCAATAGATGCTCACAGCTCTGTTAAGCTAAATTAGCTATAAATTAAACTGTTTTGGTGGAAATTTCAAATTCAATACAGTAAGTTACTAGGTTTTATATGGAGCCTATGTTTAGGTTGCCATGCATAGGCTTTTGCCAACATTTTCAGTTTAGCATTAAGTCGTTATGTGTGTCTGTCCATGATAAGATTTTCACCTATTCCACAGCAGTTGCACAATAATCTAGTCCAAATTTCTGTGGTTATGTTGCTTGTTCTTGTGATTACTCATCGTCTTTCTGCTTGCATTACATTATTGAGCATAACCAATTGAATTTCTGGTTCTGAAAATATGTTAATTGAGATCATTATATGTTGGACACAGTACTATGACGTTGTGCTTTCCTCAGGTGCTTGATTTTATTTTCTTACACTTTTTGAGATATCTGGGCTTCAGTTTTGTTTTCTTATTTCAGTATTTTCATTTCATTCTCAAATTAGTATTCGATGAACATGTCCGTCGTGGAAAAAGTGGAGGAGGAAATTCTCGGGAGATGGACTTTGAGAGCTTTCTCGACTTTGTTCTGGCCTTAGAAAACAAGGATACTACTGAAGGATTGACATATTTATTTCGATGTCTTGATCTTCATGGGCGAGGATTCCTTACAACAGCCGATATCCACTCTCTTTTCAGGTTTGTGTCTAAATTCTTCATATTTGCTTTGTCTAGTTGAATCTTTGCATGGAAGCTAAGAAGGGGAGCATCAAAAAGCTGAGGTGTTTCCTGATTCAGTCTTCCTAAACAAATCTCTGCAGTTTCCTGCTTGTAGTGGTTGAGCAAGTTCTACGAGTCTCGAATCTTCAGAGACATAAACCCCAAAGCTTTTTGTTTGGATGGAATATTGTATTAACTACCTCTGTTACACAGTTCTTTCGTATTGAAATAGTTATGAGGACTAGAAATGTGTACTTATGTGACCTTTAGGATAGCAAACACATCAATCTTGCAAGTGACTCTCTAAATGAATTTGGCAAGATATGGATATCTCAGAAAGCTATTTCATGATTTTCTTGAAACAGAGATGTGCATCAGAAATGGATTGAGGGAGGAAATTATGAATTGTGCATTGAGGATGTAAGAGATGAAATTTGGGACATGGTAAAGCCAGCTGATGCACTGAGGATTACACTCAACGATTTGCTAAGCTGTAAACAAGGTGGAACAGTTGCCAGTATGCTCATAGATGTCCGCGGATTTTGGGCTCATGATAATAGAGAAAATCTTCTTCAAGAAGAGGAAGAACCAGAAGAAGAGTAGCCTTGTGTACCATGTAGAAGGTGACCATGTACTAACCAGAATGTTTTCTTAAAACTTTGGTTTTACTGGATATGATTGTCAATAGGGGCAAGAATTTCTTACCAATTATCTCTTACTGCGTGACAATGTATTATCATTTATGTACTCTGGCTGATGTACAAGAAGCTGTGTGTGAACAATGCAGATGGCATAAGTGCTCACATCTTTTCTATGGAGTGCAATGCTGTTGTAATGTTTGTCATCTTTCCCATCCTGATTACTCTTTATAACCTTGTCCCATTACTTGGGTATTAGCTGCTCATCAGTTTCTTATTAAGGGAACAGCTAATCCAAAGATTTATGTTAAATCAAGGGCTTTGTAAAGATACTTTGTCCCTTTAAACAATTTATGCTGCAACTGCCAACTGTGAACAATGCTCAAGTTCAATCACTCTTTTAAGTTTCATAAAAATTGCAGAAACTCGTAGAGAGGTTCAAAAGATCTAACATATGCCTCATCAATCTTAGGATAGCTCAACTGAGACTAGGGACTTTTCTCTTTGTTAAACCTTCAATGTTCCTATATCGTTCTGGTTCGGCATAGCTGCAGGGTAAGGGACAAATTCAACTAGTCTTGAAGGATCATGTACTCACTCTCCTTGATTGCGATCTTTGTTATTGAGTTGCAGAAATGCCCGACTTACCAAAGATAGTTCTCTTCAAGTGGGATACCATGCAGGACCTGAAACTGAGTTGATGCTTTACCTCTTGGCTTCAAAATTGAGGCATTTATATACAATGGGGATTCAATTGATGCAGAGTTGACCCCAATTTGGTTTTAGTATCTAATATCGTCTCTCATTAATATCATTCAACAGTTGGTCTAATGTCGTCTGTTTTCCCAGCAGTAAGCTTGAAAAATAGGAAGATGCAACTCCAGTGGAGATATCAAGCCTGTCTTTCCAATTCTTTACTTTTCTTCTGATTTAGCATCTGAAATTTATCGCATTCATTACTAATGAAACTCTTTTTCCATGTTTCTGCGAGCTTGGGCTGCCAGCATAGTACAATAAGACTGAAAGCATTTCCCAAATATGTTATAGCTGCGTCTGCGGTGCTTAAAGTGTGCATAACATTCCAGGCATGTGGCCAGTTCTCAACAATGAATTGAAAATAAGGAATATTAAACTACCGAGCATGCATTTACATTTAGTTCCTATGTACAAAGATCATTTCAGCAAAATAATCATCTTTAACTAGGGTGGCTAGCACAAAATATAGGGCCACAATGGTCGTTGGCTGTTTTATACAGGCTGATAGGGTTGAACAGGATCTTTCCACAAGGTTCACAATTCACAAGCTCCTGGGTTGCAAGACCCTGAACTTCAAACGTCTCCTTGCTAGACGTGGAATGGTTTTCTTGGGGTAGGAACTCTGTTTTCCAAGGATTGCAGTCTTTGTTTAAGATGAAAAACTTCGACCTGCAAGAACATGGGAATGGTGGCATCAGAACTTCCAGTAATTACATTGACAGAGAGAGACTGATCATGCTAGAAAGAACGAAACACTTAAGTCTCCTCTGCAGAATCCCTACGTGAAAGGAAGAGTTTTGGTAGAGAGGAGAGGATGTGGGGGTTGATAAGGCAAAGTTTCCTTCCTGATCTTAAGACTGTTAAGGATCAACTTGGGAATACTGAGTTCCTTCTTACTTTTTTTGGAAGTCAAAGAGTTCCAGTGTTTGGTTCAGATAGTACCTGTAGTTGAAATGCTCTTGTTCTCTCCCCTGCAAGGACTCCCCTAGTCGAATGAAGCTCCTATAAAAACAAATAGGTAACCCCATCAATCATCAAAAAGTTATTCTATGATTATCATGGCGTAACTGCACAGGAATCTGCACTATGTATTATACCTTCTGAGTGTCATCCAAAACTGCCTTAAGGAAAGCAACATCGTGCTCGAGCCGTACATTGTCAGAGTGGACAATATTCGATAAATTGTTGGCCTCCTCCTGGGCAAGCTCTAGACTAGCCAACTTCTCCTTCAGCAACTCCATCTCTCTCATTGTATCTGCCAACTTTTTCTCCATCTCTTGTCTGCTCTTAAGAACAGAGGATAAATTTTTTTCTGCAGTTTCTTGACTTGTTAGTGCAGTAGCCAATTGCCCTTCCAGCATTCCATTCTTTCTCATCAGAGCAGCTATTTTTGTCTCATACAATTGATATACACTTGAATGAACTCCTCTCATTGTAGAATCTGTTTCTAGTATTACTATATCCTCATTTTCAACCGGAGGGTTTCCAAAACATTGGTTGCGAAAATCAGAATTATCAGCATTTGACATGCAAGATATATCTTCGGTGATAATCTTGCCTATGGTATTGTTGGCTTGCATTGAGTAATCTGATTTAACTTTTGGGTACTCTACTGCCTGAAATCAACAGAATGTTCAAGTTATGATGCAATGTGTTTCGTACCGATAACTTCATCATTTCGGGCATTCATAGACTGAGATAAGAACCCTATCATACAAGCAGGCACTAACTCTGGCAAGCGACTCTTGGTTGTTTAAGGAAAAATAACTGTAAAAGTGAAATGATAACCACTAGAGCTATGACAGCAATTTACCGCCTTGCATTGCATCACGATGCTTGTATTGCTCTCCCAACAACGCCGTTTTCGCAGTTAGACAAGCATCCGAAACAAGTTCAGAAGTAATTGTTGGCATTCAACATAAAATTGAAGACCAAAAAGGTAAAAAGTAATAAAAATAGGGGTGGGAGCGAGTCTGTAAACTTACCGGTGCACTTCCAACTTCTGAATTCTTTGTGCCCTTAGTGGCTGTGTTTTGTTCTTCCTCATGAAATTGCTTGCGGAGTGAAGTATTTCCAACGGCCTTTGAATCAATGAAAGAGGACTCTGACAAAGATTTTCTACCAGAACCATGGTGTTCAATTGCAGATGCTAAATTTTGTCTACCAAATGACTCAACCGATCGGTGGGAAGAACCAATACCAGTTTGAATACCCAACCCGGTGGATGACAAAAGTTTCTCAGACAGGGTAGCTCCAGGACCTTTCATCGAAGTAGTCCATCGACCCATAGATGATTCATTCTTCTCCATGCCCACCACCTCAACCTGTAATGAAATATTAACAAGACTAATAATTTGACATCAACTATAGATCCTGATTCTAATCACTGACCTGATTGGAAAGCTCCTTTTTGGATCCTCCAAATGCAACAAGGAAATCCTTTTCCTTGTGCTGCACAAGCACCAAGCTAAAACCCTAAGACATAGAAACCACACGATGTCACCAGAAAACAGCAGTAAAATCTAAATCAAACACTTGACTCAGCAAGATATGTGATCATATATCTAGAAATTTTTAGTCAATTGATTGTGCTGGGTATCGGATGTTAGGCAGGTGAAGCCAACGGAAACTCTGGTCAAGACTGGTAACATCTCAAAGAGCATCGAAGAAAATCAAAATACAGATCTGAAATTTCACATCAGATTTATGCTTTTGTTAAATTATTGAACACTAAGCAACCAGGTACAAGATGAATCTTGTATTGGTTAAAGGAGCAGGAGAGCCACTATTTTTCTCTCAAGAGGAAGTTATGAGACAAAAAGAAAACCATTACAGCTTCATTATGACTATTGATAATATGAATGAACAAGTTCAACACCTGACAAACCTAACACGAAGCGATTGCGATTTTATCATAGATCTTATTACAAAAATCATAAATGACAGGAACAATTGGTCATATCAAGACAGTTTGTGATTCAGATCTTCTGAAAGGAAAATCTAAGCAACTCACCTTATTTGTAGTTATACAAGATGGAGGTGATGCAAAGGCCACTGACCACTCATTTTTAAGAATATCAAATATCAAAGTCTCTGAGTGTCCTGCATATACACAAAGTTCAACAGCCTATGAAAATAGTGCCTGGCTGATAAAGAAACTAAGAATTGATCATAAAAAGTTGGTAACGTATTTTGGCTAATGAAGCATACTCTTTTTCCTGCTTCCTCCCCCTGCTATATACCACTTAGAACCACATAGAACTCCACAGCAACCAGCTCTAGGGGATGGATGGAAACCTCTTATCTTTATCCTTGACCACACCATCTGAAAAACATAACTCGTGATCAATTTGTGACACTAAATTAAGCAACTAGTTCGATCCAGCAATGAAGTTATCACCGTTTCAAAGTTGAGTGAATATAAATCATTCAAGGTCTTTGACTTCGAGGATCCTCCAAATATATGAAGAATCTTATCATCATATAGAGTTGCCACATGGTTTGATCTTGGAGATGGCCCTGTTCCTCTGCACATGAGATATGCAGTTAGTTAGAAAGTCTTGAGTCACATGCAGAATGATATATCAAAAGCCAACTTACGTGCAATGTAGAGGGAGCCATGTTAAGGACTTCAGATCAAACATATGAAGATCATTCAGCTTCCTCTTTTTAGCATCTTCACCTCCAAACAAGAATAAAACTGAGCTTGCCATAACTACCGTATGACCACTTCGAGCAACCTGCAACAGGTACGCAATTTCTGGTCAGCAAACGAATAGCTTTACCTCATATAGTTCTAATTGTTAACTGACTCAGGGCAATAGTGTTACTATATATAACAAGAAAAGGGAAGGAAATAAAAGGAATTGAGATATAATGCCTGGAACTAAGACCCAGGCGACAAAAGCTTCAACCAAATGGAAAGTCATTAAAAGATAGGCAAAAGATTGATACGAACCGGAATGTCTCCTTTTGCTTCCATGAGAGACCAACATTCCGTTTCTGTTTCGAATTCCCAAACTGGAAAAAGCCAGAGGGAAAATTAGACAGTCCATTTACCTAGGAAAAACCAGTAGAATGACAATGTGTTACCTGAAATTCTATCACTTGGAGGATTTGTCTTCCCACCAATTAGAAGTGCCTTCTTCCCCCATGAAACCTGGACAAGTCAAAGAAAGATGAAACATTAGAAACTAGTGTGGCTTAAGCTCATCAGTGGCATATCAATAACATGAAGTAACTAAAAGGACTAGGAACTAAGCTAGAAATGGATTTAAAATACATAGTATTACCAATCAATAGAAAACAAACCAGAAATGCTATATGGTGAAAGCTGTAACTTAATGCTAGCAACAGAAAACAATAGAATACCAGACTGTGGCCCTTGCATGCAGGGATCTTCAATGGCAGACTACTTGGAGACAAGTAAAGCTTGGAAGAAACAGTAGTCCAATTAAACCTGTCAAAATCAAGCACCTGAACAGAAAAAACAAAAGAAAAAGAAACAGAAATATTCATAAGCTTCCATGGCATAGTCTGAGCTTTATGAAGACATTCGATATCTAACCTGAACATCATCCAACAATCCGTTTCCTGATTCACCACCAACAACAATCATCTTGTTCCCAACTACAGTTGCTGCATGCTGTTTAAGGAGATTAAAAAAAAAAGTGAAATTTCGTCTTTGAAAAGGCAGACGCAGTCCAGTGAGAATATTACTAAAAGATTGAGTTACATTGGATCGAGGTGAAGGTTTATCCCCAGCAACGGACAAGGCCATCCAGTTTTCAGAGTTCCCTGAAGTAGAGCCATGAACCTCCGGTGGATTTGACGAGGACTGATACTCATGTTCATCAGATTGACCACTTGTGGTAGCTGAAACACCTTCACTCTGCACCAAAAACTCGCAAAAACATTATTACCTTGAACTGGAGATCACTGAACTCTTAAATACCAACAACTTATAATCCTTACATTGTTATTGTTAACCCTTTTCTGCGGTCGAAAAGGACTTCTACCTCCTGGTGAGGAGTCTAAGATTTGTACCTTCTTCACCCTATAAGACCACAGACATTTTCATGTAAGAGAGAGACACAACAACAACATTCTGCAACAAGAAACATCTCTTACTGCTAAGAAACTATAGTGTCCCATTTCAAAGTCAACAAATGACTTGCATTAACTGACCTTCCAAGCTTGGTGCGTCTACGAGATAGACCAAACATCTTGTATATACTCAATACAAGACCTTCGTCTCTATACTAACCAACTCTTAGTCAATAAAACCCTAGGATTTATCAAAATGCTGCACCCATTCTTATCATCAAGCACAAACGAGAAACAAAGAAACCTGAAAGCACCCGCGACCCAGAACAACAACAACAACAACAAAGAGAAAAATGTAAGAAAGAACAAACTACGAAGAAGCTACAGTCAACGAACGTTCCAAGAACTAAAAAACACAAGAAAAGACATGTTATGAAAGGTCATGAATTTCTCCTACCAAGAAAAAGTTGACACAAAATCAGAAAAATGAAAAAGGAAACAAAAAGGGAAACATTCAACAAATGATATAGAAAAGAAATACTGTTTGGAAGCCAAGAAACTGTGTAAATATGAAAAAAAGGACACTTCTTCAGATTGGCTCAGAATCAAAAACAGAAAAAGTAAGTTGCTTGATAAGAAACAACAATGCAGCGACTGATGTGAGGAGGAGAGGAGAAGATTGGTTGGTGAAAAGCGATAATGATAGTACTCAGGAGGCGAGCTGATAGAGTTAAGGACTGTCCCTATAACACATGAGCTGTAAGTTAATATTAGAGACTGAGACAGACAAAGAACGGGGTCGGTGCGTAGGTTAAGAAGGGAAGTGTGTTGTGACACTTTTTGTCTTTGTCTCCTACATTTGTGACTCTGGTCCAAATTTGCACATGTTTAGACTTAAACACTACTTAGACACACATACTTTGCTTATGTCAAGTGTCAACCCCAAATTTAAGAATATAAATGAAATTTGATAAATTTTGGAATGGGATCCAAAAATTTTTATGTCTATATTTAATAATTTTAAGTATATTTGATAATTTATTCTCTATAATAAAATTTTTTTATTAATTTTATGATTTAACAACAATTAAAGTTCTACTTATATGTAAATTTTAAGCCTGAAGGTGGTCGAGTTAATAGAGTGAAAAGTATAAAGCCAAAAGGTCTTGCATCTGAATCTCTTCGCCTATACTCTTTCGATCAAACATGTCGTATAGAGATTGTATAGTATGAAGTACCCAGTTGCAGTGATTTGTAAGTTATTGCGTTAATCTGAAAGTTTATCTAACGCGCATCCAAAAGATTGTGACTGCATATTCTTCCGTAATAAAAAAATTTTAAATTCAATTTCTAAATAGGATTTTTAGAAAGACAAATTGGATTTATTTTTACATTAAAA
>JAOSBN010000179.1:57317178-57331863 GCA_027563595.1 Erythroxylum suave | reverse complement strand
CAAATACAGGTGTAGACATAAGTCATGCAGCATTAAAATTTTGTACTGAACATGACTTCATATATAGTCGTGGCGTATAGCATGCTCAATTTAATAGACTAGCTTTAATTTAGTATTGAAGCCCTATTTTATATTTAGAGTTGAAGGCATGTTTCTGTCCAATTTTAAGAACTTTTAAGATATTTATTTATTGAGAAGATTCAAATTTTCTTTTAATTATTCTTTATTTAAGTCTAAACTTATCAAAGAATTATTTGTTTGTAGTGTTTAGAAGTTGGTTATTGATTCTTTATAATCAATAAGTCAATTCCTTTATACATTTTTTTCGCTTTCTTAAATTGATTCAAATTTGTTCATCGGCTCTATAGTATGTTTTTAGGTCGAATTGCATCACTAGACCTTTAATTTTTTCAAATATTAACATAAGTGCTTGTAACTTCTTCATCATCATTTTTAATTATGTATTCAGGTCTTTATTGCATTTATAATTAGAGGATGCAATCAACCACGTACTTACACATTTATGACAATATTTAGTTTAATCATCTCAGTGAACTTAGATTTTTATAATATATTACACCACTTAAAAATGTATTACTCTGTCAGTCATTTTAAATTTATTGTTTCAATTCCAGCAATATTATAAGACAAAAAATCTTCTATTTTACAAGATTATGATCCTTCTATTTTAATGCTTAACATGATTAATAATTTTAATCCACTTTTTTGAAAGAACCATAACCCTTATTAGTAGTATCATTTTAACAAGTTCAATTGCTGCTTTTTATACAGGATACTGATCAAGCTCACACCTGAGAAGTTTGATCTGTTTAAGGCTCAATTCATAAATTCTGGCATAACATGTGCTGATATATTAGAGGTGAATACTCTTCTTTCCTTTTACATTTTGCTATTAGGAATTGTTAGCAAAGCTAGTGTATTCTGTGTACTCATTTATCCATGTTTTCCATATCAATGTAGTATGGGAATACGAGATTACAATCCTTTTATTTTAACACCAAATTTGTTATAACATGACATTGACATTCTTTCACTTGGATTATAGATGTTGTAACTAATGCTTCAACTTATAGTGATGATTCTCCATTTAAATTGTACAAGTTTACACTTATTCTTTATCCCCTTATAAGTGTAAGCATGCCTTAAATTATCTTTAAAATATTATTGCGAATCTCTACAGCTGTACTAGAGATAATAAATTCTTTTTGAAACCTTCCATATATCGTGCTTCTAAAAGAATATAAATTGTAACATCATACATCTTTAAGTTTATAGTTACAACATTATACATCTTTAACTTTATAGTTATAACATCATAATTATACATAAATCTCGTAAGTTTGGTTCATAATAATAGAACCATTCTCTTATGGAGAATATATGAAAACTAGCTCCTAATTTGAAGAGTCATAAATTAAAGTAGTGACTTCTTACTTTCAATTATTATTGTTGCTTCAAAACAATAATAATTGTCATTATCTAAAGTAATCATAATGAAAAATTATCCTCTTTAAACTTCTCAATCTTAAATTTGGTTATCATTACCTCTATCCCAAATATGTAGAAAATTTAAAAGCATATTTTTTCATTAGTCCAACAGCTTGTATTCCTCCCTACTCATTGGCCCACTAAGATGTGCCATACACCTCTTAGTGGATGTTAAAAGTCAAATGAAAGCTAAAAGAAGTGAAGCATTAGATGAATCATCGTTCTTAATTTATTACAAGATACCCATGCTTTTGAATTTCCAGTAATATAGCCTTAAAACATAGAATACACCAAATCATTTGTCACAGGCTGAAATACAATGATACACTATATCAATTGTTAAGTTTGTGAACTTGGTGGTTACCATACTGGACAAAATCTTTATGATAGATACTATTTTCAAGTGTGAAGAGGAGATAGTTGGAGGACTATTGATAAGAGTTGGATGAACAGTATTAGGGTTTCTTGTGAATACATTGATGGAGTGAGAATGTTTATGAAGTTTGTGTCTGAAAAAAAGGGTAAGGATTGTGAAATTTCATGCCCTTGTACACATTGCATCAATTGTTATATGAGATCTCAGATGAATGTTGTTGACCATTTAATGCAATTTGGCATAGACCAATCATACACCCACTGAGTTTTACATGGTGAGCTACTAGAATATAGATTTATCTCTACGGAAGCAAGGGTTGATGCTACAAATGTACTCATTGATGGGACGACCAATGATATTAATGAAGTTGATGGTGATGAGGAGGATGATGGCATGCAAGATTTGCTTTATGATGTGACTTCTTTCTTAAATGATTGTCCAATTGATCAAGATGGAAGCAGTCCTCCAGTAGGTGTTGGAGATTCTATTATGGGTGCCTTTCATGAATTGTTGAGTAAAGCAACTGAAGAGTTGTACCCCGGATGTACAAACTTTTCAAAGTTGTCATTTTTAATAAAGTTGCTTCATCAGAAAGTATACAACGAGTGGAGCAGTAAGTCATTTGACATATTGCTTGCTCTACTGAGGGATGTATTACCTAACTGCAAATCTTTGCCGAAGTCCTATTGTGAAGCAAATCAATTTTTAAGGAGCCTAGGTTTGGGTTACGTGTGGATACATGCATGTAAGTATGATTGATCCCTATTTTGGAAATAGTATGGGGACTTGGAAAGTTGTCCTCAGTGTGGAACATCAAGATGGAGAATTAATGATGGCAAAGATAAGAAGATACCTCATAAAGTTTTGCGCTACTTTCCCTTAACCCCTCGATTGCAATGATTATTCTTATCAAGTAAGACTGCTAAACAAATGACGTGGCATGGTGATAGGCCTAAAATTGATAATAATACAATGGTTCATCCTTCTGATGGAGAAGCTTGGAAGAGCTTTGATGAGCTTTATCTTGAGTTTTCCAAAGAACCATATAATGTTAGACTAGCCGTAGCAACAGATGGATTCAATCCATATGGGAATTTGTCACTTTCATATAGCATGTGGCTTGTTGTTCTCTTACCATACAATTTACCCCCTTGGATGTGTATGGATGAGTCATTTTTTATGCTATCATTAGTTATTCCAGGTCCGAAAGCAATGGTAGAGATATAGATGTCTATATGAGACCACTAGTAGATGAGTTAAATGAGTTATGGGAAGATGGTTTTGATGTTTTTGATGCTTCAAAAGGAGAAAATTTTCAAATGCATGCAGCCTTCATGTGGACAATTAACGACTTTCTAGCCTATTGTACTATTTTTGAGTGGAGCACTAAAGGCTATAAGGCATGCCTTGTTTGTAACAAACACACCTCTTATTTTAAGTTAAGAAGAAAGATTTGTTACTTAGGCCATCGATGTTTTCTTCCTCACGATCATCTGTGGAGAAAAAGCAAGAAGTTTGATGGTAAGATTGATCATTGACCTATACCTAACTTACCAGATGGAGATGATGTGGCGGAACAATTATATCATGTGCAGAATATATGTTATGGAAAGCACCCTAGCAATAAGAGGAGAAAGAGATTGGAAGGAGAGTTGAATTGGAATTAAAAAAAAGCATTCTTTTTGATTTACCATATTGGCATAAGTTAAGATTGAGGCATAACCTTGATGTCATGCATATAGAAAAGAATATTTGTGACAATATCCTTGGTACTTTGATGAATGTTGAAGGTAAAACCAAAGATACTATCAAGGCTTGGCTTAATTTGGAAGATATGAACATTCAAAAGGAATTACACTTGAAAAGAGCAGCTGATGGAACTATTGTGGCAAAACCTCCAGCATGCTATACAATGTCTATGGATGAGAAGAAGAAGTTTTGTGAGTTTGTAAAGCAGGTGAAGTTTCCAGATGGTTACGCATCTAATATTTTAGATGTGTTAATGTTGATCAAAGGAAGATTATTGGACTTAAGTCTCATGATTGTCATATACTGTTACAAAGCATTTTTCCATTAGGCACGCATGCCATCTGGAATAAAGATGTGACATTTTTTTTAATAGAGTTAGGGGATTTCTTTCGTCAAATTTGTAAAAGAAGTTTGAATAAGGATGAAATATAGAAAATGTGTGATGAGGTAACTTTAATCCTATGCAAAATTTAAATGATATACCCACCAGCATTCTTTGATATCATGTTACATTTGGTTATTCATTTGCCAAATGAAGCCTTACTTGGTGGACCAGTGGCGTATAGATGGATGCATCCAATTGAGAGGTATTATTTAAAATTATCCTATCACTCATTAAAGTTAACTAAATAGTGTCGTATCTAGTTATGGTTAATCATTTGTTAAGATTCCTAGGTATATTAAAGAGATTTGTTAGAAATAAAGCATGTTTAGAAGGGTAAATTGCTGAAACGAATGTCGTTAAAGAGTGCGTGACATTCTGTTAAATTTATCTAAAAGGAATTGAAACCAACTTCAACGTGCCAGAGCGAATCAATGTTGTGGTTGATATTAGTGACATATCAGTGTTCTTCCAACAATGTAAGCCCATTAGTGCTGCCAAAACAATTGCCCTTCCTACAAAAGAGTTAGAGATTGCATATTGGTATATGTTTATGAATTGTCATGAGATTAGGCACTTTATTAAGTAAGTTTTTCTAACCTAATGTCAAATTAAGATATGCAGTAAGTAGAGATATTTCATATAATCTTAATTGAAATTTTTTTAATCCCTAGTAAGCACATGGATGAGTTGAGGAAATAAAGTCCATTATATGTTGACAAGAGACATAGAGAACAATTTTCTTCATGGTTAAAGCATCGGGTGAGAAGAATGTTTGTACGTGGTGTATACTAATAATTATATATTATTAACTAATTTTCATTTGTTGTTATAGATGACGACATTAACTAGCTCTCATGAAGGAAGTATTTAAGAGTCTTTGTATGCATTAGCATATAGACCTCATAGTTTGGTGGAAAAGTACACTGTATCCAATACAAATGGCATGCGATTTGGCATCGAAGCCCATGATATGTGTAGGGTTACACAGAATAGTGGTATTACAGTGTTCGGAAATTATGGGGAAGATAATATTACATTTTATAGGGTTTTGACATATTTTTTCACGCTTCGATATGTTAGGGGTAAAAATATTGTACTTTCAAGTGTAAATGGTATGATCTTGCAAATTCAAATATGAGGATCAACGGCATTGTCAAAAGCGTCAACATAACTAAGACTTGGTACAAAGATGACCCATTTATTTTGGCACAACAAACGAAGCAAGTCTTTTATGTGGAAGATTTGTTATTCGGACCACATTGGTGGATTGTGAAAGAATATGAAGTTAGACGTGCGTATGATATCCCTTCACTTGGAAATGAAGAAGGTTCAAATGATATTGAGGAGTCTGATGAAGTTGCAGTGGAAGTCGAGGAATGTTCGTTAGATTCATTAGATCGAAATGATATTCTATATGATGTAGTAAATATGTTTTATTAAATTCTGAGCAACATTTGAATGATGATTTGGAGGACTTAGACATAAGTAGTAGTGAGAATGAGTGTGATATTATATTGGAAGAGTCCACCGATGATGACGATGATTAAATTCTTATTATGCAATTGAACCTCTGTTGTTAAGCTCTTCATTGTTGTATTCAGATTTTATTAAAAATTTATATGCAACACCAAAATATTACTTCCATTTCATCATTTCTTCATATGCAGCATCCATGCTTCTTTTTAACTCCAATGCTTCTGGTTCATACATGATACTTCTTCTTGTAATTACTTAAGGCCGTTCTCAGAAACCTCAAAAGTAGCTACTGCTACTTTGTGTCGGCGAGAATCATTATGAAATAGCGACTTCTTGCTGTCATTGATGTCAATGAGCTTTTCAAAACATAGGTCTTCACCCATAGACCCCCTTATTTGGGCAAGTTTAGAGAAGAGGTATATAAATTCCTTTACACCTTCAACAAAACTCTCATAGTCTAATGATAGACATCTAAATGTCTCAAAAGTTGCTTCAATAATATTTTTTATCTTCCCATGATTAACCATATTCATGGATACAAGAATGCAAAGCAGCGCCTCAGCATATAAGAAGAGAGCATACTTTTAAAACAACAACCTTTAATCTACAACTTGAATATTATGTTTAATGTGGTCAAGTTAAAAATAATAACAAAAATGGTAGGTATAGGCTGATATTATTTTGAATGTCCAATTTTTAATGCTAGGTATAGGCCTATCCCTAATTCTTGGAATTATTTCTGAAATTTTTGTCGAATTCTAAAAATATTAGATGTTTTAGAAGTTTATACATTGGTAGTATCATTTTAACAAGTTCAATTGCTGCTTTTCATATAGGATACTGAGCAAGCTCACACCTGAGAAGTTTGATCCTCTTAAAGCTCAGTTGATAGATTCTTGCATAACATCTGCTGAGATTTGGGAGGTGAAAACTCTTTTCTTTTTCAATTTACTCATTGTTGTACTTGTTTCGGAGTTGGTTAAAAATGATATTGACTACTAATGTTATTTCTATTGTGTTGTGAGTTTTGGACGTTTTTAATTTATAATGGAACCTTTAATTGTTTGTGAAATTAAGTTTTGGACTTTTTTTAGACCACCTTACTTTAGCACCAGTGAGTAGTTTTTCTTACTTGACTAAAAAAATTTCGTTAATAACCTTGCAATTGACTTAATGACATCAAGTATTGATTTAATGAATTGCAACATCCATATTTACAAAGTTGGCATGCTTTTATTACACCTTAGAGCTTCAGTTTTTCATAAATATAAAGTGTTGGAAAGAGACAATTCTAACACAGATTGATTGATCACAACTGCTTTAGCTAGGTAGGTATATGGCTTTAGTGTTCAGTTACTAAGTTTGGTTTATGATTAGACTAAGAGCTAAAAGTCAGTTGAACCAACCTAAAATAACCCAAAGGTATTTCTAAAAGGATCACATCCTATATCACTCTCAAAGTTACAAGTATAGTTTAATAAGATGTAATAATTAAAACCAAATATACATTCAATAGTGGTATTGAACTTGGTTAAACTGAACAAAGACAAAACCTAATCCTATAAAATTTTCTCTCATACAATTTTATAGTGTTTAATAGGAATGTAATGGGAAAATTGTCATATATGAGACTTGAAATTAGTGTCAAAAGAATATATCAAAACATTAAATTTAAAATTCAAAATTACAAAGCAAATAAATATAGGATGCTGAAGCACGTACGTATTGTATAATCCCAATCTGAATTCCTAAAAGAATAGGAATTCCAACTAAATTTATCGAATAAAATCAATCATACACTAATAAGGTTTTCTCCTTCCCTAAGGAACATGAATCTTAAAGGAAGTAAGCCTACAAAATTTGTGTCAAATATCTTTCTAAGAAAAATCCCTTAAAGAATTGTTATTAGAAATGTTTCTAAGAAAATGATATCTTGCTATTAGAAATGTTAGTATGAAAAACCAGCACTTAAAGAAAAAGCACTTCTCTAGCTTTTTGTTTTCAGTATCTTATATCCACACTTTCTACTTGCTAATACGATTAAACATATCAACTAAAGGAAACAAAAGCTGATATGGTCTTTTTAGGGCAAAGTCAATAACAATTTTGATAATACCACTAAAAAATGAGTTGGTGTTATTATTTCAACGTGGCTTGGGAATTTTAGACTATAGCATCCTTGGATTTAAGAGCATAAAATATATTAGCTGAAAAAAAGTGCTTGTTTCTATCTATATTTGAAATCATATAGGATATTACAGTACTCGTTTCCCCACTATAAGTTACAGATATAACACTAGCAAAATTTTGTAGGAAAGTAACCAATGAGACAGATGATGCACTTAGGTTCATTAGTTTACAAGAAGTGGCACTTTTAATTCTCTAACAACTATTCATGTGTTCCAAACAATAGTAGTAAGAATCAAGTATACAATCTAGCCTTAAAAGTTAATTTAAGGTTGTTAAGATTTGTTTTCAATAATATGCTAGGTGGAGTTTAATCTCACTTGTTTACGGTATGTACTATAATTACCCATGGTTTTCACAACTGTTCATATATGAACACCAGCATTCATTCTTTATAAATTTCTGTGTAATCTAATCCCCCTTCTTTAGTTTTTTAGTGTGTGTATATATATAATTTCCAACCATGTCCAAATTCAAACTCCATAATAGTTTCACCACAAAATTTATGAGTCTCAAGAGTGGATCATTTCACTAAAAATTAACTAATAAAATAAAATATCCATCCTATGTCGATATACTCCAAACTCCAAGCAGGGTCCAACAATTAAATTTAGGCTATTCTTTTAGAGATGTCCAGAAATCCTAACGCACTCTAGCTAAGGCCTTAAAGGTTTGATGTCCTACCCAGCTCAAGAATTTAAGTACTTTTGCTTTGTGATATAATAAAATTTTCCAACTTACCTGTGTTTATTTCTCCTTTATCCTTTATCTAAATTCTTCCAAATCTTTGATCTACTACTTGACAATTTTATTCCCATGCCTCTGGATATTAATTGTTCTTCCCATCTGTATCCTACAATAGTTCATGCTTAGCCATGTAATTTTAATGAGTAGCATGTCACAGAAGAAGATAGAACAACCGTTGATAGTATTGACGTATTATAATTGTTACAAAGTCTCAAATGATTTTCTTCTTATTCAGATAAGAAGAAAACAGTCTTTTTTGCCTATAATCTTAGCTTAGCTACTTAACCTCCAAGGGGACAATCACATTGTTATAAAGCCACTAGGGAGGAGAATAATCATTAATTTTTAACCCTATCTAAAAATCTTATGGTTTAACTTCCATTACTTCCTTCTTTTTCCCTGCAAAAGGAAAATCAAATAATCAGGTTTGGTCATTCACTGCCATACAGAATACTTCAGTTATCTATAAGCCAATGTTTAGAAGTAAGATAACTCACGGAGCTCGTAGAATCATCCATTGATAATTGCTTCTGCTTCTTCAGCAAAATAAGGCTCTTAGTTTGCTTTCCCATTGACCGCTTAGATGGTGTCGTGTTCTAAAACATAAATGAAAATGATAGATAGAGAGTGCAATTGGTCATCACGGAACCGATAATCCAAAGCCAAATATGCATTCTTCCTTGTTCGATTTCCCTTTGTTTTGACCATACTAGATCTTCAATTCAAGCCATGGGTTCTTGTAACGATCCAACTTCTTCCCAATGGCTTTCATGATCTCATCTTTATGAGAAATCCTTGCTTCCCCTCTTTCAATATTCTTGATGATCCTGTCATAATCTGCATGGATGCCATAACTAAAAGGAATCAATTTTTTTCGACCTCCAATAAATTAGAAAAGCTTGTGGTTGAAGCTAAATAAATGTAATACAAGGAGCCCTAGAAGTTGCAATACATGATTATGACCACAGATTAATAGATACTAAGCGTAATTTAACTAGAAAGTATTGAAGTCTCTTATACTCCATAAAGAAAATCCCTGCATTTATACAATCAAGAGTAATTAA
Source organism: Erythroxylum suave (assembly GCA_027563595.1). Classification (NCBI taxonomy): domain Eukaryota; kingdom Viridiplantae; phylum Streptophyta; class Magnoliopsida; order Malpighiales; family Erythroxylaceae; genus Erythroxylum; species Erythroxylum suave. The sequence continues at coordinate 57,322,370 of JAOSBN010000179.1, read as the reverse complement.
ATAGCCTCTCAAGGTGATACTACCCTGCACCAACTTCACACTCACCTCCTCCAACTTGAGTTGTCTATATCTATTCTAATTTATTTATTGCACTTTCATTATTCATATTCAAGCATCGATATGATTTAATAGGTCAAAACCTATAAAATTTCTAATTTTCTCTATTTAGGAATATCTAATCGAACCACTCTAATAACTTGAGTAAAATGAGAAAGAATGATTTCCCTTACACCAAAATTATAGTACATCAAAGAAACTCAAAAAGACATCATAGAATTTAGTTGAGTTTTATCCTTTCAGATGATTTTTAGTGATGAGGTAAAGTAGAGAGTTGGAGAGAGGAGAAGTAATAGGGGGTATCTTTTACCTGGTTTTCAGATCAAATCTCCTTTTGCCTTTTGTCCTCTTGTAAAACTCATCCTCTCCTCTACTTTCTTAAAGAATCCAGTATTATAAGAAACTTTTAGCTGAAGAGCTGAAGGCTATCTATGCTCATTCATGTCTTCTTGCATCCCAGTTACCTCAATTTAAGTACAACCTGCATCCTTCATGGACAAACCAATGGTAGCTCCACGCCAACAAACCAAAGGGTCATTGAGCCATATTCTAAGTCACAACCTATGTTGAAAATTGAGATTATTTTCAGATGATTAATAGTAGTAATTCATGTAAATGATATTGCTAAAATTTTAATAATGTTCTTCCATTACAGCCAACAGAAAACTTTGCTAGTAATATCCAAGGTGTATGACATATATTCTTACGTTGGCACCCGAAGTATAGAAGAATGGTAGTTCACTACCTTTTAACACTTTTCTCATTAGAAGATGGGCATTTAAAACTATGAAAAGAAAGTGACATCTGTTGTTTAATGAGACCTAAACATAAGAAACACTAAAAATACAGTTACTACTTCCTTTAAATAGAGATGCAGAAAATAGTAGATATAACATATCATTAAACAAGCTTATACACACTTCTTTTATAGGTTTTCATGAGAACATTCTAAAGCATTCTAATAGTGCATTTGATTCATATTTTTCTCTACATATAGGAGTTAATTTCCTTTGTTCTCAAAGATCCATTGCTACCATTCCACTATCCAATACCTGAAAAAGAAAAGCATAGAACAATTTCTAATACATGAAATTTCTGATACTTGAATGCAACTCTTGATGGTTTTGCCATATAATTAAAAGCAGTAACCATAATAACTCTTAGCTAGTTTTGTCATGTAAATATTATGGAAATACTATTACCTAAAATATCATTTTTTATTCAATGTAGAAAAAACTAAGAGAGTTTTTATATTATAAAGCAAGAAGTACAAAGAAATACATGGATAAACAAAAGCATGAAACAAGCATCAAGAAGCTAAAACAGAACAAATACATTACAGAATACAAGTTATAATCTTGATACTAAAAGCTACAACTCTATTGACTCAACATTCTATTGAACTGACATATATTCCTAGTAGAATCAAACTTTTATTGTATCTTAGTAGATCTCTTTCATTAAGCTTTCAACTAAAAATAATCATGTTCTACCTATCTTTATCATAATCGTCATTAATCCAAGATGGTTAAAACATTAGGAGAGCTTTATTCTTTGATTGAAATGATAATTTATATTGAAAAATAAGAACATAGTCTTGTTTAATGGATGAAGGAATTGACATGTGGGAGATTATCACAAATATGATATTCATTCCCCTTTAGTCTAAAAAAAATCATATACTAATGTTGAAATGGTGAGAAAATTGATTGCGTATATCATGTAGGGCAAGTAATATACCCCCATTTGCTTGATTTGGTGCTTCGGATTACTTAACCTATTAACTATCCTGTTCTTCAATATGGTAGGTGTGATTAAATCTTTATAATTGCTTTTAATGTCAAAACAAAAATCAACATGATCAAAATGGTTGGTTTCAAGAGAATTTACATTAATAAACTGGATTAATTGTGTGGAGGAAAAGCATCTCAATAAGTTAGTCAGCTTACTAGAATCTCAAAAACCATCCAAATGCATTGGTTCGAAGACCTCTAATCTTGACTAATTTGCATCATTATCCTAGACAACATGAATCTAAAGCAATTGCAAGGCATCCTCCATCATTCTTACATGGCTAGTGACTTTACCAACATGATTATCCAACCCTTTTCAGGACATCTTCCAATGTCTTACTGATTGCCTTCTAATTGAATAGTCATAAAAAAACTTTCTTGTTCTAAAATTGGCTTAAAAAATTGTTCCAATCGAGCTAACCTTTTCGCTATCATTTCACGTTGGCTTCCATCCTTTCTGATCGAAATTCCCTTGCCTCTAAAACCATTTGTCAAGTTCTTGAGACTTAATCACTTTTAATTATAGTATATAGCAGTAGGACTCCATTAACAAGAAATGGTTGATTGGAGGTTGAATGGCTTTATTCTTGTCTCAACTTTAAGTTATAAGATTATGCTATAAGAAAAGTTGTGTAGGGTAGGCATGCAACTTTTGAGAAGCTTTGGTTGATTTCAAACACAGCTAGGTTGATAGAACTGAAACTTTAGATTGTGAGTCTTTTCAATTTCCAACCTATACACAATTCCTTTGTAATTAACACAGTATAACATGAAATTTGTGATTCAACGTTGGGACATTTTGTATAAAGATCAGTTGGATATAGTTTCACTTCCAAAGACTTGCCTAAAGTTTAGCACTACCAGTGAAAGACAATACATAACTTTTATGCAAAGCTATAAGGTAGCATCTAAGAAACGTTAGTATTGACACAAGCTTTAACATCAATTTAGGAGGAAAAATGAAGCTCTAACTTATAGTAGGACTCATTTTAAGAATATTGCCATAACTTATTTTCATATCTCTTATTGGCATCAATAAAATGAAGTGAACATATCTCATACAAATACAAATGTTAGGTTATACCACTATCCAAGGAAATCATATAATTCCTAAAATGTCGAAAAATAGAGCTCCCCATCACTTGTACATCAAAAGAAGCCCTATAGCCGCATTTATGCATCAAAAGGTATTTTAGGTTAACAAATCCTACATAATATATGTGTTTACTCTAGGTTATCTAGGACCCTTTAATAGAAAAGAATATGATCATCTCAAGATGTTCACATTGTGAGATGGTTATGTAAAGGGAAAGTCTTAAAGTGGTGGTACCTCCAACTTCATATAATTGTCCTGCACTTGAATCCTACACTTGAATCATACATTGTTTTGCTATGCTTGAATCCTGTACTTGTTTTGCTACACTTGGATCCTGCACTGTTTTGCTACACTTAAATCCTGCACTTATTTTGCTACAATTGAATCTTGCATTGTTTTGCTGCACTTGAATCCTACAACTTCCTACAGTTATCCTGCGTTGTTTTGCTGCTCTTGAATCCTGCACTTGTTTTGCTGCTCTTGAAACCTGCATTTGTTTTGCTACACTTCAATCCTGCACTTTCCTAATTTTGTCTTGAAGTTTCATGTTACTATATGCTTTATAATGTGTAAGAGGGCTAAGCCCAAATGTTCAGATATTGGATTGTCAAGATTTAATGTTAAAGGATTTTATGTTTAGAATTCCAAATAATAAACTGCTTTTTATCTATATCTGATCTTATAATTTTTCGATCTTTTCCCTTTTACATTAAGTTACTAGGTCTTTTTTTAGTTGTAGACTGTGTTGTTTTCTTTAAATATGATTTGATGAATATTACTTAATCAATTAATAATATCAAACAAATCTAATTTCAAATTGAATACAGGTGATTGATATGGGACCTGGTTTACTAAAGAAGAAGAATAAGGCTGCACCAAACAGCTTAATGCCGACACAACTGCAGTTAGGGTACCGTCAGCTTTTTAGAAGTGTAGCTGATAAGCCATCTGCTCGTACACAGCTAGAAGATCACAGACCAACACCTTCTGAGCCTACTCCAACACCAAGAGATGTCACATCTACGCCCATTACCCATCCTAGAGACAAGTATCTACAAATTTTGAGGATGTGAGAGAATATTAGTTTTCCATCAAGTTCTCAAGAGAGGCCTCCATCAACTTCTCACAATATGCCTCCAGCTTCTAATCAGCCACTAGTAAAAGACACGATCCCCTTTAATGTTATTAGTTCTACCTCTGCAAGCACTGTAGGTATGATTTTTCACATCACATTGATTAAACATTCAAGTTTAATAATTTTCTTTATCTAACCAATTAAGAGTATGTTATATATTTATTGTAAAATATTAGTTGCTATATTTTACGATCTGCGACTGATCCGAAAAAGGCAAGGGGTGTCACAAAGGGACACGAATTGGAAAAGATTAATAAGGCGATTGGTAAGAGATTGGAGATAGAGATCTGCCCCGCTGAAGGATGACCAACCAACTCTGTACAGTCTGCCAAATTATTGAGTGAGATTGCTGTGGTATCCTGAACCTCATTACCTGTAAGAACAAAATGAAAAAATATAACTAGTGAGGAGTTGGACATTGCATTTGATAAGTTAGACGTAAGTATTATAAAACTATCTAATTTGTGTGTGTTTATCATATGCCTATTGCATTTTGATATAATTTATAATTTTTTGCAGCAAAAGTTGGAAGTCAAGGGAATGAGAACAAATACGAAAGTACATGCTGTTGTCAAGAAATTTCTTTCTTTAAGGTCTAAAGATCAAAGATTTCATTTTAAAAAGCATTAAACCAAGCACAGAAAGGATGTTAAGCTGCAAAATGTTACAGTGGCGGAGTGGATGGAATTATGCGAATATTGGGACCAATCAGCTATAAAACTTAGTTAATTTGATCACAAAAATTATTTTCACAAATTATTTGACAATTGATTATATTTTTGTATTTATGAATTGTGGTTTATAGATATAATATATTTTGTTACGTTTATTGTTAAGAAAAAAAGTCAAAAAGCCAAATTGGCTAAGAGTCAAGTCAAATATCGACCAAACTCCGGCTCTAAGGCCGTTGTAGCGATATGACATGAGTTTGTAAGTTATTATTTTTTAATTATATTTTACTTTGGTTAATATTTGAAATTTTATAATAAATATTACTGATAATATTTTTCAATACAACAGAGTTACAAAGATGGAGATGTTAGCCCCAAAACTTTTCTTTTTAATTAAGCAGCATTAGCTTAAATTGAGTAAATTAGATTAACATTAATTA
>JAOSBN010000179.1:57284881-57307030 GCA_027563595.1 Erythroxylum suave | reverse complement strand
CTCTTCTACTCCATGAAGAAAATCCCTGCATTTACACAATCAAGAGTAATTAAATAGCCTCTCAAGGTGATACTACTCTGCACCAACTTCACACTCACCTCCTCCAACAGTCGCTCCTTTTCCTCCAGTTCTTCAGCAGTCAATGGATCTCCAACATCTAAACAATCAAGAATCAATCAATAATATGTTTCAAGGCATTCGCAATAACCAAGTGAGAAATTCATATACCTTCAGGTTCATCCACATCAATTGAGTCTTTCAACTGATTTTTTTGATGTGTTTGCTGAAATATTTAATTGAACAAATAAGAAACAAAAAATTATCTTAAAATCATACACATGATTGAATTACTGAAAATTACAATAAATTTAATACCCACCATGAGATATCGCACTTCTTTTTCATACAATTCACTTAGCCTTTGAGTGTTGAAAAATTGGAAATCATGTCTGAAAACAGGGAAAAAAAAACATTTTAAACATCTTTGAGAATTCAAACTCAGATCATTTTCTGTATGGCTGTGCTTACAATTGTGGCATGCGGGGAATTCGAGGCTCTTTTGGTTTTGCTGGACCGCCTTGGCGCATAGTTTGTTTGAAGTATTCAGATTCAGAGTAACTGTCCAAATAAAATTTCAGCAAATAGCAACCACCATTTTAATTCTGAAAGTCATAAATCAAAACTTAAAGCATAAGATTCAAGCAGAAGACAAGGAGCTATGGAAGTACTTGCGCTTTCGCTCTCTCTTTGGTGGCTCAATCCAATTTTCACTCACAATCTTCTTAAAGTCAAACTTGTTTTCATCCTTCAATAAGAGATCAAAAAATAAGAAAAAAAACTGTTAGTATAGAAAAAGGCAACCCCAAGACAGAAACACTGATGAAATAAGTAAAATTAGATCAAATAGAAATTTAAAAAATGGAAAAGAAGAAAAAAAGGAAACAACTGCTTCTACCTTTTCGTCATCAAAATCATATAATTCAGCAGCTGTAAAGAAAAAAAAAAACACGAACATGATCAGCTTATATTTAACCCTTGAATAAAGTAGAACAAAATTACAGGTGTGCTGCACCTGTGTTTATGCAAAAGACAAGATAAACTAGAGGAAGAGCAAACTTGTTGGATAAACATACTTTCATCCATCTTAAATTTTATTGCATCTTCTGTAAATTTCTTCATCTTAGCATCAAGCTCAGCTGTTGCCTCTTCTCCTTTAGCAATGATTCTGTCAATATCTTCATCTGTAATTGTGCTATCCTTCGAGCTGAAAACCATTTCAGCACCAAATCTTACCATTTGAAGCAGCTCATCTTTGTTGACAGCTGCATGGTGAAAAAAAGAAATTCTTTTTCAGGCATACATCTAAAAGCAAACGTCAGAAAATTTAAAACAGCAATTCCATTACCTTTCTGCTCTGCAAGTCGACCTTGTTGAATGACCAAAGCATCAAGTGCAAGCTTTTTATAAGCTCTCTCAATCACTTTTTCCTCAATAGTATACTGTGATACACAACAAACAATAATGAGAGACCACATAAGTATTACTCAGCTTCTAGGAAAGGAGATGAACATTATCTAAACCTCTGTGCAAAATCGAAACACTTGGACTTCTTTTTTCTGGCCAATTCTATGAGCACGATCCTGTGCTTGCAAATCAACTTGTGGATTCCTGGAACAAAAGCATACCATGTCAAGAAAACAAAAAAATGCAATGAAGAAAAGAATCCACAAAAAAGAATTAGAGACGAGATTACCAGTCACTGTCATACAGTATAACAACATCAGCAGTAGCAAGATTAATACCAAGTCCTCCCGCTCTAGTCGAGAGTAAGAAGACAAATTTCTCACTACCTGGCCTGTTAAAGGCCTCAATAGAAGCGTCACGATCTTCCCCACCAGTGTTTCCATCAATCCGACAATATTGATATCCACGAAACATCAAGTAATCTTCAAGAATGTCAAGCAACCTCGTCATCTACATTCCAAAATCAAATTCATGATTAGAAAGGTACAAGAAAATCATACAAGTGTAAACAGTATGAGAGAAATTACAAGCATGGCACAAGGATGACCATAACAGTATACTGCTTCATATATTGTATACATAGATTATAAGAGCAGAAGTCACAGTCATCCTAGAGTTCAGAACCAACCTGAGAAAATATTAGTACCCTAGAATCACGATCTTTTAGCTTGGGAAGCAATTTGTCCAACAGAACCATCTTTCCTGAGAAAATGAATTACCAAATTACTCCAGGACATGTAATTACACAGGAAATGCAGCCATATCTAACAAATAAAGAACCTTACCAGCATTGGTGATCAGATGATCACCAGTAGTATAAGGAGGACCAGGCTCAGCACCTTGGAAAAGATAAGGATGATTACAGCATTTACGTAGCTGCATTGCTATGTTGAGGAGGCGCTTGCGCTCTCCACCAGCATTTACAACTTCAAGATCTTTCTGCAGTAGTGCCCTATAATAATGTTTTTGCATCTGGGACATACCCACCTTCAGTATAGTTTCTTTCTTAGGAGGCAAACCTTTCTCTACATCTGACTTCAATCTTCGAAGGAGAAATGGCCGAAGGACCTTAAAATGCACAAGTCATAGAGTCAATCAATAAGGTAAAGGAAGTGTATCATTAATCACTTATAGGATGGTGAGCCTACCTTATGTAATTGTTGAACCACCTCTTGCTGGTCATTCTCACCAGAAATTTGAAACCATTCATCAAAAGTCTCAGCCGAGCTAAAAATCTCAGGCAATAGAAAGTTAAGAAGAGCCCAGAGTTCATGAAGATTGTTCTGCAGATCAAAACATTGTAAGAATATATTCAGCAACAATCATTTTGGTCATGCAATCAGAAGATGCACAAACACAAAGCAACATCATTTCAGCCTACATCAACCTAACACTTCATGCACCCTTTTTGAGTTCCATATATCCACCATAAGAATCTTGAGCTAAATCATTTTCATGTCAAAAGAAAAGATACTATCTTACAGGTATTACAAATATCAACTAGAAAAACATACCTGAAGTGGAGTTCCTGTGATCAGGAGACGGTAATTAGTGTTGTAAAGTCTCATTGTTTTAGAAAGGAGGGAATTTTCATTCTTGATTCGGTGGGCTTCATCAATAATAATATAGCGCCAGCTAAACCGACGTAATGCAGACTTCTCTTTAATGGCCATTTCAAAGCTTGTAACACATACATCAAACTTGCCTGCAACAAGTAATTCCTCACGGATATGTCTCTGCAATGAAGGAAAAATTAATTAAAGACAATATAAAATAATTATTTTCCTTTTTTTTCCCGACCACCAAATCATGCAAGCATGAAAATCAGCGCCAAAACCAATTAAAATTCAATACATATGGAAACAGAATTAAGCAACTTACCCTTTCATCAGGATTACCAAGAAACTTTACAGCACGCAAAACTGGACAAAAACGACGAATCTCGTTCATCCAATTACCAAGGGTAGATTTTGGAGCAACTACCATATGAGGCCCAGTGATTCCTCTAAATTCGTGCAAGTAGCCTAATAATGAGATTGTTTGTAAAGTTTTACCCAGCCCCTGGAAGTAAAAACAATAATTAAAAACCAAATATTTCTTGACATACAACTCTACATAAACCATGAACAGAACAAGCACGCATTGCAGCACCAAATGGAGTCAGAAGAAAATATAAGAGCCAATTTCCAAATAAGACTTTAATACATACCATTTCATCTGCAAGGATTCCATTTATCCCATTCTCATAAAGCCTTATAAGCCAATTCAAACCAGCAAGTTGATAATCCCTCATCTTACCCTGAATGCCTACAGAAGTAGAAACAGAATAATATATCACTGTACAAGAACTTAACAGGAACAGAAACAATGATAATATACAAGTTCTGGCTCCTTTGAAGTCTAAAAGAAATTAAAATAAGAAGCTACTTAGTTTAATTGATTACGACAGATTGATCCAAGGCAATGCAGCTCATGCTGCAGTATATGCGAGCTGCCTTAAAGGCAAAGTAAGAATGAGGAGAGTCATCGCTGCAACAGCATTTGCCTCAACATGCCAGAACAATGGAACCATTAGGAGATATATATAGCTATAATTTTTACAAAATTGTCCCCAACAAGAAGAAAGACGTCGACAAAAACATTCCAGATATTAAAAGCAAAAGAATTACATGAGGGTTGTGTCACCAGCCGAGTGTTTCCTGTCCCAGTTAAAGCATCTTCTTCCTCCTTCAGATATTCTTCGTCTTCCTCTTCTTCAGTTAATTTTGATGCATGCCGACCCCTACATTGGCAAAAGATTCATGTTAAAGTATCTACAAATGGATTTTGAGAAACTAAGGCATATTTGACTTAATTAGACAAAATATATAGCCATCGTCCAGTATCCAAATTCCAAACCACCCACTACCCCCCCCCCCCCCCCAAAAAAAAACAGAGAGAATTGACTTCAAAAATCCCTTTCCCTATGTTTGAGCTGAAATCAAGTCCTACCCTTCCAAATGTTTTAACACAATGTCGTTCTTCAAAAACCATATCATTCAATTATGGCAACATCATAGTACCATTGAATTTGCATTCTGAATTTGGTATGCACATACCTAAAGTTACCACAAGTACAGCTTTATTGAAATCAAACTATTACTCCTTGCTCTTAGTTTTACTGAGAAAAATGCATTAAACTGAGCAAACCATAGCAAATAACATATCCAGGGGAAAAAAAGAAGTTAATAAGCAGAACACTCTTCAAAAACATTGAAGTCGAGTTATACCTTCCCTTGCCTTTCTTTTGGGTTGTTGAATGTTCAGGTTTAGCAAAGTGAGCAAACAACTCTGTCTGCTGAAGTAAATATTTCAAGCGCCCCTTCCCTCGATTATTCTATCATCAAACTCAACATCAATAAACTAACAGACAATCATCTGCATTACGTTTTCAAGTCAATATACACAGATTAGTAATGAAAAGTTTTCTAAAACAGACGTACCATATCAGCATCTATGGCAGCATTCTGGACGTCTAATATCTCCTGAATCTTTTGCTTCTTCAATTTCTGCATTTCTTTGAGCCTTTCCTTTTCTCGCTTGCTAATGCCATTGTTATCCTCGTCCTGGAACATAAACGGCCAATAGAACGTTGGCACAAGGCACAAACAGACTTAACAATAAAATTTCAAGATTTTCAAAACTAACACAATTGCACATGTGATCATACTTACAAGCCGAATCATACATTAAGAGAAGGTACCCAAAATACTACAAAAACTCACATAAGCAAAAAAGATGTAGAAAATTTTTAAGCACGTTCAGAGCAAAAGCCTAACCATAAATTCCAAACTTACCGTTGCTCTTCTCTTTCCTCAATTCTCTTAAAAATAACACTTGCGAGTACCTTACTTACTGACATTATTTTTTCATCCACAAGTGAAAAACTCAACACAGCAATTCATCCCTTACGGTAAAATCAATTCCCAAAGCCAGAACTATCCATATTGTCTCCATCATCAACCAAACAGACGCTAAACCCAACCTAAACCCTAACGCTATCCACCGCTATCCAACTAAAACCTACACAGATCCCCATTTTCAGAACAAAACCGTCAATAAATTGTTTAACTCGGAGCAACTTACCTCATCTGCGTCGTCTCCTTCGGCGTTATGACCGTTTTCATCTCCAGCGTCAACAGCTTCGTCGTCATCGGATTCAGCAGAACGAGCAACCGCCTCAAGCTCCTCCTCGTCATCCTCGCTGATCTGTTCGTTAACGCGCCCCTCCTCCGACGAACTGGAGCCATTGGACATCGCGTCGTCGGACGACGACGTCTGCTGCTTCGAAGCCTTGGCCATGGAGAAATTCGGAGCTCCGAATTCGCTTCGTCTCCGATTGAGGGTTTCACCAAACAACAAGGTTTAAATTGGGAGAAAGTAATGTCCGATTTGTCGGGCCCTTTGTTATATATACGAGAAATACATGTTCACTAATTCTTAGTGTCCGTTAGATTGAAATTGCTGTAATCGGACGGCTGTGAATTCTTGAATACGATTCCCGCCTTGTGATTTCCCGCCTGATAGGAGGCTTCCCGGGTTTGGGTACAGCTTATAGGGTTTCGTTTAGGAATAACAATATCCGAATCTCGACTGGACTTTAATCCAATCCTTTCTTTTAAATGAGCAGCCCAAAATCCAACTAGATTTTATATTTACTAAAACGATATTATTTATTAATTTTAGAAATTTTATTTTGTTTTATTCACTAAATAAATGATAAAACAGATTTTTTTTACCTGTAGATTATAAAAGTAAAAATTTTCACAAATTTTAGTTTTTTTAGAAAAAACTATTTTTTGAAAACTTCTTTTAAAAAATAATAATAAAACAAATACAATATGAACATCATATATAAACCATCGAATATTATTTCTAGGAGGATCCAACTTAGTTCTTAAATTTAAACCGAACTAATTAAACTCGATTTAAGAATGTTAATGAGACGGGTCGGGTCAAGAGCAACTCGACCACAGGCTACTGTGGTCTGTGATCTGACCCATGACCCAACTGGCCATTGATAGGTCTAGCCAACCTGACTTATCAATTTTTTAAAATCGTAAAAAATGATGTAATTTTTAAAGTAAAAGTCAGGCTACTGGTCGAGACCCTGGCCAAAATTGGCTCAGGTCATGCCAAATTTGACATCCCTGGACTCTACTCAAACTAATATTTTAAAGTTTGAGTTGGTTTAATGTACAGTGACATTTAACTAGCATAGTATGATAATTATATTATATGTATTTTGTTATTAATTTTTAACTAAAATCTCAGGTAAGGTATTTTCAAAATTGAGAGAATTTTGTTGAAAATTTTAAACATTATATAATTTGTGTAAAGTTTCTTAAATTACAAAAAAAAAAGTGTATGCCTTCGCTACAATAACACCGATGCCCAATATAAATTTCATTGAAGCGTAAAATTTGAGAAAGTCTAATAATACATAATCTTACTCTTAATTAATAGAAATGTTGTTTTTAAAAGACGTATGTCTTTGCTATTTTTATTAATTGAATTAAATCTAAAATATGAAATTTAATTCAAAACTTACTTCAAAATTTTTTTAAAAATATTAAACTTTAAACTAACTTATATTTCACCTAAAATATTTTTTTTTCGTTGATTTCAGACCCAGGTTACTTTGTAATTTCTGACATTATCCTTGTTGATCTTATTTTCTAAAAGAGTTGGATTAAAAAATAAATGTAAACAATTGTTTAAGTTGAATCTTTAAAAAGTTTTTATTACATTTTAAAAACCTAATTTATCAATTATTTTGATTAAATCTTTTAATTAATTAGTTTATTATGTTTATTATTTTTAAAATATATTTTATTAATTTAAAATATTTATTTATTAAAAAGAGAATATATAAGTAAAAAAGAAGAATTTTCGTTACAATTTACCGAGTTGTTTTATTTTATCAAAAAAGTTGATAAGAGAAGCGAATTTGTTTTAAAATAAAAATATATTATTAGTAAATAAAATGATATTGATGGCGTTGACTTATAACTTAAACTGTAAAAAATATAATCAAATGAATTATAAAAGGTAACAATTGTAAAGTAATTAAATATAATTAAAAGTAAAATGTAGCTTCCAACAATACATCTAAATGCATTAGTGAAAAAGCAAAATAAAAATCATATATTATAATATATTTAATTAAGTGAATAATCTCTTAATCACATTTTTTAATATAAAATCTTTAAATTAATAAACATATAATATGTAATTTTGTCAATTAAACCACACTCTCGTAGTGAAATAAATATGTTTATTTTTAAGGGATGGCAATAGGCTGACCCATGAATCTAAATTCAAGTATTTTTAAAAGGTTTACCATGGGCTAAATCAAACCCGACCCAATTTAAGATCCAATTTTTCTAAGCCTGGGCCTTGGCAACCTAATCCAGACTCAATTAAAAAAAGCTGTTATTTTATACTTTTAATTTTAAAATTTTTATTTTTAAACATTAGAGAGAACGACCTATAAGACAGCCCATTATTATCCCTGTACTTTTATATTTTTCATCAATCTAAAGAGTAAAAAAAATGCTTTGAAGTTATTATATTATATTTAGGGTTAATCATTAAAAAACCTCAAACTTTTGTCAATTTTTAATTATAGTTTGAACTTTAAAAATATAATAAAATATTAAAACTTTCAAATTTTTCAATTATAAAATGATATTAGTTTGACTATTATCTTTTCTAATATAACACTGTCACATGTCAAAAACCCTATTAGTCAAACACATCAACATAATTAGCGTAAGTTAATCTTATTATTGAAATTACATCATTTTGAATAATATAACCTAAATCCCTAAGTTTTCTCTCACTCACGGAATCACTCACACTCATCAGTCTCAATTTGTAACCTAAATCCCTGACAGGGTATTTGGAAAGGATGCAATTTAATTCAATTTATGTGTTTGGAAACACAAAAAATGAATAGATTCAATTCACGCATGTAATTGAAACTCATCTCCTTTATAAATTGAATTCACTCCTCTAAGTATAGGAATTCAATTGCATTGAAACTTGAGGAAGACATCTTTAAACAAAAAACTATTGTTTGCTATAAGTTTATAACGAGAAATTCATCAAAGTTTATTTATTTATTGTAGGTTTTATTGAGTCTAACTCTTTGTCCTGTATTTCTTATCAAGAATCACTTTGTGCTATTTAAAGGTAACATCTTGCTCGTTTACTCTTTCGTTAAGGTAGCGTCTTGCTTTTTCACTCTTTCATTATTTGAACTACTTCACTTCTCACTCTCTTGTGTTTCATTTGACTAGATTCCAAAGATTATTAATTAAAATATTATTAATAATTAATTAACTACGATATAATTAATTAAAATATAATTACAATATTTTAATTAATCAATTAAAATATAAATAAATAAATTAAAATATAATAAATTTTTATTTCTCAATATTTTTTATAAACTAATCACTGTTAATGGTAATAGTAATCATTCCTTTCTCTTAACTAATTATCATTATTATAAGGATAATATTCACTCTAATTCCTCACTGTATTCATTCTCATTCCAAACAGTATAACTGAATTTATCTATAATATTATTGAATTTAATCTAATCAATATAAATTAAATTAAATTCAATCTCATTAATATAATTAAATCTAATTAATTAATAAATTCAATTCAAAGGTTTCCGCAAACCTCTAAACAATAAATTGAAACGATGAGAATGGTACACTAGCCTATCATCGGTGACTGATCGCTACCCAAATCTAGCATTCCCATGGAACCAGCCGCCTCAGTTAACATCAGCCGTTGGTAGGTGCAACTATAATGAAGACCTAGTTTCAACATGGAGGAGTAGCCATACTTGCATCTCACTATGACATGTTAGTAACGTTCAATCAGGCACTTCCTCATGTCGCGAGCTCAACCTCAGTTGTGTCCCTCCTCTATGGCGAGCCACAGCCACCAGTTGCACTTCTTCTCCGACCAGTCGTAACTGCTCACGCCAGTCCAAAACAACTCACAACAACGACCACTAAAGTTTCCCATAACAATACAAACAAGCACCAGCATGACAGTTCTTTATCCAATTGCACCAGTGGCTTCTCTGATCCACGTAATACAGCCAAACCTCCGGCAACATCCAAGACGACTCAACAACAGAATCTGATGTTTCGTTGTTCTCAACCACAACCACTAATATATCATCTAGAAATATGGCTTAGAGCTTACTTGTCTCTTGAATTTCTTGAATTCATAAGCAAGTTGTGAGGACTTACGATCTCATTACAGAGGCTATCGCGACATCTCTTGCACCTCCCAGCTTAGACAATCCAGTGACTTCAATGGGAAGGTGCTCTATCACCCAAGTAACCGACCAATGGTTCCAAGTGCAGAACTAGTGCTTCCATAAAGCAATACTCCCCGTTCTTAGTCAATCAGCAGAGTGACTAATTGATGGCAATGACAAAGGTTTTGGCCCGCTGCATAAACATAGTAGCAACTCAATACAAAGAACAGGCAATTGAGACTAGTTGATCAGCGAAGAAACCTCATGGATAAATCAACAAGAACAAAAGTAACCAAAGTTAATACAGAAATGAACAAAAATATGGACATTTTGGCGATGACGACATGTGAAATCAATGCAAATCCAACTAAAAACTCCAAATCTAGCCAAAATCAAGCATCGAAGCTAACAAAAGATCAGGAAGCAAAAAGAAAATCAACCCAAAAAGCTCCATTTTATAGCAAAATATAAAAACAAGTACTTTAATATCGATCAATCATCGATTCAATCACACCCACTCAGAGAAAAAGAAAAAGAGAAAGAAGGAAGATGAGCAAAAAGAAGGTCATCACAGATTTTACCAGAAATCAAAAGTAAACAAATGAGAAATTTGACAGCACAGAGAGAAAATAAAAGAACTACAATTTTGTTGTCCATTTATTAAAATGATATCGTTTCGGTTTATTATAAAACGACATCGTTTTAATAATCATATTGATTTATGTTAATCAGGTTCCCTTGACACGTGGCAGTACTACATTAACAAAGATAATGTTAAGATTAACATTGGGCTATAATTGAAAAAAATATTGAAAGTTTAAGCATTTTATTGCTACTTTTTAAAGTTTGAACTATAATTAAAATTTTGACAAAATTTTGAGTTTTTTTAAATAATTAACCCTTATATTTATATTCTAAAATTTTTGGAGTTACAAGAATTAAAAAAATTAAGCCTCAATTCTCATCAAAATACATTATCGATCTTTCATTAGATTGAGAGCGTAGTATAGTATTAATCATAAAATATAGAAGATATATATGGTTATAAATTTAGTTTTGCGATAATTGATGATTTTATTTTTATATATTTATGAAACTAATAGTAGAATTGTGTAAAAATACATTAAATAATTATTTAGTTATATATGTTTAAATTATATAATCTAGATAATACCACCCAATAAGTTGATAGTTTAGAAATAAGTACAAATTTGATATAAGTAAATGTGATTTTCGAAATTTTAAACTCATTACAAATAGTTTAAAATTAATAGATAAAGTTCAATTTAGGTAAAATTAGATTTAAGTCTATTTGAAATTAAATTTAGGTATAATAAAATTTTTTTGAAACTAAAATCAAATTAAAAATCATATCAAAACTATTTGAAATCAACAATTTATAAATTTATGTCTCTATTTAAGGCTCACATTTAAAAGATTTAAAAATTCCAAGAAGTTTACAAAATTCAATTATAAATTATATCAATCCAAATGAAATTCATCTAATAAATTTAAATTAATTAAAAATTGACCTAATTTAAAACTCAACCTAAAAGACTCGGTTACAAAATAGCAATATTTTGATATATTGATTCAAAACAACATCATTTTGTTTTATAAATTTCTTATTTTGTAACAATTCGAATAGTTAGTATCTGGAATTTAATCAACCTGTTGATAGAATTTTATCCTTTAATAATGTGGCCTAGCGTAATAAACATAATTTTGTATAAACACCGATTAATTAGATGTCAGATTTCATACGTGTCATTGGACCTGTGATTATGAATTTTCTATAACGGATAGGCTTGGACCATGTTTATAGTGCACAGGAGGCCCTACTACTAGCCAACCTTAAATACAGTCGCGCTCATTGAGAACTGTATGTGTGTTTTCAGGGTTTTGAATAGCAGTAGTCAATCTTCTGCATCTCTGTCGCTTTGCTTTACAGAAAACAACAATGGACTCGATGACTCCTCAGTTTCCAGGTATTTGTCAATCTAATTATTAAATCAAGCATGTTGCAATCATAGGGTTAATCTGATCGTATTGATTAATCATGCTATCAATCAATTATTTCGTTTAATTATTCTTTCACCTTTAAGTTGAATTCAAATTGTAAATAATAGACCTAGTAAAATTAACCAGATCTAAAGTTGACATATATTCCATGACTAGACCAGGTTCTAGGTCGAGTTTAATTTTGTCCTCTAAATTTCAGATCTTATATGAGGTTTTAACTCATACTAGCCAACCCAGTCTAGTTCAAAACCAAAAATTTTAAGTTAAAACGATGGCATCTTATCTAAAACTAAAAGTGCATTTTAATCCTCAATATTTACAACAGAATACAACTTGAATTTTAACATTTTGAACGGTTTAAATTGAATTATAAAGTTTTCAAAATGTTTAAAACAAACCCATGAACAAAAAATTGACAAGTTAACTCCTTGCCAGATAAATGTCATATTTTCATACTGTCACGTAATTATTTTTTAATTAATCAAAAAATGAATCCTCTAGTTATGCGATAAAGGGAGCCATTGTTTATATATTTCAAATAGTAAGTTCCACTTGTTACGTGGCAATGAGACCCATATTTATATATTTTAGACAATGGGCTCATTTGTTATGTAACAGTAGGGTCACATTTACTTATAAAACAAAAAATGTCACGTTAGTATTGACTCAGTATTTAATTAACAGAGAATTAATCTCATTAATTTTTTCATCCTCTTATGATATGTTTTAAATGTTTTGAAAATACTGGAATTCAATTTGAATGCTTGGAAATGTTAAGGTTTATTCTATATTCTTTTTGTAGACATTAAGGTTTGAAATGTACTATGAGTCTTATATTAAAAAATGTAATTTTTAATTTTAAAAAATAAAGAATATATTTGATAGGATTCAATCATATTCAATTAGACTTTAGAATGTTCAATTCTATTCAAACTTGAGCTTAGGCCTACATCCTCAAGTTTAGGTCCAAACACATTTTCTAGTTAAGCGTAAATGTAAGTGAACTCCAATCCAGACCAGAGGGAAAAGTCTTTCCTTTTTTGACCGATTGTGGGCGTTGAAGGATTCGAACTTTTGACAGTGTAGTACGTAGCTACATGCTTTAATCCTCTAAGTTACATTATTATCCTTAACAATGAACGGTCTTATTCAATAACAAAAATAATAATATCAACAAGAAGTAGAAATAGGGTTAGAATACCCTATTCTTGTTAAGGTTTTTCAATTATGTACTACTTAGTTTTGTTAATATATTTATGTAAATTCGTCGTGTTCGTCAGTTCGGGTCTGCATATGTTGATAGAAGTCCCAGTAGAATTATAGGAGTGGATCCGCTAGGACAGTCAAAGAATATTATATCACTGGGGGATGCGATAAAGTGTAGTTTCTTTTGTTTTCGATATTTTGTATAAAAAAAAATTTTATGTAAATTTTATAAAATATGTAAATAAAATTTAATAAAATAAAGTAATAACTGACTAAACGAACAGAAATTTGAAGAAAGTACAAAAATACAACTCAGATCCAAAACCCTAAGCATCTCTAGAAGTTTCATTGGGCATGGTTCAGTCATTCCAAGTGGGAAAGAAAGAAAAAGAAAAGGGGGATGGATTGGGCATTGCAACTGTTTGTGAAATGGCCCACAACAAGAACTCTTGATCTTTACGCGTCAGCTTTAGGTGATAGTGAAACCCAATTCGCCCCAAATACGGCGCCTGTCGCTTTCCTTACAAGTCATCCTCCATTTGCCTCTGCCATCCATCCCATCTTATCCTCTCTCTCTCTCTTTCTCACTCCATTGGTAATTGTTGTTGAATTTTTTATTCCGGCTCAAGCTCAAACCACTGTTTGGTTGCAATGAATTTTGCATTAGAATATTGGGTTACTGTGAGGAAATTCATTGCATGATATGGAAAGTTGGTTGCTTTCAATAATGTTAAGACTTGATTTGGCAAATTTGTGAGTCAGACAAATCTTCCCCGAATCAGGAAACCTTCTATTACGTATAGCTTTGGCCTTCCTTTTTTGGGCTCTCTTCTTTCCATTATCTGTCTGTAATCTATCTCCCTGCCCTCAATAGTCATGGAAACCGTCGCGGCATCCAACGAACGACTTGGTTTTGGGAAGATGGGATATGGGTACTTTTTCATTTTTCTCTTCATTTCTTCTTTTGTTCATGGTTGATGGATTTGAGAGCGGAATTTGAGCACTGTTTTATTGGTTTTTTTTTTTTTGGGGGTTTTCCTGTTTGTAAAGATGCAAGCATTACAGAAGAAGATGCAAAATCCGAGCTCCGTGCTGCAACGAGATCTTCTCTTGTCGCCATTGTCACAATGAATCTGCGGTAATGGTTCCTTCTTTCATGTCAACTTTCTCTGATCTATTTGTTTAGCCGCAAAAAGATTTAATCTTTTACGGGCATTCTCTGGTCGGGGTGGCATTTACTTTCTGTTTTGATTTGATTCCCAATGTTGCCTGTTGGGGAACATTTCGTGTCCTTGATTTTGTCTCTATGAACTACTCTCAAGAGGATCTCGTTATGTTGATCCTGATTTGACGTGCTATCTTTTTATCGTACTTCTGTTTTCATTGATCAGAGCATGCTGAAAAACCCCTATGATCGACACGAACTCAATCGATGTGATGTTACACAAGTACGTTATGCTCAGCTCCTCCCTCCATTTTTGTTATTCAAGTCTTCCTTAAGGTTAACATGCTCTAAAAATTATAGTGATAATAAAGCATCTGGGATTTGTATCTTTCAGGTTGTATGTTCAGTTTGTGACACAGAGCAGCCGGTACTTACCATTCTAGATTTGCAATACCATTCCATCTACATCTGTTTTATAACTCTTCTTGTTTTCTAATATCTTGATGAATTTGGTTGTTTCCAGGTTGCTAAAGTTTGTACGAACTGTGGGATCAATATGGGCGAGTATTTTTGTGAAGTATGCAAATTCTATGATGACGATGTAATTTCACTTTCTTTAGTTGAAATGCTTCTTATTGGCGTATTCAGAAGTTCCTCCTTATCTGTTTCTGTGGTTTGCTTCCTTTTCTTTTGTGTAGTGTCAGGATTTGGCTTTTCATTCGGTATTTCATCCTTGATTAATATTAGTAACTGAAGTTTTTCTGTATAACTTGCTGCAGACTGAAAAAGGGCAGTTCCATTGTGATGATTGTGGAATTTGTAGGTTAGTGAAATCTTGACTTAGTTGTGCTGTTTCTGATCCCGTGAATATTATTGAGAATTTAAAGTCTCCTTGTCTTTTGTGGTCTAAAACAGAGTTGGTGGTCGTGAGAATTTTTTCCACTGCAGGAAGTGTGGTATGCATTTATTATCTACAAGAGTTGTGCTTCTTACTGTGGTCTGTTTCATTGACATTTAGTGTTAAAGCTTCTAAATGTGTTGTTGGATACATATCTCTCCATCCCTTCCCTTCTTTCCCTCTGTACTGGTGGGAATTTTGTGTTCGGTAGCAGTTACCACTTTGTCACTATAAATTGCAAGGTTTTCCTTTTTTCTCCAAATGGCAGACTCTCTATCTGCTAACAACTTCTTATATGAATAGGCACTTGCTATTCTATCAGCCTGCATAATAATCATTCATGCGTGGAGAACTCTATGCGTCACCATTGCCCCATCTGTTATGAGGTTCGTGTTGTAAGCTATCCCGATCTTTTCGTGGATATTAATTACTCCTATTTTAACGTAATCGCCGTGTTCTGTTTCTGCAGTATCTATTTGACTCATTAAAGGACACCACTGTCATGAAATGTGGGCACACTATGCATCGTGACTGCTACCATGAAATGGTGAAGCGTGACAAGTAAGCACCATGAGTTTCTGAATAAAGTTTATGTATAGTGATTGACATACCGGATTGGTTTCTAAGTTTGATCGTTACCTGTAGTTATTGCTGTCCCATATGCTCAAAGTCAGTGATTGATATGTCTAAGACCTGGAAGAGGATAGATGAAGAGGTAGGGCTTTCTAAATTTTAACCATATCGTTTGAAGTCTATCTCGCACACTGTTGAGTTGTATGCTTCTCGTTAACATTGTTTCTATATGCTGATTTGTTAATAACTGTTTGTTGTCAGATAGAAGCAACCATCATGCCCGAGGATTATCGGTTCAAGAAGGTGCCTGACCTCTAACTTTGTTGACCTGGTTTTACATGTCTCATTCAGTTAGTTTGTTCTGATGTTCTGCCTTAGAATTCACCACAGTAGTCATCTCAATATCTGCTATCGTCTTGTTAGCTGTTATCATTCCCAGAAGCTTGTTTGATCTTTGAGATGAAAGCTCTTTGTCTTTAGCATGCTTCTGTCTCTTCCAAGCAAATGAACCTAGAAAACCCGGGAAAGACGGGCTTTCCTGCTTATCTAGAGATGTCTTATTAGAGTTTTGAACTAGTTACTTCCTTGTAAGGCATCTAAAGATGCTGGTACAATTTGCAGGTTTGGATCCTATGCAATGACTGCAACGACACTACCGAAGTTTACTTCCACATAATCGGCCAGAAATGCGGCCACTGCAACTCGTATAATACCCGAACAATCGCTCCTCCAGTTCTTCCTCAATGATATGTTGGGGATTATCTGCAGGAGCATTATGATCCTCCTCCTGATTGTATAACAGATGGGGCATTCATTGTTGCATAATGCAACCATGCTCTTTAATCTATCTTCTGTGGAAAACATCACAACTGGGTAGTTTAATGTGTGCCCCAGAAACTTGTATCAGGTTATTCTTCCTCCAGACGATATGGAGTTCAAGCCCCCTCTTGTGTCGGGGTTGTTACAGGCTTACTTTGTATACGACCGTTCGCTAGAACATTGTTTTCATGTTATATTTTTCATATGATCATGTTAAAAATGAATCTTATTTTATAAATTTTGTTTATAATTCAAGTAAGTTGACTTAGAAATTAAGGATGACAATAGGTCAGTCACCCTAAATTTTTAAAAATATAGAATAATTTATTTTTTAATTAGATTATCTAAACTCAAATTTACCTGAGGCCCAACTCTTTTAAATAAAACAATGTTGTTTTGTTTAGAATAATTGGACCTCGAGCTTATCTGAGCTAAGCTTAGTTCATGAGTCGGCCTATTGAAAATAACTAAATTTAAGCCTATGAGTCAAAAATTGTCATCTCTACTTAAGATTATGCTTGACAATCAGGCTTAGCTTGACTCAAAATTAATGTACCAGCTCCAATTTAATGACTTTTGAACTTGATTTTTTTCAAAAAAACGGTCCATTTAAACGATCCCAAGATTCACTAATTATAAGAAAAATGATATTATTATTTTTTTTAATTTAAAAACTAAAAATTGTGTCTAGTTAGGTCAAGTCAAGCTTTGAGTTGCCCGAGCTTGCTATTTAAGTCGAGATTGAACCTGAAATTGTAAAAAAGAGTGCAAGTCTAATCTAAAATCTAATTAATTAAAACAAGGGTTAATGTAATTTATATCTATCAAATTATTAATAATCATTTTATTCTCATGAGCAATTCAAAATTTTATAATCATCAAATTATAATTATATTAACATTAATGAATATATAATTATTTTCATAAACAATTCAAAATTTTATAATCATAAAATTATAATTATATTAACATTAACGAATAAGCAGGATTTGTTTTTTATTTAAAATTAAAAAATTAAAAAACGAAAATTAAAAATCATCGGTTGCGAGCAGGAACTAACAGTAGACCAGCGGTTCACCCGCACAAAACCTTCACCCCTCTTCTTTCCCTAAAGCCCTACTGATCAGTTCCTACATCTCGTTGAGTTCACTCAGAAGTCCGACTCACCATCCGCCAGCGCTCGCAGCCATGCAAGTCCTCTCCAACGCGCGTCGATTCACTAGCATCTCGTTCCTCAGCTCCGATTTCCACTTCCTAATTTCTCCTCACATTTACCAAAACCACCAATTCCTCACAGGTACTTGACTTTCTTAACGATTCGGTATGCATCTATTACACATACGTAGGATATAAATACTGACTTTGTACTCGTAACTGTTCAAGGAAAGTGTTCACCGATTTCGCATCCTCTCTACGCTAGAGTGTCGCAGTTGGCTTTGTTTTCCACTAGTGGAGAAAATACTCCCTCAGGTTAGTCGGTTTTAGCTTCTCTTTTTTGTTTAAATACGAAATTGTTGTTTAAGAGTCTGATTTGTGATAAATGTGTCCATTGTAGATGATGTGAAGGAGTTGCACGGGAAAATCATTGATTTACTGACTGTTAAGCGATCTTCGGTCCCAAATTCTTGGATAGGGACGATGATCACAAGTTGTAGAAACCGTAACGATATTGAGCTTCTATTCGACACATTGCATAATCTTCGAATTTTTGTTAGTGCTCAAATCTTCTTATTTTCGATTTATTTTTTTGGTGTTAATGATCGAGGAGGCTTTGAAATTAGTGAAACTTTCTGCTTCAGCGGCTGTCCAGTCAGCAAATCCATAAAAATTTCAATTACAGTCTTTGCCGTGAAGTTACTAAAGCTTGCACTCGAGCAGGAGCGCTTGATTACGGTGCGTGTTTTGCGGAGCTCTAACTTATTCGTGTTATGGTTTTTGATGCATTTTAGTATTTGAAGTTTGTAATGTGCAAAGCACTTTTATTTGTTGATAAACCCGTGTGTTAGACATTGGTGTTTGAGTTTTGAACTATCACTAAATTCAGGAAAGAAGACATTGTCGCGGCATAATGTGTATGGTTTATCTCCTACCATTGGGTCCGCGCACAATTTACTGGTAAGGTTAGCTCTTTCATTCTCCACTGAGGTCATGTGATATTCTTGTGGGAAATATATGATGGATTTGATACAATTGGAGTGCAGGGTTATGCTAAAGACCATAGTGATCCCAAACTCATGGTTGATATATTGCAACATATGAAATTGAATGATGTTGCATTACATCCTGGTACAGCGGATCTTGTTTTCAGGTACATGGGTTTGTATTTGTGGACCTTATTTCTTTTTATATACTTTATTAAACTGCCATTGACTTTCTCAGAACACTAAATTTGGAAAGAAATGGTTCTGCAAATGGAAGTCTTAAGCTCATCCAGTTTGTTGGGGTGGTGAATGAAAGTTGAACTTTTGTTTGACACCCTAAAATAAAATAGATATCACGCACTAGACCTTTAATGGCAAGTTTCGTGTATTTAGGTCATGATTTTATGTATATCGAGTTACAAGCATACCTTTTCTGTGAATATATATTATGCTTACTGGTTGTTTATTCTCTGTGATTCATATTGCGTCAAATCATCTTTTGAAGTTACCCATTCTGATGTATTCAATACGGTACCTTTATGATGTACCAGATGTAGAATTATTTGGTAATAGTTCGGTTGAACATTATACAGGATCGGTTATAGTCTGTGTGATGTTGCAAACTTAAGAGGTAGCATATGAAGTTGTCTATTGGCAAGACTAAAAAGATATCGACGAAATGGTAGAATCTCAATATTTTGAGCATGGTTTACTGATTCTGTATTTGGATCTAAAATTGGCAGCATTTGTTATAACTCCAAAGATTGGAACTTGATGTCCAAGTGTTCAAATAAATTTCTCAAGGCTGGAGTAAAGTTACGTGGAACTGCATTTGACTTATGGATGGATTTTGCAGCCAAGAGAGGTCCCTACAAGTACTCAGTTTTTCTTTATGTTGCTTGAAATCTGTATTATATCTGTGCCACCTCGATTGCAGTCAAACAATTTGTTGGTAAGGGACTGCAGTTTCGAGCATTGTAATCATTACTCCTTTGCTCTGCAACTGTATGGTACATGTTATTTAATTTCTATTGACTTTGAAATTAACTTTTTGTTTCTGTATGGTTTGTGTATGCATCATGCATTATGTCTTCTAGATTATTCCTGTGGCCAAAAATGAAATGATATTAATTATTTGGTCTAATTTGACTAGTTAGCATTTGGATTGCTTTTAGTGCTAGTGGTCAGTGCAGAGTGATTACCAGGATTCTGTACTAGACCTTAGGCAAAATACAATCATAGATATTGAGAAGGTTTATCCATTGACTAGATGAATACTTTCATGCATTCATTTTCTTGTTGCAATACTGCCTGACATTTTCTTTCTATAGGAGATGTTGAGGCAGTTTGGGAAATCGAGAAGATCAGGTCTGAATCAATAAAGCATCACAGTCCCCTGAGTGCATTTTCATGTGCTAAGGTTAGTCAAATATCGTTCTATTTTTTTCTTTAATCTGTTAAGAACGTTGGTTCGATTTATGAGATTTTTGCAATAACATGGTGAAGTTCATCTGTTTTGTTATAATTTTAGAATGGATTGTTGTGTGCATAGATAGAAAGTAAGATTTTTTGAAGTTTAGTTCTTGGTGCGGTTTTGCAGGCCTTAATATTAGAAGGTAAGCCTGGGGATGCTGCAACTATCGTTCATGTTCTTTATCAGGTGTGTATCTTGTGCATGCTTATTTTGGGGTCAATATAGATCCCTTTTGTGGGGGACTTCCTTATTACCCTATAACTTCAATGATTTCCACCTTCATGTTCATGATAGCTTGGCACTGGAGGATAGAATAGCTTAACTATGATGGGTATTTTTATCCATGTCATTAGAAAGAGCAGAGTTCAGCATGTGGCTTAAGTTGTTCTGTAGTGGACAAGTTTGGAAAAATCTCCTGTGTAATTTTGGATTTCTAAGATCATTTTTGTTCAACTCTAAAAAACTTAATGCCTTTAGAATTCACAATGTTCTGGTAGGGAGGTCATCGACAGTTCTTTGACCACTAGTTCGGTTGCTTTGCCCCCTTCACAGTGAAACATAAAATCACATATAGCACAAGGTGTCATTCTTTGAGGCCTCTGATTATCAAGTTGCTTTTAATACATGTAGGCTTTACCTGATAATAAAAAGTCAGATATGTTAGTTCAACTTCAGAGACTCATTGGTGAATGGCCTTTGGATGTAATTGAGCACCAACAAGAGGACAACAGAAAGGTACTTAGTTAATCGATAATTGTACTTTCTTTGACAAAGAATTCATTCTTTGCCAGATTTTTTAATCTTAAACCCCACCAAGTACACATACTGTGTTGCTCAGGCTGTAGCTGCTTCTTTGAAGTCCAATATATCTGCTATGGTTACTGGTCTCAGACACTTGGGCTTGGAGGTGAATGTCAATTTAGAAGACTTAACAACTAAGGAAATTCCGTGTTGATGGCCAGATATATGTGCTAATGTGACGCAATCTGATCGATTATAGTCGAGCGGTATTACAGGTATTAGACAAAGGGGACGATTAGGAGCCATGTGTCGATTTTATGGAGACTCTCTTGTAGGCCAGTTAGTGTTAATAGACTAGTAACAAGAATATAATCTATTCTCTTTTGCTTGCAAGTTGACAGGGCCAGTAAGCTCTGTGCGTTAATTTGCTGCTGATCATTCATATATATATGCGTTTCGAATTTTGTCTCTATGTAGGAAGAATCAAGGGCTTTTAATATTTGCCTGAAGTATTTAGCAGTAATATTTTGGGTTAGCTATAAGTATGTATTCTTTTCTTTAGCTTCAAAGATTATTTGTTGTCTATCGGAAACAGTCTTTTTACCAATTAGAAGTAAAGCTGCATATTATTGAACTTTTTCAGATTTCGTGTATCAAGGGACTTTTACTGAGTTGTTGTAGCTTTAGAGATTATATGTTCAATAAGGTTCATATTGTTGCATGTCAGAACTTGCTCTTATGTTTTTGATCTTTTCTATGGATTCGTGGAACATTTCTATAATCTTATGTAAGCAGAATTCTTATGCATTAGAAACAACTACTAGCCCCTGTAGCTAACATGTCAGTGTCTCCAGTTAACCGGTTGGGAGTCAGGTAAGAATACTCGAATTCGAGCTATGAGTCCGGTCAAATATAGGTTTTTTGGGCCTAATTTTCTATAAATGATCAGACTTAGAAAAGTGTTGTTGGTTATATACTGAAACTGAAAGATCATTTATGCTGTGATTGTTATGATTTTGGTCATGTAATATATCTGTTTTGTCATTATTTTTCAGTATTCAGGCACAAACTTTTGAGTCGCTATCCCAAAATCTAATTGGCCGTACAGAAAGTTAGTTGTAATTGTCCTTTGAAGCACTTCGGGTGTGTTAGGAAAGCTACATCTAACCCCTTTTCTATGCCCTCACCAATGATATCCTCCTGTCCAAGTTGGAAACATAGCTAATTATTATGTTAAATTATAAATAATATCTAAAC
>JAOSBN010000179.1:57246169-57270383 GCA_027563595.1 Erythroxylum suave | reverse complement strand
GAAATTTTAAGCTTTGTGATCAATTAAAACAATAGGTCACAACAAAATCGGACTTACTCGGTCTAATTTTGGGCCGAATTTAATTTATTTAAATTTAAATTAAGTTGTATTTGAAGTTTTGTCAAATTTTAAAAAATGATATCAAATTTGAATTTAAATTAAATTAAATTAAACTATATCCGTTAATTTTGGGTCGATTTCCAAAATTAATTAAGATTCCATCTTCTTCGATAAACTTCAGCTTCATCATACAAGTAACTTCCTTCAAACATAACATAGGCTTAAGTTAATATATTTTAACTTCAAAGTTTGTTGGGGATTAGTTATAATCTATAGTTACTGGATAGTTGACTTTATCCATAGATTTGTAGGAAAATGTGTAAGAACTAAGTAAGGATAAAATTTACAATGGACAATATGAGGTCAAGTTAGAAGTGTGGTTTGAATCCATGGGACTAATTGCAAAATAATGTTGTGTTACCGTGACTAATTAAAATAATGTCGTTTTATTTCAACGAAGAAGTTAATTTGAAATCCGATCAATGATTAATTCAAATTTAACTTGATAGGTTTTAATTTCAAAGTTTGTTGGGGATTAGTTAGAGGGTGATTATGACTAAGTATTGACCTTATCCATAGATTTGAAAAAAAATAATGTAAGTAATTACTTGGCAATGGGTCAAGATATGGGCGGGACTGGGACCGTTTGAATAGTCGCAAAATAATGTTATTTTAGGGATTGTTTGGTTTTATTTTTATTTTTATTTAATGACTTCGGTTTTTGTTTTTCTTTTAAAAGAAAACAAAATTTGGTTTTTAATGTTAATTTAATTATATTTTTCTCACTCAAACTAATTATTCATTTGATAAAACTTAAAGATAAAATTTTTTAATTAAATAAATTTATTTTAATATTTTATATAATATTTGTTAACAAATTATTAATAAAATTATTTTATTTTATTGAAATAAATAATTTAAAAAATAACTTTCATTTATAAATTAATATCTATTATACATTTTTTAATTATCAACTTCAAATTTGATTGGAAACTTATATATTTTGAAGATATATTTAATTTAATTACAAAATTTTAATAAAATTATTTATTAGAATTAGATTATTTAAAATTCTTATTAATAATTGATTTTAATTAATTTAATATATAGTATTAAATTTAATTATTCATAATTCTTATCAAATAATTAAATAGTGCATATTTAGTTTATAGTAATTCAAACTATAAAAAATAAAAACATAAAATAATAATCACTTTTATGGTTTTCATAATTTTTAAAAATTGGAAGAAACCAAAACTAAAACCGTAAATAAATAATTTTTTTAGTGAATTAAGAAAAGAAAATCAAAAATAAAAATAAAAATGAACAGAGTCTTAGTGTAATTAAATACAATTAAACGACATAAACTTTTGAATTAAACTTTAAAATCAAAATTTTAAACCGAGTTTGTCTTGAAATTCGATTAGTTCAAACTTAACCGACAGACTTTGAATCAAGCTACATTTGAAATGGCATATAACAACCATGTTGTTACAATTTATGTGGAGCTAATATGTTTTCTTTTTAATCTGTTTTAATAATTGCAGATACTTTGTTGTGGCAATGTCCCTTGCTTGCTTGTACAGTATCATTACAGGCTTAGCCTCATTTGGTGTCATCTCCAAACCAGCTCATACATCCAAGTTCCTCCTCCATTTTGCCTTCTGGGATGTGGTAATTTTCTTTTTCCCCATTTATGCTACTCCATATTATTTACTTGTTATGAATAACAACGAGTCAAGTTAAATTCGGGTCTTCGTAAGACCCGAACACGAACACGAACACGAATTCGAATTCAATTCAGAACTTCAAGTTCAATCCGAAACTTGATTGAGTTTTAAGAAAGTAGAATTGAACTTGAACTATTCAAAATTTTACTTGACTTGAAAATTCCTATTTCGATCGAGTTATAGATTGGACCGACAAGAAGAGAATAAAAATTTGGTTTCGTGTTGGATTCAAATTAAGAATAATAACGATCTAAGCCCGACCCTCTAACTCATGGCTTAAATTTGAGTCTAAGCTTGTTTGTGCAGCCTAAAATGATATTTGTTGGTGTAAGGTCAAATTGTTCGGGTCGGGTCTCAAACTACCTTTTCAAACTCGAGTCTGATCTAAAACTCAATCGACTTCAAATCAAATTGTGTACTTTCTGTCGTCTTAAAGTCTGGCCCAAATCTTGATATTTGAGATACTACAGATCGGGCCGAACTCTTTTGCTGAGACTATTCATTATGACCTGCATTGTGCAGACTTGTATATATGAGTATCACAGTTTAAATATACAGCTAACACGGTCAAGCAATGTTGGTTATGTATAGATAATGTTGGGAATAGTAGCCTCAGCAACCGGCGCGGCGGCCGGCGTCGCATATATTGGTCTAAAGGGCAACAGTCACGTACCATGGATGAAGGTTTGCAACACGTACCACATGTTCTGTCGTCATATTGGAACCTCCGTTGCCTTCTCATTGTTCGCATCGATTGTGCTCATTTTCCTTATCATGCTATCTGTCCTCTCCATCCACCGCCGTGTCCGACAATAGAGGAGCTTCAATATTGTGCTGAAAATCTGTCTAATTTATGTGGTTCCAGTCAGATTTGATTTGTTATTATGTTTGTGAATACGTTTCGAACCTAAACTTATTGTTCAATGTGTTTGTATGTTAGGATTCGTTCATGTGATTAGTGAATTTGTTGTTCCTTAAATGTTGTTTTCGACATTCAAGATCATAATCTATGTTTATGTTCCAAGTTGCTTTGCTTAATTTATTCAGAAACATCACAGAATAAGACGAGTATTTAAGATTTGAACATCATAAAAGAGGACAAAGTCTCTGATTGAATTCTGAGTTCAGATTTAACAATCTTCTCAATGTCGACTCCGCCTGAAAAGAGACGATGTGAGAACCAAACAAGTCCATGTGCTGTTTCATGGAATGTCAGCTGTCATGCAAGAAACATTTACATTTTTGGGGAGTGACAGGATAATTACGACCAGAGAAAAAGTTCTTAGCATGCATTGTGTTCTCATGGGGAGTGGGAGACAAGGGTTTGAAGAACTAATTGTTACTCAAAACATCAGGTGTGTCCTCTGAACATATGAACAAGTTTGGTGCTGGTGACAATGATAATGTTTGTTGCATTTGATTAAGTTAAAAGAAAGCCGCCATCATCATGCTTATGCATTACATGACCAGGCTCCTTTCATTGTGTCCTAATCACTACATTTCCAATATACGCTGATGAATTGTAGAGTGCATGTAATAGTTAACGAATAACGAACTCGATTCAAGTGGTGCATGCAAGACTCGACATTTCTTTACTCCTAACTAATCATCTTTTTCAAGGTTGAGGTGAGTTCCAACCTCTCAGCACAATCCAAACCGTAATCTTGGGAGACTAAAATACTCAATTTGATCCATATAGAACCTCAGCTAAACATCAAAATCTAGTCTTTTGTTGTGTTAATCAAAACTAAGACATGACTGATGATCCAACTTCAAAGCTCTTATCACATCTTAGAATTCAAGATTTTCATGTCTATTTGCTAAGAGAAACACATCTTTAAAAGGTAGTATGTTCTCAAATCTCTAGCTATAGACCAAAGAATGCATGAAATCTAGTTTTTGACAATCTATGTACGTCCAATCCAAGTTTCTTTCTTGCCAAACTTAATATGCCCCAATGTCTGCCCTTTTCTTAGACAATTTGGTCATCCTATGCGCATGAAGTAGAAGGTTAGAATCATAATAGTCAGAGTCTTCAATCATAATTGTCAACTTGAAATAACACCTATTCAGTGACTCCCAGAAATTGAGCAAAGCTGTGGTGTTTAGGTTCCCATCCTAGTTCCTCGCGTGTTTTCGAATTGTTTAATTTCTTCCCCAAAGGATCACTTGTCCCTGCAACATTAAGAATTACTAAGTGCAATTTTTTAAAGGATCAAACTGTAAAATATACGCCTACAGGTGAAATTAATGGAGAAAAGGAACATCATTATCATGTGTATTATTGCAAATGAAAGTCCCAATGGTGCTCACCAGTAAAACCTTCAAACTTTTTGCTGAATTTCCCACTTTTTTCAACCAAATCCATCACCTCTTGCCTGCTCAGAAAGTTACAGAGAAAAATTGGAAACAGGAAGACAGGAACCAGTGGTTAGGAAACATACTCATGAGCTGCAATATTTATCATCAGCACCAGTATACCTGGATAATGGATGATTATCACAACCCAAGAAAATACGACCTCGGAGTTTCTTCTTCAAGATTGTAACAGAAAGGGAAGCAGCATCCTGTCATGTTACAACCAAAGAGACCGGTCCACATGATATCGAGAAAAAAAAAAGGAGAAAGGATCTCTCAGTTAAACTAAATCACTCATTAATGCACTAGTTAACTATTTGAAGATCGACAGCTAGAGAGGAAGATACAATCAGAGGATAAACAAATTATATTGGTTCATAAACAAAAGACTAATTCATAACAACAAACCCTTCACCTCATAATGTATAAGATTCAAAACATGATCCGGACGAACTTCAATGGTACCTTTCTCCAACCAGTAAATATGTGCTCCTCTATCTGCTTTGTATGGCTGGTTAAGTTTAAACAGCAAAGAGCCTATACTTTTACCTCCAAAACATTCAGCAAATGATTATAATCAAGAAAAGGATATGTAGAGTCCTGCCAATCTAAGAACACAACCACCAGCCTCGAGCACTACTTGTTCTGCTTTTAAAAGGACATCGGTCCTAGGGCTTTTCCCTATCGGCACTACCGGAGTATCCTACGTAGAAAAATATCACAAGTATAAAACATATACAGAATGATTTACAAGTTAAAGATGAAAAGCTAGCAATTTATTAGGCATGACAGTGAATAATCCCGATACTACACTTCCATAAAGGTAAGCCAGATCTAAATTTGAAATTGGAAAACATGGAAAGGTGAATTAGTTGTGTTTATGCATAATCAAGAATCCAGTTTCAGAAGTATCACCTCGTTGCATTGCCCATTGTCGGTGCAATCGTATGGTGCGGAGCTTGATGTAAATAAGAAACAACCTTCGCCACTCCATTTCAAAGCAGCTTCCCTGTTAGAAAGCAAAACACAATATTATGAGTCTCAAATTAATTACACAATCAAGGTTAACAGTAACCAAAGCAACTCCAGTTTGCATGTGACAAGCTAAAGCTCCAATTACAATTACATAGAATCTAAAAGAAAACCAACACCATAAGTGCAAATTAGCAACAAAATACACCTACTTAACCATGTTTTCTAATTCATCATTCTTCATCGCAGAAACAACATCCTCATGTTAAGTACCTGACATCACCAGGGTAGTCCGGAGTTCGAGAGGGAGGAGCACAGAATATGATATAAGGATACTTATGAGTTGCTTCAGAACCCTTCAGAGAAGGATTAATTCCCATGTTAATCAACTCCTCGTGGTGATCTGCTGTAATAGTATGCCCATAAATTTGAGAATCTGGATGTTCCTGCTCATCAATTACGATCCAACCCCACTAAATCACAACTAACATAGACTCCAATTCAACGCATTATACCAAAAAAAGATTGATACTTTTCATATAGAGCCCTGAAACACAAAGTTAAGAACTTTAACCGTACAGGTTGATCTCAAGAAGTACCTGGCGCCATATTCGTGCCACCAAACGACCAAGGACACCGGGACCAATGATCAACAGATCATTCTCTCCCACAACACCAGTTGCCACACGATCCAATTCACCTACAAAAGTCGAACCACAAACACTCATCCAACATCATCACTCCAAAGAAACAAGCAACAACCCACCTCAGAGAAAGTCATAAAGGACCCAATAGCAGTGCAAGAGAGAGCATCATCACAACCTACAGTAGAGGAAGCAGAGAAGTGGGGACGTGTTGCCATCGGAATATGGGAATTGGGGTATGAAGTTTTGGACAAAGGGGGTGAAGAGAAGAGATAATTAGGACAAGAGAGGTCGGAGAAGTGGTTGCGCAGGAGCGTGGCGTGCGGTCGGAGATTCGTGTAGCAACAAGAAATGGTGCCCATAAATGGAGGCGTACGGAAATCGAAGTGACTTGGTTCTCGTTTCGGTTTCGGAGGACAGCAGGCGCGAGCGACGAGGTTCGGTAGTTGGAAGACTTTTCAATACCCTGTAATATCACGCCACGTGGAGTCATGCTTGAATGTGATTGGACCTTGATCCTGAAGTTTTCTATCCGGATGATTAGAGGATGTATACGACATCGTTTGGTGGGAGTAATCATATCAGCGAAGGCAGCCCGGGGTCCGGTCCAATCCGGCTTGAACATCTCTCGTCCCTCCTTTACAAAACGACGTCAATTTTAATCTTAATTTTAAGAAATAAGTCATTTAAAATAATATTTTTTTAAGAAATAAAACAACATCGTTTTAAACTTTAAAAAAAATGTCCGCTTCACCCGTGGACAACGAGATCAGATCTCCTATTCTGGTTATGGTGTTTCTTGTAGACTCGTTGTCGACACGTGAAGCAGGCATTTTTTTTAAAGTTCAAAATGATGTTGTTTTAATGAAACAGGGTTGAAACAGAGTAATTGGAACCAGTAGCGAAGCTCGGCTAATTTTTAAGAGAACGAATTAAAAGAAATATAAATTTATTAAGGAACCTAAATTAAAGAAATATAAACCAAAATTCACCCTTTATTCTATAAATTTATTATCAAAGCCGTTACCCTTGCCATCTCGGGCTACCGCCACTGACTAAAATAGGGGATTTGATGAGCAGACAAAATTCTAAATTTCGTCATAATTGGATACTTAATTTTAACCAATGTTTTAAAAACCGAACCAGACATCGAACAGGTCAAAAGAAAAATTTAAGGTTTAGAAGTTCAACTGGTAGTGGACCACCATAAAACCAGTATATAATAAATAAGATGTAAAATTTATAATAATAAATAAAAATAAAATATTTTATTGAAATAAAAAATACAGCAATGTCTATTATTATATAATGAACTAAAAATAAAAAACTATGAGTCCAATATAAAATTTAAAATAACAATAAAAATCAAAATTGTACTTCTGAAGGAGGTTGCATTTTATCATCGTCAAAAGCTCCAAATTTTCCAATGCTATTTAAAGATTCGCAAATTACGCTTTCATCTAAAGTATTCGCATCAATTTCTTCTATTGCACTAGAATAAATTACAAATTAGTAACGTATGAAATTATTCTCAATTGTAAACTTATAATACAGTATAAGTTTAACTTAAATATAATTAAAATAAAATATGAACTGACCATCAATAGATGTTCTTAATTCATTGGTAATGACAAATGCATTTTCTTCACAAATCGTCATTTCAAGTTCATTATAATTAAGATCAGACGATAGCTCTTTTTTCGATCAAAAAATCAATATGTTCAATACAATAAATATCAACTAAATCATATATTTTCTTCTTACTAAGCGCTCTGAACACGTAATAGAGTAATTATAAAGTCAATAACAAAAATAAAATTATTGAAATAAAAACAAAAATATAAAATAACTCTTCTATGTTAATTTTAGACCAATTTAGCATAAACTTGAATGGTTTTTATTATTAATTTTTAAGTTAAAAAATTTTGTCGACCTCAAATTTGAAGGAACATTTAAAATTGATTAAATTAAATTCAATCAAAGTTTAATTTACTAATTTTTTACCTTTAAATACGATAAATTATTTTCGTTTCCTTTCTTATTAAATGTGAAAGATTAAACCCATTTAACAAGTGGATAAAGCTATTATTAGGGATGTCAATGGGCTAGTTGACTCATAAACAAGTTTTTTAAAATAATTTTTAAAATAAAATATATAATAATTTATTTTTTATTAGATCATGATCTGCCTAGACACAAGCTTATCCGAAGTTCAACTCTTCAAAGTAAAATAATATTGCTTTATTTAGAATAATTAGACTCTATGTTTTTCTGGACATAGACCCGATCTATGGGCTGACTCATTGAAAATTACTAAATTTAAGCTCATGGGTCAAAAATTGTCATCCCTAACTATTATTCCTAAATATTTATCTTACGAAAATGTAATAAAGTGACATGCATATTCTAATTAGGTATAATTATTTTTTATTTATATGAGTTATTTAAAAATAACTTCTTTATTAATTAGAAATAACGTTACGTAATATTGAGCTTCTTTTTAACCCTTTTTTTCAATCAAATTTCTAATCATATTTTAGCTTTTGCCAATGAGAAAGCGAAGAGTATGTTTTAAGATAACATTGACCTTATTGACACTTCAACAAACATTGATGTTACATCAACTGCCAATTACTTCAATTTTCTTAAATAAAAAATTGGTACCAAAGATCTTAACTTTGAGTACTAAAATTCTCATCAAACTCACTTAAATTTTCGTATTTATTGACTTTTTATATTATAATTTATTATTGATTAATTATGTAAAATTCGTCATTAATTAATATAATCTCAATGTACCCTAAAATTTGCTAATAAATACAAAAAGAGTGTGGATAGGATAGTAATGTCAAAAATAGCTCAAGCAGGACCACAAGCAAACCATGGTTGCCCTGAAAGGGCCATGGGCCATACAAGCCACGGGCCACCATGGCCTACCTTTGACCTGGCCCGACCTTTTAATAAGCCTAAGTTTAAAAAAGTATACAGTCATTAACTTAGCTACAACAATAATAACAATTCAGTAAAAATTTCACTGAAGTGTGATATCTTTCTACCAATAATACACACCTTTACTCTCAACTAATAAAGAGACTGATTCCAAATAACTTATACAAAAAAATTAACACTTAATACGGTCCTTTAAATTAGCTTTGAAAAGAAAAATAATAATTTTAGACTTAAACTTTAATTTTTAATTAATAGAAAATATTTTCATTGACAAAATTCAATTTAATTGAATAAAAAATTTAAAATTAATTTTTCTATATTTTAGAATTTTAAAAAATGGATAATTTGATGCAACTTGTAAGGATGGCAGCAGCACTAACATGATTACCATTCTAAGTCTACACAAGTTATGGGGTTGGTGGGGAAATGAAGTAAAATAAAAGTATCAATAGATATTAAACTTAATTATGATTTATTAATACTTTATAAAACATTATCTATATTTTTTAAATTATCTTGTTTTGACGTAATTGACCTAAAAGTCCAGATTCAGTAAACTCACCTAACCCACACTTCAAGTGTTTTTTTTTCTGCAACTTAAAAAAAATCTCGATAAAATTTAAAATAAATTGAAAACTAGTTTTTGAGTGTTCTATATGAGTAACTTTGACGGAAATTAAACCTTTTAGGCTATCCAACCAAACTAAGTAAGCATGTTCAAGATAAGAACCACTCACCTCACAATTTAAATGGTGGATTTATAGAATTTTAAGATAAATGTTGAATTTTAATTAATATATATTTAATTAAATTAAATAGTTAAAATTTCAATTTTACTATATATAATATCTATATATATATTAACAAAACATTCAGGAGACGTCATATTCCATTTCATTATTGTCTATTCTTGACTAGGAATTATCTAAAATAACTTATTTCTCTACTTTGATTTATATTTATGTACTCTAATATACTCTTTATATTATATATATCTTTATAATAATAATAATAATAATAGACAAAAATATTAGAATAATAGATAAAAATAAAAACTAGTAGAAAGAAAAATACAAGGATGAAATATATAAATTTTAAAATAAAAAAATATAATAATAAATAACAAAAAAAATATATAGACTCAAAATTAACATCTTTTAATTGATTAAATTTAGGAGGTTTGATTTGACTTACGAATCTAACTCAAATCAATCCTTAGTCATATTCTAACAAAATATGAAATATCGAAATAATTAAAAACTCGATAAGGTTTTAGTTCGGATTTGATAACCCAAATCATTAAAAAAATTTAAACATTTTTTGTTTATTTAAAATTTGTAATATGATTAAAATTTAACTCAATTTTATGTGTTATCAATGCTAGTCATATATACATAATAACTCATAAATCACATATTTTTATTAAACCACTTGACAAACTAATAATCCACAATCTAATTCATTAAGTAACTAATTAGTAATTCATAATATAGTTTGTTTAGTAACTAATTCGATTTAATTAACATTTATATGTCTTTATGTATTCTTTGGTCGTGATCAACCGTTCTCTTCTAAGATCTTTAGGTCAATTGGATCTCTTATAAATTTAAGACTTGACGTGATACGAATTTAACGTATTAAATTTGAATTGAATGGGTTTCAAAGTAATATAATTTTGAATGACCTAAGCAGACTCGGACCTAATTTTGACACGACTCATCATCTCCGGGTATATTCTAAGCGTGTGAAACAAACTTTATGATATGTTTTTATAATAAAGAACAAATAGTCATACATAGAACTATTGAATAAGCCTTCACTTGACTCTTCAGTATCCTAATTGTCTTTTGTTTCATTCCAAAGTCCTAACCTACTACTCAACATTAGACATTATTATCATAGAAGTAGACATCCTTTTACATTTAGTCAACATATTCTCACCTACCTTAACAACCTTTGTGTCCCCTACTATTTGTCTTTATATCCTATTTTTCCTGTATTTTATTTTTATATATAAATATTAAAAAAATAACAACATCAAAATCCAACCACTATTCATATAAATAATTACTCAAGAAGATTGTATGTAATTTTTTCTTTTTATTTTTACAAAAAGATTATTTTTCTGTCTTGAATTTGTAATTTTATGATCACGCAAGAATAGGTTTACTTAAGTTTTGTATATATAAATTAATTAAATTTGTTGACTTTATAGATCATATATTTGAAAAGTAAAACTTTGTATTAATTAAAGACGGTCCAATTCTCAAAAAAATCTCTTGTCGTCTATATTTGTGAAATAAAAAAATAGTTGGTAATGTGGTGGCCCGTGCTTTGACCCGATCACACGCTGACTAGCTAGTCATTTTTATTTTTAAGAAAAAGCTTTCAAAATAACGTTATTTTATCCGGGTCATAAGTCGAACTAAACTGCCCTATAACTTGTTCGACAAAAGAACTCTAGTATCATACCCGGGCCAAAATTATGCAAAATTAGACTGAGCCGTTTTTCACATCTCTAGTAGCTGGAAAAAAAAAAAAGACTAGAAAAATAAAAAAAAATAATTTTATTTACAATAAGCATATTTTAATTTTACCGACAACACACCTGAACACCCACCCTTTGTTGCCACAGATAGTCCTGATTGGCCATCAGCTCATCAGGTGAGACCGTAAGAGTGCAATCTTCACTTCCCGTTTCTGCTACCGTGGAACCCACCACAGTGTTTCAGAGTCTAGACCCAATGAGCCATTTCCACGTAAGAGTAGTGGATGGAGCCGGTTCCACGTGGCATTTATAACTGGGTTGATTTTAGGTAAATATGGGACCTCCCACATCGAAACAATTGGAGATGCACTAAAATTATAAATATTAATTAGATTAAACAGTTAGAATTTATAAATATTAATCAAATCAAAATAACTCATAATTTTAATTTATAAAGTTTTAAATAAATTCGAGTTTTAAACAATATTAAAAATTGGAGTAAAAATTAAACTATTAAAAAAATTAAAAATTTTAAAATAAGATTGAAGAACACCGTCTTTAATTTCAAGTTCAATTAAAGACGTTGACTTTTAATTAATTAATTTATAAAAATCGACCAATTAATTAATAAATTGATCAATTTTTAATAATAAGAGTTATTAAAATAAATTCGAAAGTTAAAAGTTGAATAAAAAAATTAGTTGGTTTAAAGTTTTCATAATTAAACCACTTAATCTAATTAATTTTTTAATCATAAATTTTAAAAAATTGGTCGAGTCAATTAAAAAAAGGCTAAAGTGATCTAAATTAATTTAATAAAATCAATAATTTTAATTCTTGTCAAATTTAAGTGGTAAGTTAGAGAAATAAAAATAGGTCAAGTTAAAAGCAATCTGACTCGACCCAACTCAATTAGATCGGACCATTTTCCTTTAGGGTAGAGGCAAATAGAGCTTAACTCCAAGACTTAGGTGAGTTGATAAGAGGCTCTTCTGACTTAAGTGAGATCGTGAGTTCAAACCCTTCTCATGTATATAACCGTTTAAAATTTAGGATCAGAGCTTTACCTTCGATAAAAACCCTATTTAGCTTAAACAAAAATTAGTCTGAATATAAATGATTTAAAAATATCTTCCTATAATTAAAACCAATCTAAAAGACTTTATTAAAAAAAAAAGATAGCCTAACTCCCCCTTTTCCTTTCTCCTTTCTTTCTCTGAACATTCCCATCATATTCATTACTATCACAATCTATAACAGTGATGATAAAAATAAAATATCCTTCAAAAAATATTTATTTATTATTTTTTTGACTATTGTCTTTGGGCAGCTACAAAATCATTACTTCCTCTTTCCTTTTGTCTTAAAAGAGCCCCACTGCAACTTCCTCTGCATCTCAATTACTCACTGTGATGTTTCTTGTTCTTTTGTTGTGTTTGATTGTAATTTAGTTTTAGGGTTTTGTTGTTTGGGGGAATTTAGAGATCATAATGTGGAGGAGAAGGGAGGGAGAGAGTGATGAGGAATGAGAAATGGGGTGTGTGTTTGGCAAAGAGGTGACGGCGCCGAAGAAGGCTTCGGCCGACGTAGAGAGAAGAGAGAGGGAGAGGGAGAGGGAGAAGGAGAGGGAGGTAGTTAGGGTTGCTGCTGCTGAGGAGGCGGCGGCGGCGGCGGCGGGGGAAGGGGAGAGAGAGGTGAGAAATGGAGGAAATCGGAAGGAGAATGAGGAGGAGAATGTGAAGCAAAGAGGGGAGAGGAGTAGGAGGTCGTCTAGGCCGAATCCTAGACACAGTAATCCTCCAAAGCATGTTCACGGCGAGCAGGTTGCAGCCGGCTGGCCCTCCTGGCTGTCCGCCGTGGCCGGTGAGGCTATTAATGGTTGGACCCCTCGTCGTGCAGACACTTTTGAGAAGCTTGACAAGGTAAAGTTTTTTGCTTTTTTTTTGTTTGTTGTTTAATGGGTTTCCCGTTTCGGGGATGTCTTTTCTGTTTGATGGTTTCGAAAACGTGTGAGAAAATAGTGGAGAATTTCTACAACAAGACAAGAATTTGCAGTAAGAATACTTTTTTTTTTTCCCAGATTGGACAAGGTACATACAGTAATGTGTATAAAGCTAGGGATACTTTGACTGGTAAAATTGTTGCATTGAAGAAGGTTCGGTTTGACAATTTGGAACCTGAGAGTGTAAAGTTCATGGCTCGGGAGATTTTGATTTTGCGCCGCTTAGACCATCCCAATGTTGTTAAATTGGAGGGTTTGGCTACTTCGAGGATGTCTTGCAGTTTATATCTTGTTTTGGAGTATATGGAGCATGATTTGGCTGGCCTTGCAGCAAGTCCAAATATTAAGTTCACAGAGTCTCAGGTACTAAATTTGTTGTCTATCTAGTTTTTTGTTGCTAGTGAGTGGAGTGTATGTGTTTCCTCATATTTTGAGAACCTATGGCAGGTCAAATGCTATATGCACCAGCTGTTATCTGGCCTTGAACACTGTCACAATCGCTATGTGCTTCATCGTGACATTAAAGGGTCAAATCTTCTTATTGGCAATGATGGAATTCTTAGGATTGCTGATTTCGGGCTGGCCTCATTTTTTGATCCTAATCACAAGCAGCCCATGACTAGTAGGGTAGTTACCTTGTGGTATCGAGCCCCAGAACTTCTTTTGGGGGCCACTGACTATGGAGTTGGTATTGACCTATGGAGTGCTGGCTGCATCTTGGCTGAGTTATTGGCCGGTAAACCTATCATGCCAGGCCGCACAGAGGTAAAATTTTAGTTTTGATTATTCAATTGCTCACTTTCATCTACCTTTTTTGTCTTTTCTCCTCTCATACATGCCTTGGTTGGGTCATTATTTTGTCCTGGATATATGTTATTTCATGTGTTCTATTTTCTACCATGTAACTCATTTGCATGAAGTATTAAATTAATTGAAGGCCTGTAATGATTGGTTATTTTTGTTCAATCAGTAGTGCTAATGGTTCAATTGGGTAATAACTGCTTAAGGGAAAATGCACTGATGGAGAGTGGACGTTTACTGGCATTATCTAGTGCACATGGATACTGTGGTCTTTTGTGCTTATAATGGTTGAGATTGTTATCCAACAGAACTAGGATATCGTGTCATGATCTCAGGCAAGGCTGGGTAGAGACGCTCATTTTTAGAAACTGACAAGCACAAACGACTATTATGACATGCCTAGTGTTATCAATTTTTGTGCTCCAGTTGCCAATATAATTGTGATAAACAGAGAAGAGTTAGCAATCTAGAGAATAAGTAGTAGTAGTTATCATAATTTGATTTCTTTCTGGTCTATACCACTTATTGGGCTTTCCTGAAATTATATCAACTCCCCGGGTCTGATTGACTTTGAGTTGGGTTTATATTTGGATTGGAGGGGCCTAGTTGAATTGATCTTTCTAGCTGGGCATATAGGAGTCGCATATAGGAGTCCCATACGAGCAAATTACATGCGATGGTGTCTTTATCTATGCATGAAAAAAGTGAAGTCTCGAATCACGTTCCATTTTATTGAATCTGGATTGGAGAACTGATACAATCCTTAAATTTCTTTGTTGGATTAACTTTTCTGGCTATTTCGTACTGTATAAGTGGCTGTGGCATTTCTCATGCGCCAAATTAAGTATTATGTTTTATTAGCTTGCAG
This sequence comes from Erythroxylum suave, assembly GCA_027563595.1. Classification (NCBI taxonomy): domain Eukaryota; kingdom Viridiplantae; phylum Streptophyta; class Magnoliopsida; order Malpighiales; family Erythroxylaceae; genus Erythroxylum; species Erythroxylum suave. The sequence continues at coordinate 57,255,511 of JAOSBN010000179.1, read as the reverse complement.
ACATAATCTTGTCATGTTTATTCATGATTTCTGCATTGTGTGTGATGACATTGAAGCTTTTTTATTATCATAGTGGCAGTTCTTGTCAGGATAGATTTCACTGACAGTTCTACTGGCTTTCTTCATTATCATATGAACTTTCAACCATTGTCCACACTAGGAGATTACTGTGGTTCTTTAACTTGCAAAGAATATTAGTCTAATTTCCTTGTCTATAAGTAGTATTGGTACCTCTTTTGAAGAATATTTTTTGTGTTCTTTGCTATTAGACTAGGCGATGAAACGCAAACTAGTCAATGATTGTCCTTTCCTAGTTAATTTTGTATGCTGAAAGCAATGTCATTGCATAGGTGGAGCAACTGCATAAGATTTTTAAACTTTGTGGCTCTCCTTCTGAAGAATATTGGAAAAAGTCAAAACTGCCTCATGCAACCATATTTAAGCCTCAGCAGTCATACAAGCGATGTATACAAGAGACCTTCAAAGAATTTCCGCCATCATCGTTGCCACTAATTGAGACATTACTTGCAATTGACCCCTCTGAACGTCAAACTGCTACTGATGCATTGAGGAGTGAAGTTAGTTTCCTTCTTAATATAATACACTACTTTTTAATCCTTTGTTGATTAGTTTCTTTAAATTTGTTGTGATTTGTATAGACTGGAAATGTTCATCTCTTGATGATGCTTGAACTGCAGTACACCATTATTTTAGCTCATTTGGAAATGAACATTTTACAGTTTATTTTTGGGATTTGTACTTCTCTTGATAATACTTGGGAAAAAGTACAGTAGCCAAGTAGCTGGATCATCTGCCTACTGATTGGTCTCACACTTCTGTTTCCCTTGGGTCTTTCTTGAGTGCCTATCACTAGCTTAACCATGATTACATCTATAAAATTTCGTTAGCATTATTTATAGCTAAAGCCTGCACCTTCCAAGAGGCATTATAGCTCTCTTACAATTGTTCGGTGTAAAATGCCATCATTAACTTCTTCATATGGAACGTGTATCGCAACTTTTTTTGAAACGGTGTTTTGGATAGAACTAAAGTGGAGTTCAACACAGACCAAAGCTTGGGTGGGGAACTGGAGCATTACCGTCATCAATTGATTATACGAAGCTTGCTTCATATTACATTTTTAACTGGCTAGATATTGGTTGTTTTGCTGCGTCTTCTTGTTGAAGCTTAGTCGGTTAACTGCTTAGTTAGTTTGGCAGTCATTCTTTGCAGTTAGGTCATTCATTTCTGTGTTTGAATTTATATTGAACACTTATGTTTATGGTTGCTTGTGGATTAGTTCAGTTTTGTTTATACTACATTGTTTTGCAGTTCTTTACCACCAGGCCTTATGCTTGTGATCCTTCTAGTCTTCCAAAATATCCCCCTAGCAAGGAGATGGATGCCAAGTTACGTGATGAAGAAGCTAGAAGGTTGGAATGCCTTCAATATCTTGTTACTCCTACTCCTCATCTCTTTATTTTTTTCTACAGCAAGATAAAACTGTGCATGAGATTCAATTATCTTTTGTTCATTTCTCTGTTGTTCCTCCACCTTGCTTTTTCACTTAGTCAATTTTATTCCATCTCCATCCTTGATTCAAAAAGAAATGATCTTGACTGCTGCAGATTGAGAGCGGCCGGAAAGACCCATGCTGACGGTGTGAAAAAGACTCGCTTTCGTGACCGAGCTGTTAGAGCAATTCCTGCCCCAGAAGCCAATGCTGAACTTCAAGCTAATCTTGATGTATGCCAGATGAGCTACCTTCTTTTAGAGCATTTACTTTTTCTCCTTTTATTATCTAAAATGAGCACGTTTGGAAGTCTGTGGTTGTTCTGACTTGAAACCGGCTAAGCTTCTTTGGCATTGGAGGATAATGAAAATTTTGAAATTTTGGGAAAAAGTGATAAAACAGACTCAATAGATATAAACTAAACGCAGCTTCATCAAATTCTTTTGATCTGATTATTTCAGAACTTCAACCTACTATATATTTGTTAATCTGTGAACAGGCGCAGGATTCTTGAGATTTGATCATTGTCCATGGAAATACACTAGTTTACTAATTTTTGGCTTCAGTTAAGGTGTCAGTCAGAATATGTCATTTCTTTAGATAATTAGCTTCCAGTCTGTAGAATTGGTTTTATGTCCATTTGTTTTGCCTATGCAAAGAACATTCATGAGAAACCTAACCATCTGAGAAGTAATTTTATTGCGAACAGATTATTACCAAAAGGTAAAAACATAGTTTCTTCTTTGCGTTCGTAATGTTATGTTGTTTCTTTTTTATCACACCATATTAATTAAAGATAGAGAAGTGGAACAGTTGGACATCAAGGATGTTGATTTGTTTTCAGTTGTGTTCGCACTACGGACATAATTCTTGGTATATTCTGTAGATGTTGAGTATGATATACATCATAAGTTCACATATTTGAGACATTCATTTCTGGCTTCTCTGCCTGTGAGAAACAATTTTGAAGATGCACTTTTTGGAAAGTTCACGTGATTATTAAAGGGCCAGGGTTAATAACATTGAACAATTAATCTAGCCCCATAAGTACTCGATTCAATAGCCTCATCTGCATTGGCCTTGCTTGACAAGCATCTGTGGTTCTTGGTTCCATAGGGATTTTACCATCATCACTATATTAATGCCTTTTCTGATCCTGATTCAGAGGCGGCGATTAATTACACATGCAAATGCAAAAAGCAAGAGTGAGAAATTTCCTCCTCCACACCAAGATGGAACACTTGGATATCCTTTGGGCTCTGCACACCACATGGATCCAGTTTTTGATCCCCCTGATGTGCCTTTCAGTTCCACGAATTTCTCATATGCCAAAGCACCAATTCAGACTTGGTCAGGTCCGTTGGCGGATACAGCTGGTGTAGGTGCTCCAAGGAGAAAGAAACAGAAAGATAGAAATTCTGCTCGGGTCAAAGACAAAGAAGGAATGTAATTACAATTTCTGCTTATATGGAAGATCATTCTTGGGGCTGGAAAAATCTGCTGGTCCGGTATTTCTTGTATTTGTTCCGGGAAAGGCAGTTTAAATTGCAAGAAGAGGTAAAGTATTTTTATAGTCATTTATCTTATCTTTTCTTCTATTATTTTGGATGGTGAGAAGATTCTCTAGTATTGTATATGTTTTTCTTTAATCTTCTGGGGACCTGTATTCAGTCTAGTAGAAAAATTAATAAATTTGTATTTTGTGTTTCGATCGTTTAATCTAAATTTTGCGTATTTTTGAACTTTACCAATTTGTGTTGAGATAATTGTGTACCTCAAGTCTTATTGTTTGATTCAATTAGGTATCATCTTCCTGTTGACTTCACTGTGTATGAATAGTGGGAATTGTTAGACCTAAAACATCAAAATATTTAATTTTTTTCAATAGCCTGAATACCAAGTTATTTGCTGCAAGTATGTTGACCTCTTACGGAGTTATTATTCTCTTAGCCCCGCCTTTCTTTCATGAAGACAAATGACCTCAAATTCCATGTTGGAAGATTCCAAAGAGGAGTTTGCATTGATTATGAATCAGATCATAGGTTATTGCTTAAGCATGGGAAATGAAAGACTTTGCTTAAGCTTTCATTTCATAAATGGTTGCCAAGGGATGCTCCCCTTCTTCCTAAGTTCTTTTTTTTCTCACGTTTGCTTTGTGTTGGAATCAAGTTATATACAAATATGTTTATTTCGAATTGGATTCCCTATTACAACTAGGAAATTCTATTAGTAATATGTTCAATTACTAGTTGGATTTCCTATTACAAATCGGAAATTCTGTGAGCAATGTGTTTCATTATAAATGAGATGCATTAACTCAGCACAAGAAGTATTCAATATATAAAATGATGCTTTCAAAGGATGTTCATTTCCAGCATCCTTGCAAAGTTTCCTGAAACTTCCATCCAACATTTTAGGAAGGTTTCTAAGCAATAGGAGTCACAGATCATTTAGGTTCTTGGACTTTGAAAACATGCATGCTGAGTCGGAATTAGGCATGGCAATTATGGCTCGGCCTGCCCGGCCCGGTCCCTTTTTGATCTGGCCACGAACCATGGTCCTCCAGTCCCATCTCGTGGCCCATCCATTTTTTTCAAAGCGACGCCGTTTTGAAATTTTTAACTTTAAAAAATCAGCCGATAAGCTTGGCTGGGCCGCTCGTGACCCGAGAGGCTACAGCTTAGCTCAACCCATTGACATGCCTAGTCGAATGAGGCTTTGAAGAATACAGGGGTGCTCTTTTATGGAACCCTCAAACTAATTATTCCAGAGGGTTTACCACTTCTTGTCCCAGGTTAGCCGAGCCATGGACCCCATGGCCAGCCCCTTTTTTTTTTCCAAAACGATGCCGTTTTGAATTTTTTAACTTTAAAAAATCAGCCGACATGCTTGGCTGGAGGCTATGGCCCAACCCGGCCTATTAACATGCCTAATCGAGATGGGAAATGTAGGGGTGCTCTTCTATGGAATCCTCAAACTAATTATTCCGGAGGGTTTACTATTTCTTGTCCTGTGATTAGCAGGAATGTATTATTTTAATTGTTTTGGTCTATGATACGATTCTTCTGAGGAGGATTACAAGATGACTTAGCATTGGCTCTGTATTGGCTGGTGAAACACATGACGACTCAGTATGAAATGCCTGAAAATGATAAGGAGTTTCGATCCATTAGAGGCTTTCTTTGTTTTGATTTGGTTGAGGGAGAAGCTTAGCTTTATATTAGTACCTTTTGAAATAAACTGCAAGAACCTCTGTTTTTGAGTTAGAGATGAGAGCTATCAGAGGATGTGTTTCCTTGATTCATTACAACGGAAAAGGCCATACTGATATATGGCATCCAGGATTGGATAAGTCAGCTTTGCTGGATGAAGAAGATTCTATTTATATACTGACTGTAGAAAGGGCCCAGATAGTGACTATCCAAAATATGAAAGAATTGCCATTCTAAAAAACATTGAGACCCCTTCTGGTAAAGGAAAGATGGAAAAGTTATATAGCATTCTGCGAAGATCCATCCAATGATGAGAAAGAGAACCAGGAAGGAGAGGAGTCCAATTGCAGAGAAGAAAATTTACCTACAGGATCCAGAACACAGAGAATTCCTTACCAATGTTTGAATTCACCTGTCTGTTTTAGTCTTCTCTTCTATTGCTTCTGTAAATAATTTCCAACAAGCTGCAGAAACTTATTAAGACTTTTATTCTGTACGCAAAGGTATGAGCACATACAAGGGACTATGTATCTCTTTATACATTTAAGTTCTGGAATTGCTGTGATCTGACAAACTTCAAAAGAGCTGCAGCTGTTTTCATTTCATCAAGCACTACTATGCGCTGTTTAATCAATTCTCACGGCTTACAAAGGATCTCGATGCATTATTGACACCTGAATCGATGCAAAGGAAAACATTAGTAATCACTCTGCTTAGAATTCTAGAAATAAATCTCAAGAGTAACTTCGAGCTTGCAACTAAGGAATGTGGCTTTTAAGGCATTACCGCTTACAAAGCCACCAAGTAGATATTTAGTGAAATTATAGTTCTAGAAACGCAGACCTTTTAAGCATCTTCAGACCTGGTCAACCATCAGCCGTCATTCGCATGCAATCTTAGTGTCAAAGCTGCTAAGGCAAATTGCAAATGCTTGGAATGCAGAGATTGGATATTGATAATCCATGGTAAACATATCCTTTCCCACTTTTCCAAATTGGAGGATGATTTTTTCATGCTCTGGCCCTGCAGGTCCATCCTCAGGAGAAGCAACTAGTTGAAAGTTTTTAACTGATGCAACTGTCACTCGTCCATGGAAGTTCAAACACCAGCACTGGAGCTGCTCATGCCATCTTGGAGCCTTGTTCTTTAATACCAATGCCCCATCTTTTTGACTGGACAAAGGTCCTGACAGAAAATTATCGATTTGGTTTGATCTTGTCCGGAAAAATGAGAATGACGGTGAGTTATCTACAATAGGATGAGAAAACTCAGTAGGTGTAGGGGCTACTCCGCCGGGGCCAATAGCATTAGCAGGAATAACATCCATAATGCAGTGCATCCTCCTTGGTCCACTGTTTCTCACATAGAATTAAAATTGACGACCATTAGCTATTTTCATGGCAACACTTGCTTCTAAATTGAGGTCTAACTGTAGAACTAAAATCACAACCGTAAATTTCATTAATGAAACTGGTGCAACATAGTAATTTGTTTATTCCTTTACAAAAGACTGATGGGTAATGGTTGGGAAGCTAAAATCTTACCGAGAACCCAGTACATTCAATTCGTATGAGATATGTGCTACTGGATAGTTTCCAGCAGGGATTCTTGGTGAAACTTTTTTCAAATTTACTAGCTTGGTAGAGTGACTTTTTCTCATCTTGGCTCCAGCATGAGGTGGTTGTCCATCAAAGACTGTGAACTTGGTTCCAAGAAAGTTTGATCTTGTCAAGTGGAAGAGAAAATGTTTGTTATTTAGTCAAATGAACAAACAAACAACATTCTTTGGTAGTTATAACATACCTCAGTTTCCCAACATAAGTTTGGCTGCCCTTTGATATATCATGAGCATGGAGAGAGATGATATAATCTGTACAGGTGGGCCGTCTCCACTTACGTGCAGCAAGAAGAAATTTCCCATCATCCGTTAATGCTGTGTACAAGAACAGAAAAGAGGCCAACATTTTAGTTCTCCAGTTCCATATAAAGGACCACAGCAAGGCAGGACCATCAATTCATATAGAATTTACGACTCTTATCAAATTGATAATCTTGATGAATCCAGAGTGAATTTCTGTTCCGGTTCTAGGTAATTTGAGAAGAGTAAACCAAAGACCTGAGATGGAGATTCAAATCTCACCATTAGTAAGACTTAGGTAAAGACAGTATGTTTGCGTGGTCCGGCACCGCTTTATAAAGCACTGGAGGAGAAAATCCCTTGGACCAGGCTGCAAAAAGAACTCAACAAATGGTGCTTAAAAGGTGGATTTCAGAGGAACACAAAAATAAGTTGATCACTGTGGTTAATTGTTATTATTCATGGTTAATTGTTATTATTCATTTCACAATCCACACATCATTTGAACAAGTTGACGTTAGTACCAGCAGTTATCCGCCACATAACAGACAGTTGCAACGTTAAAGATGCTTAGAAAAAGAAACAAATGTCTCAACATCAAGCAAGGGATTGTCAAGTTAAAATTGATAATGAACTTCAGAATTATACCAAGTGAGGCCGGATGTCCCATAAAGTTGAATTGGAGTTTAGCAAGGATTGAGAAATTGTCCTATATTAGGAAAATGACAAATAAATACTTGCAGGACTTTGATAAAACCCTTTGAAGATAGAAATATCTTGAAGATGAAAATATCTATAAACAACATCAACTATCTTAAATCAAGAAGATTTCACATCCCAAATGACTTTCTTGTTATGTGGAAACTGAAGACAAATTAGGAGCTATCAGCACAATTTGGTGCTTATCCATAGCAACAGAATAAGAAAAAGCACTACCAAAAGCAGACAGATAAAAGAATTCTTCTATCAAGCTAATGAAGCCATTAATCGTCTAAATTTCATGAACACTACGAGATTACATCAACATAAACTTTACAGTTTAAACTTTTTGATTCGTTCTACTCTTAAAAGAATTGATACCCCAAAAAGAAAGTTTCCTGACCAAATTTGAAAAATCCAGCAATCCCTTACCGCCAACAAATCGAAAGGGAAACAAAATTTACAGAAAACTCCATTAAACAAAAGATCAAAACTTGAAGAACAATTCAAAGAAACGCGAATTTCTAAACCAAACCCATTATTCACACCTGCTTAACAGAGATGGGGAAAGTGAGCTGGCGACAAAATTCAGGAACTTTGACGAGATCCTTAGTGATGTGCCTCCAATTTCTGCAAACACCGGCACACGCCACCACGCTTCTTCTGGGCGGCCATTGGAACTCCGAAGCTTCAATTCTAGTCAAAACCTCTCTCAGCAACTCCTGTGGCAAGTTCGCCCAACACGTTGAAGTATCCCCGCCACGTCCGGTCTCCACCGCCGACCCGTCGTGGATAACCACGTGGGATCTCGACCGGTTCATCATATTTCTTAAAGAAGACATTTTGGGTCTACCAGAATTATGGGCTTTGATCAATGTTGGAAGAAATCAAAAGGGTTTGTGTAGTTATAGAGATGGAGATTGGTGAATGAAGAGAGTAGTAGTAGTAGAGAGAGAGAGGGGAAGAAGATCACAGGCAGAGAGTAGGAGAGATTAATGAGTGTAGTTGGTTAATACAAGTTGGCTTTCTTAAGTACCTTATCCGCTAATTTGTTTTTGGTGTAATGATTAGGATTTAGGACTTAATTAAATAGCTAATTACTTTATAATTAGAGAGATGTCTTAACAAACATTTTATATAAATTTGGACCAAAATTGTTTTCCACAAATGTCTTAAACAATTATTATTTAGTTGTCAATGATACTTTTTGACTTAATGATAATAAAAAAAATGTATATTATTTAATTTTTGTATTATAATAGTTTCATATAAGAATGAGGAACTTGAATTAGATTTGTTTGAATTAATTAGTTTAGAACATATTTTTATTGAAACATAATAGTAGACAAAATCACTATTTAATTGAACTTTACATCATTATTTTTTAGTTTTTCCTTGATTTTTATTTATCATCGTCAACACTCAGATCGATGTCCCATTGAAGTGTAGAGTACGAGGAAATTTAAATTAAAAAAGGGTATATTTTTACTTGAAAAATTAAATTGGGTATTTGTGATAATGGGAAAAAAAGGAAATAATGAAAATAATCACTAAAATACATTAAAAAAAAGGAATAATACCATCAAATAGAGTTTGAATTTTCATTTCTATATAGACAAATTGTGGTATCCCCTCAAACAAGAAAACTTGCAAATACAACATTAGGACACACCAAATTGCACTCAATTCTACATTATTTCCACCAAATAGTCCACAAGGACACACCAAATTGCACTCAATTCTACATTATTTCCACCAAATAGTCCACAAAGTTTGTTGTCTAATTGTTAATTCTCAAGAGGATAGCCACCAAATGGAATCATTTGCCTCTAAAGACTAATAGAGTACAACCTCATTATTTCCTTCTTGAAACCAAAAACCAATTTCATGAAAATCTTTCAATTTTCAAACATCCAATCTTTAAAAATATTCCCAACATCATAAGATTATCAAACAAGAGAGGTTATGTTAATACTTTCAAAAACAAAACAACCATAATGATGAAATTTAATCAATACAAAAAAGAAAATAGCAACTATTAATTTACCATAAAAATAATA
>JAOSBN010000179.1:57213725-57232397 GCA_027563595.1 Erythroxylum suave | reverse complement strand
TTATTAATGATTGCAATTTTATGTCAAGGATCCATAATAGCATGATAACATCGGTGACCCGAAACCAAGGTATTTTCTCATTAATATTTTAGATTTCATTACTGCTTTCGATTTGTGATTTTCCTTATAATTTTCTGATATTGCCGTGACCAAAACCCCCCCATTTCGTTACTTTGTTTTAGTTTCAAACTCGCTAACTTTTACCATTAAAAATTCCTCGTGGGAACGATATCCGCTTACCGCTACTACATTAAATTATTTTAACGGAAGTGATTTCTTTTATATTTGGTTGCAGGCGACAGCATCACCAGTCAAACCTAGCTGTAAAGCTAAAATCTATGGGTATGGATGTGAGTGAGTCCTTTCTGGTACAGTTTATTATCAACTCATTTCCTTTAGATTTTGGCCAGCTCTAGGTGAATTATAACACCATTAAAGAAAAATAGAACCTTCTAGAAATTAAGGTTATGTTGGTTTAGGAGGAAGGGAGATTGACGGAAATGAAGGAGCACTCCGTTCATCTCATTTTTCATTTAGGAGCTAGTAGTAGCAAGCACAAACCAAGAAAGAAAGGCAAAGATAAGGACGAAAATCTTAGTAAAGTAAATAAGGGCTGAATCTATAAAGACAAAAGGTGCCACTTCTGCAAGAAGCTGGTCACTTCAAAAAGGATTGTCCTAAAAGAAAGGCTTAGTTCAAAAAGAAAGGAACATACTATGTCTCAGTATGTTTTGAATCAAATCTTATTGAAGTGCCTAATAATATCTAGTGGTTAGATTATGATGCAATTACTCATGTTTCACATGTTAAACAGGGATTACTTTCAATCCAAACCATAAACAGAACTGAAAAGTTCTTATATATGAGGAACATAATGAAGGCACAAATAGAGGGCATTGGAATGTACAGATTGATCTTGGATACTGGGTATTACCTAGATCTAGAAAAGTGTCTTTATGTTTCTAAATGTGCTAGAAATTTAGTTTCTATTACAAAGTTGGATGTTGTAGGATTTCAATTTAAGATCAGAAACGATGTTTTTCATTATATAAACACAAGTGCTATTATGGTTATAGTACTTTAATTGATTGTTTATATCGTTTCAATCTTGATGTTGATTTTGTTGCATCTCTATTTTATGTTGACCATATTATAGGAAGTAAACATAGTGCACAAAATGAATGTTCTACTTTTTTTGTGGCATAAAAGATTAGGTCATATATCCAAAGAAAGGGTATATAGGTTAGAGAAAAATGAAAGCTTACCTCCATTGGATTTTGTTGACTGGGATATATGTATGGATTGCATTAAAGGCAAGCAAACCAAACATATATCAAAGCATCCAACCACAAGAAGTAATGAATTAATGGAATTAGTACACACTGATATCTGTGGTCCTTTCGACATTGCTTCTTGGGGCCGCGAAAAATATTTCATTACCTTTATTGATCACTTCTCACAATATGGTTATATTTATCTGTTGCATGAAAAATCTCAGTCTATGGTCATCCTATAGGTGTTCGTTAATAAGGTAGACAGGCAGTTAGATAAAAAAGTAAAGATAGAGAGGTCTGATAGAGATGGCAAATATTATGAAAATTTTGATGAAAGTAGATAATGTCCAGGTCCATTTGCAAAGTTTCTTACAAGTCGAGGCATATGTGTGCAATACACAATACCGAGTACACCGCAACAAATGGTGTAGCCAAAAGGCAGAATCGTACTCTTATAGATATGTTCAGGAGTATGTTAAGCTATAGTACTGTACAGTTACCTTTGTGGATGCATGCATTAAAGACTGTTGCGCATTTGCTTAATAGGATTCTTAGTAAAGCAGTTCCTAAAACACCTTATAAATGGTGGGTAGGAAGCAAACCTAGTTTATGACACCTTCACATTTGGGGTTATCCGACAGAAGTAAAGTTGTACAATCCACATGAAAAGAAGCTTGATGTGAGAACTACTAGTGGTTTTTTCATCAGCTATCCTAAAAAATCAAAGGGGTACAAATTTTACTGCCCTAACCATAGTACAAGAATAGATGAGTTTGGTAATGCTCGGTTCATTGAAAATGGTCTAATCAATGGGAATGGAGAACCACAAAAAGTGGATATTCACGAGAATCAAGTATAAACTACTACATCAAACATGATCGCACTAGTTGTTATTCTGCTTGTTGCATCATGGATACGTAACATACTAGAACAACAAGTTAATGTTCCAATTCCACAAATTGAACATATTAATGGAGAACCAACTAATGATGTCCAAGTTACAAATGATCAAGTGATGCTACAAGAAGTAGCATTATGAAGGTTTGTAAGGCAGAGAAGACCAGCTATTTCAAGTGACTATGAAGTTTACTCAATTAAACATGAATGTGGCTTGAGCATTGATAAGGATCCAATTTTGTTCAAACAAGCATGGAGTGTAACAATTATAAAGTTCAATGCTATAAAAGAAGAGTTGAAATTAATGGATGACAATAAAGTCTAGGAATTAGTTAAGTTGCCAGAAGGTGTAAAGTAAGTGGGTTATAAATAGGTCTTCAAAGACCAAACGTGACTCACAAGGCAACATTGAAAGATATAAAGCCAGACTTATTGTCAAAAGTTATACTCAAAAGGATGGCATTGACTATAAGGAGACTTTCTCTCCAGTTTCAAAGGAGGACTCTTTAAGAATTGCTATAGCCCTGATAGCTCATTATGATTTAGAGCTTCACCATAAAGACAAAAAGACCATGTTTCTAAATGGTGACTTAGAAAAAGAAGTGTACATGGATCAACCAGAAGATTTTTAAACCATAGGAAAGGACAAGTTAGTGTGTAAAGTAAAGAAGTCAATATATGGACTGAAACAGGCTTCCTAACAATGGCATCTTAAGTTTATGATATCATTACGTCTTACGATTTTGTAGAGAACATCGTAGATCGGTTTATCTATATGAAGATCAGTGGAAGCAAGTTCATTGTATTATTCCTATATGTTGACGATATCCTTCTTGCTTGCGAATGATATGGTTTTGTTACATGATGTCAATAATTTTCTCTCTAATAATTTTAAAATGAAAGTTATAGGTGAGGCATCCTATGTGATCTAAATAGAACTATTCCATAATAGATCATAAGGATAGTTAGCATTCTCTCAGAATGGATATATCGAGAAAATATTAGAAAGATTTAAAATTGAAAAGTGCTTTGCATAGATAGTTCCAATTCAGAAAGGGGACAAATTTAGTCAAATGCAATGTCCACAAAGCGATTTGGAATATAAAGAAATGGAGTATATTCCTTATGCATCAGTAGTTAGGAGCTTAATGTATGCTCAAGCATGCACTAGGCCAGATATCAGTTTTGCTGTTGAAATGCTAGGCCGATATTAAAGCAATCTTGGAATGGACCATTGGAAAACTGCAAAGAAAGTCTTTAGATATTTACAAGGCACCAAGGACTATATGCTTACATATAGAAAATCAACCCATCTCGAAGTGATAGGTTACTCAGATTTAGACTATACCAGTTGTGTAAACTCACGAAAATCTACATTCGGTTATATGTTCCTATTAGCTGGAGGAGCAAATTTGTGAAAAAGTATAAAGCAATCCATCATTGCTACTTCCACTATGGAGGCTGAATTTTTGGCGTATTTTGAGGCCACGATTTATAGATTGTGGTTGCGTATTGTTGATAGTATTGCTAGATTGTTAAGAATTTATTATGATAATTCCACAATCGTTTTCTTCTTTAAGAATGACAAGTATTTAAAAGGTGCGAAACACATGGATTTGAAGTACTTGTCTATGAAAGAAGAAGTGCAAAAACATAAAGTGTCAATTGAGCATATTAATACAAATCTAATGATAGTGGATCCGTTAACTAAAGGCTTACCGCCCAAAACATTTATTGGCCATATTAAATGGATGGGCATTATAGATAAGCCCTTGTTAGCATAGAGTTCTGACATATATATATATATATATATACGTATAATTGACTTGATCGAATTGTTATAACACTTATGAATTCAATTATTGTCATATTTGTTTTTGCTCACTTACTTGTTATCCATATTATGTTATATACAATAATTATTTCTGTGAGATAACAATTACAAAATTACCCACTTAACATTTTATGAGTTGAGTTGATTATGCGATACATGAAAGGAATCATGTTGTATAACTTGTGACTGCCATGATCCCATCATCTTAATTTAATTAAGGATGATTGATTCAATGTATTGTGTGCATTGAAAGTTTTATTTTTGAATCACCAAGTCGTAACATGAGCTAAGTGGGAGATTGTTAAATCAATTTTAATAATTAATGTGGCCTATATTACTGTTATGGATTCTAATAGAAAGGTGGGTCGAAAATAATGATTATTGGGCTTGTTAAAGGTAATTAGAATTATTAGGGTTAATTAACAATGACCTTTCCCTCTCCCTTCAATAAAAGTTACGTTAAAAAGATATCAAAGTATAGAGGTTCTTGTACCATTAAGAAAATGAAGAAAAGTAAGAAGGCGAGAGTGGATAAATTGTGATTAAGAATGTTAGCAAACATGGATTCAAGTTTGTCTTTATGTTGTTAATCAATCCATAAAAGTTTTACACTGTCCTCCTATTTGTAAAATGCAGTGGCTCTTCCTTAAATGGACATTTTCTTTAACTAGTTGTTGCTTCATTTCTATTTTGAGTTGACTTTGAATCTTCAATATTATCTCTGCTAGAATCTTGCAATAATCAACCGTTAAAAGAAATCTAGAGCTAATTAATGAAATATATGATTAGCAGGATCCTTCCAAATTTTGTAAAATAAATAAGGTAAGTTCATAAAGAAAGTTCCCACAAGAAAAGAAGCATTTATCCTACGATTTTATTTTCTCTTAAGAATTATATCATTACCTTTAAAAGGAAATAAATCAAATTTGAATTTTGAAATATTATACGGTCATCGTCAAAACCATTAATAAGCCTAACAAATTTTAGTCAAGATTTAATGTTTTCCAGTCTGGTTACAACCTCAAGTACCATCTATAAGCATCTATAAGATATTGTAATATTGTTGCCTCCTAGAAACAAATAATGAATTACAAGTTTATAAAGACAACCATTATTATTGATACAATTTTACATATATATGCTCTTGTTCAGTTAATGAAAATAAATGATGAACAATAAAATATAAGAAGATTCCCAGTGCTTTTTATGTTTTGGTGCAAATAAATCCTCCTTTTTTTTATTTTAAAACTTTAAGTTGTCAAATGAAGCTTCCTGTCGCAACAACAGGTTTGCACTTCATTAGATTCGAAGTTGGAGATTGCTGAAAAGATATAGATGTGGATCTTACAATGTACAGTTTTTAATAGCTCCTTAGCCCAACATGAGTATGCTACTTATGGTGGACTCTTGAGATTCCTGAGGATGTTATTGTAGTTGCATGTGATAAATCTGCATCATATTTTAAAAAACAGGAGATGTAAGGAAGTCATTACCCTTTCGCTCTGTTCTACCTGAACACTACCTGTTTTTATGAAAGCATATTATCATTAGGAATTATAAAATCGACACAGCAACAGAGAAGGCATTGTTGATAAGCAACAAATTTATTCACTTCTTGTTAGGTACGCTTTACCTTTTTTTCATTTATGATGATAATAGACCCCAACAATCACATGTAGAATGAGTTTGATCTATTTTAGTTTTCAAATGTTTGTAAAAGAAACTAGTAGTAGTCACTGTGCAAATGCGTAGTGGGAATTTGCAAACTTAGAATGCGCAGTTGTTTTTAGGAATTAAATGGTATCTATATATAATTTTTATTATGAATGGTTAAGAAGTGTAAGTGAATATTGCTAAAGTTTAATTTAGAGAGAAAAATTTAAAGTTTATGATGTGTTTTGTAAGGGGAAAGAGGAAAAAATATAGCAGGTGAATATCAAAATTGCATTAATAAAAGTAGCAAAGAAAAACTAACAATCCAAACAGATGAAGTAAAATTCGTTATAATATTTTAGTAAAGAATATAGTAACTGCAAAATTTGAAATAAATTAAAGTAAATCAATGAAAATTAAAAAAAAATTGACCAAGGTAGAAAACAACCAATAGGTTTATGATTTAAAATGAAATTACTGATTGAGCAAATAGAACTAAAACAAGAGATCAACAATATAAGACAGAATACAGAAGAAACATAGTTCAATAATAGTTATCAGTAAATAGCAAAAAAGACAAGGAAACAATAGCAAAGGGAGTTTGAAAATGCATTAGGATTACAAGCATTCGAGATGTAACAAACTTACACCACAATACCAAGTTTTTCATCTATTAAAATAATAAAAAAATGGCAAATGCAACTTAAGAAAATCATTGCCCAACCATGTCGAAGTAACTACATAAAATGCATACAGAAGGCCCTTTAACTTCTTCGATAAAAACTTTAAAAAGCTTAGTTAAAGTGCATTATAAGGTTTCTTAAATTACAAGTTAAAAGCTTTACAATATACAACTTTAAAATAATACAAAACTTATGTAGAAATAAGATATTAAAAACCAATTGACCTCGCACATTTTTGGGAGAATACCATCTCACGTAACAGTACAAAAGTACCAACTCCTGCAACCTACTTGACTACTCAAAGATTCAACTGAAGTTAGATGCCAAGAATAGAGGAGCACACAATTCTTCTGTCATTAAGGAAATGATAAATACTAATATAGAGTAATTAATGTTGCCCTTAGCAAGTGACAACCAACTCCACATCCCTAATAAAATAACACCAAAAAAGTGCCAAAACTTGAGGTTGACAAAGTAAATTCTTTCAACCAAACAGAGACCATAAAATATTACAAAGCTAATTATGAAAGTAAGCAAAAAATAAAAATGCTTTGAATTTCAGAAGATAAAATGACTGAAAATGCAAATAGGACTCACTTTTTGTATCCATGGAGAAGGAAAAATGCAATTTATATCTCTTGTCAAAATGTGATCCTAGGGTAGATATTTCATCAACATCTATAGATTCAAACAGTTCTTCTTGTCCAGCTGGTGCAGCTTCGTCTAAATATGGTTAAGTTCTAAAAAGGAAAAATCTCAATCTGTAATAAATGCTCCAACCTTTAATAGAAATATGTGACTATAAATGTATAACCTTAGACCCTAAAGTCATCCTGCAAGACCTCAATACAAGAAGATTACAAGTGAAAGAATTGATGATGAAACCACTTTCAAGACTCTTCATTCTCTCCATGTGGCTATACATGATATCACGACTTTAGAGATGCCAACATCTAAGCAAGAGAGAAAATAATATAAAAAAAAGAGATAAAAGTATTTAAGTAGTCGTTAAAGCAAAGCTTTAATAAACAGCCAGTTCTTGATAAATTCCAAATTAAACTATTAAAGTGAAATATAACAGAGGATAATTGAACAAGAGTTTAATGACTTTTTTTTCCTTCCTAAGAGGTTTCCTGTGACCAATACCACCAGAAGGTTGCAACAACATTTCTCCCCCAGAAATTGAGGACCTACAAAGTTCTGAGACAATAAGAGGGAAAAACAATAAAAGAACTCAACTGTGAGTAGCACCCAAACTATCACAAGACAATAATAATAAGCAAACAAAGTTATTTAACTTCTGGAAGACATTGGGAGAAAATTGTTCAAACCAATGCAAAAGACAAACTGAAACAAATAAACACTCACAACGTACATGAGCTACATATTGACTGATCTTTACTGGCTTTTTACATGCATTGCAACAAGCCTTCACAATTGCATTGCATAATCAAAAAAACAGTAGGAAGTCAATGAATTTCAATTGCAGATGCAATCACAAATATATAAATAAAAGAGCAGTCACATATATAACGAGTAATATCCCTCACTTTAGGCTTAATACTCAAGTGGATGTATATTTTCCATCAAGGTTTTCAAGTGTCAATCACTCTAATACATCAGTAGATACAAATATCCATAAATATTCTAACACAGATATGCACTTGCCACCAACACAATTGCATTCCCACAAATGCACAAATAAATTTCCATAGCTCATACATAAATAAAACTAAAAGACAAGTAAACAAATAAGGCATCACAAAAATTTATAGTAGTATCAAATCTTATCATAGGCATCAAACAAAAAACATGCATATCTGTCAAGAATCATAAACATTAGATTAAAAACTAATTAAATAAAGATTCATCAATGAATCTTGTAAATAAGATTAAAAACTGTTGTAACTTTTGGAGTATAATCCTCCTTAACATAAGATATGCAAATTCCAACCCCATCAACATGATATAACTAAGGCCCTATACATTTCAATTGAACATATAAACTAGAAACAATTACCTTCTTCATCAAGTAAATTCACACTATCTACCCCATGTAATTCTCTGTAGATGTATTGAAAATCCAGCGTTTGCCTATTAACATCCTGTAACACCCCACTCCCGCAAGACACATACCCGACATCCTGGGTGATATTCGAGTCCGTGCCCCGCGAGGGTGGCATGCTAGAGCACTCAGTTAGTGAAATCTCAGTGCACATTTTTTTAGAAAACAATGCACATATTTACGGAAAAATCAATAATCAAATCAGGCCCGTTTCGATCCTAAACTTTTTTAATCACATACATATTAATTGCACTCAAAATCAATTTCATTTACAACCCTTTCCATTTTGGAAAGTTATTACAAAATAGAAATATCTGAATACACAAGTTACAATAATTATAGAAGATTCAATTTGATACAAAATAAAGAAAATACAAATGCAGACGCAAACTGATCCTTACCTTTATCTCTTACTTGAAAGTAATTTCTATACTCCTGTTAGCCTAAGGGGGTAACTCTTTTGAGCCTAAAAAATATTGCAAAATTTTGGGTGAGTTTTTGCAAACTCAATGAGTGACCATCCTCGATGGCTCACCCAGCCACATAACACATAATTCACATTTTTGATTGAATAATCACATTGGATCTCATACACTTAATCGATCATTTTACATTTTACATTCAACACATATCACATTCAAGAATTATTCGAACCATCATAATCATTAATATCAGACATATGCAGTGCACATGAGACTCACTTTCATTTATTATTTTCGCTGTGAGCGAGTTCCTTTTTATCTAGCCCATGTCTCTTAGTGGATACCGGGCAGTATCAGATGATGTCCTATATCCCTTAGTGGATATCGGGTGCATTCACAACTGAGCCTGAGGCTCTTATCACAGTTTCTGAGCTTTAAGCTCCTTTTTCGGTGGCTACTCCAGTCACAACTGCCTTTATGTTTTATGCATTCATGTAATGGAAGGCATCAGTCACATATGATCAATCAGTCACTTTATTTCACTTTACACATTCACTTTCACATGTCATCAGACCGTGGTCTGGCATTCAACATTTAGTTGAGAATCACATTTTCTCTCACATGCAAATGCTCATTCAAAACACATTTATCATCAAATTATATACACTTAGTTCGTCTCATTCACATACAATTAACACTTCAATATCTCAACCAAGCATCACAATCATCGAACCTCCTGTCCAGAAACCAACACAATTAATCACATTCATATAGACATTCAACAGTTAATCAATACCAAAATTCACACTAAACAATAATGAAATGAGACCATCTAGGTCTACTCACAGTACGCTCTAGATTAGCATTTGCTTCCAAATTCTGAGAACGTTTGAATGCGGACATTTAGCCTGCACAACCCATATATGTAATATACACATTGCACACACATTAATAATGGCATAATAATAAGCATTTATTCGTGCACAACTATGTATATTGACTATGTACAATGCATACTCAATGACAATCTCGGCACTTTACCAACTTCATAGCTTAATCACTTATCATTTATATGAATCACAAACTTAATCCTTTGGTACTTTGATAACAATAACTCATCCACAATTTTTTTCCATAACCACCGTATGTGACGAGTGAAGAAGAAAATAAAGTATATATATCACTATCAACTTTCTGCTTAAAACTGAATATTTCCTCTTCATTCCTATTTCATTTCAGCTCACAAGTCACAACCAAATCAAAAATCTGTCATTTTTTTCATAATCATCAAAACAGAAAATCACTCTCACGTTTTCCACACTTCTTCACTTTCATTTTTTTGCATTTTCACATTTTGATATTCACTTCATTTTCTTCAATTCTTCCTCTAATTATCATTTTAATATTTCTTTCTCATCTCTAGACATCACCATATACCTATCCCTTAACTCTAAATTCTATTTTTTATCAACTCCAAAACAGTCCCAAAACTTACGTCTATATATATATATATATATATTTATATATATATTTATATATACAGTGAAAATATCACATAACAGAGCATTTATATTTCCATTTCTCCAAATCCTTTTTTTTCCTGCATTAATCTCCTACCCATTTTAGTTGATCTTTCAACTTCAAAAGTCATTTCTACAACCCCTCATAACATGTTGATCATCCACTCTGAAGAATCAACATGTATGTCACACTCAGAAAAATTTCCTCAGTTATTTTCCGGCAAATATGAATATCACTATTTCCTAAACATTTTACAGTGAACTCACAATGCATGCTTCAGTTCATACAAAAATACATAATCATAAAAAGCTTACTAGTTTAAAGCTCCAATATCTGCAGTGATCATGTAACCCTAACCCCTCACGTAACTCCGTACATCAACTTGAAAGTTGACAGAGCGTTCGGTTTTTCTTAGGGTAGAAGAAAGAAATAACAAACTAAGAGTGATAATGGATAGGAGAAACCAATATTTTTCTCTGATGGGGATTTGACGAGAAACTTTGTGTCTAAGAAAAACCAAAGAAAGAAACTTCGAGAAAGATAAAAACAAGGACGGTAGCTTGTTTTTCAAGGTTATTAAAACTTAACTTTAATGCTTGGACACCTGTCCATTTCTTAACCACTTATCAACTTCCTTTTATTACAACTCACTTAAGTATGATTTATACTTAAGCTTATGACTTAATAAAACAACTGAAATCGCAACTCATAACCCATTAAAATCACTTGCAGATTTTTTTCCATTAAAACATCATTTCGGGTCAACCTTGCATGTTATTTCTTACCCCGATACTGAAGTCCTTTTGCAACACTTTCTTCTAGAAACATGTTCTTCTATGTATTATATTTCCAATGACACGAAAATCATCCAATTTGGTTCAGTGATTTGAAAGATATACTTCAAACATTTTCGGACTGCTCTTGTCCAAAACAGTATACTATGAACAAGTTCCATCCAAGAATTGAACATCTTAGAGACCGAATCACAATTCGACTTCTACAGAGGATTTGTAGCACTATTTCTCTAGCTTACTCAAAATCAAAAATAATCTCATTTGGAATCCTATAGATCCAGATATAATCAAAACATCGAAGTATGTTCAGTAAATTAATCCTATCAATTATCATACTTCAGCATAGTTACATTTCCATCTTAAATTCACCATCAAAATCAATTCAGAAAGATGTGATTTTTATTGGAGAGGTAATTTAATGTCTTATGAATCTATTGGTCTAAGAATTATGTCATTTGGACAACATCTGAAGAAGTTATGGTCGAAAGAAGCAAGATAGTTCAGCTTGTACAGGAGAAAATTGTTAAGGAACACTGTAGCATGACAAGACAATTAAACATCCCCCTTGCAACTAGCTTACGGGCTTGAGTAAAGAAAGTCACGCCTGTGAGAATAAACTCATGGGCGTGAGTGCAAGAGTCACGGGGGTGACAATTAAAGACAAAAATGTTGAAGAATATATATTGCAGACCCAACTCAGGTTTTACACCTAACTCTCCCAATGTTTTACACTCTAACTCTTTCGATAAATTTCAGATTATTATGAATTTTAGTGGAGACGTAAAGCAATGTCTTACGAGTCCAAATGGTTCAAGTCTCATCTCATTTGGAGGTCAGACGAAAAAGATATTGCTAAAAAACCATCGGATGTTCATCACCCCTGAAAACTTCAAAGTCGCTATCGTGCAAATCTATGAATCACCAAAGTCACCGTCGTGCAAACCCAATATCCTCAAGAAGACCTCAAGGTCACCGTCGTGCAGATAGCCAAACAAAAGTCACTATCGTGCATATCTATACTGTAATCTCTACTTCAAACCTCCATAACTTTTGATTCAGAACTCCAAAAATTGCAAACTTTATATCAATGGAAAGCTAGAAGAAAGATCTACAACTTTCAAGAAGACAATTTTGTCAAATCCATCTAGATTGGTACAGTTTATTCATGGAAGTTTCAGATCAAATCTTAAATCCCTTAAATTTTTATTTCTAGTCTTTCTAGTCCATTTCATTCAACTCATTCACTATAACCACAAGTCTCAACATATCCCATTACAATTCAATATAACCAGAATGTCAATGAGTGCATGTACAATTATTTTCATGTGTGCAAAAATTCAAATCCACGTGCACATATCCTGACATTTTGTTAATCATGAAATGCAGATTTTTCTAGCTCTGACATTGCTATTTTCTCCATTATTGAAATCTGAATTCGAACCCTTAATATGGGGATAGGATGTTACACATCCCCTGCTAATTAACAGGTCTTGTATGAGTACAATAGTGAAACATCCAAAACTGTATTCACTAGCAAATAACAAATGATTCTTACAATTTTTTTTCTTTACCAGCAAGAGTGTGTAATACGCTTCCTTCAGTCAATAGCCTAGCCATTACTGACATTTTTCATTTCCAAGCGAGCATACCATTTTTCTTGAACACTTACTATTGCTACTTGTATATCTATGTATAGACTGAACAAAAGAAATTTCACCAGTTAGAACTCTTAACAACATTTAAAAGTAAATGATCACACCAACCAATGCCCAACTGCATTGCCTTAATCACCAAAAATCACTAACCATAAAAGCTAAAAATTAATGCTACAAACAAGAAACAAAACACAAAGAAGCAAAATATATACGATTAAGCCTCTAAGTTGGTAAGAAATAGAGGACCTTGACGATAAAATCATAGAGGTTTCATTCTCAAAAATGATTATCATGCAATCCAACTCAAATGATCATCCATTATTTCAAACAGCTTATGGAATCATTGAACCCAAAAAAAAAAAATCCGAACTTGCATATAGAGAACTCATAAACCCAAAAAGTTAGACCTAAGGTCGAACAATCCATTAGAAGCAAGAGAATAAAAAAAATAAAATCACTTTTAGTAAGTATAATAACAACCAGATATGCAATTTAGAAACGAGTAAGAACCAATAGATATCTCACACATGTTCCTTGACCATTGTGTTATATATAAACTGACCTTACTAATTGCCAGTTTTATCCAATTATTCATAATTGCATCCTTTTCAGAACCCAAAAGTGATAAAAGTTAATAGTTACTCATCTCACAACTGACTATAAGGAAAGAAATAAGAGTTATAACCTTGCCAAAGAAACCAATTTTTTGTCCTTAAGCTCTTCTCTAGGAACAATCTTACTTGCTGCCTCCTATCGCACTGGGTCCTCATACTACAAAGAAAAAGTAGGCTAATAAGTTAATAAATAATCACTCTGAAAGCCACCCCATTTATTGTCAATCATCATATATCCACATAGTAAGGAAAGTTTAGAGAGGTCATAAATTATTTTTACTTCTCGAGTCTCACAAAGTAAATAATCACACATAGAAAATATCTTAATTTCTCTCAACAAACCCACCAAACTCCAAACCCAACACATTACATAACATTAATAAAAAAGAACATAAATAAAATAACGTTGAAATTATGAAAATCGATAAACGACCTGTAGCATCCGAGCAAATTACTCATTGGACTTCAAAATTCCTCGCTACATGATTCTTGCTCCTCACTACATTCTCCCTCTTCATTGATGGAAAGTAACTTGATTCGGTCAGTGAAATCAAATCCATCCAAAATGGGTTTATCATCATCAAAAATGAAGAATCTACACAAGCCTATAAGTTCATCAATAAAGCAGAATCGAAAAAAAAGACAAACAAAGAAAGGAAAAGGAGACCTTTTGTTGGTGGGGAGGAAGTAAGGTGAGTGAAAAAAGCTAAAACTTGAAAGCTTCAAAGCCATTTTTAGATTCATAATCGATGTCAAAAGTATATTTACAGTGACTGACTTGTATTTTATATCCAACCATAGTTTCTATCTTTTGGACTTGTTTGTCAGCCATGTTCTTTTGCTTTCCCTTCAAAGCTATCTATTAACCACTGACCACCATTCTTATCATATATAAATAATTTCCTATTAGAATTGATAAAAATACCAAACTGCAAGATGCATGTAGAAGGCACTATCTTAAGCTCCAGAGACTCCTTCTGCGAGCTATTTCTCTTCGTCTTCTGTCGCTTTTATAACTTTTTCTATTTATACTCCTTTTTTAATTTTGATTCTATTTGGCTCGATAGTTGAGAGTATTTTTATGTTTGATGTTGATTCTTTTTTTAAAAACATTTTCAATCTAAAGATGAGAGGATGTTCAGTAGAGAAGAGAAAGGAAAGAGATTTAAAGAGGAAGATGTAATAGTTATTCAAGACATTCCAAAAGGATCAAGAGACAATAAAGAAGCCTATATCAATAAAGTAACTTTATTTATTGAAAGAGAAGCAGAGAAGAGGAGGATGATTTACTATTGTCTCTAGTACGTGATTGGGATCATTTTTTGGGAAGAATTAAGAGTTATTAATTGGTGACAACAAGAGAGACATTGTCGGTGTTAGGAAGAGTTAAAAGTCCTTAATAAGAAAAATTTTGAAATAGTCTAGTGAGTAAATAGGAATCTCAGACATAAAAGATCTTTTTCTTTAGAAAAGTCACCCAAGTTCATTCAGGAAATAGAGAATTTGATTCCTTGAATTTGGTAGACCAAGTTTATAGGTATGTTCTTCTGTAATATCATTACTGCTTTAGCCTCTTCATTAAGCTCAGGTTCCAGGAGTCTTAGCTCTTTGCAGATGGCATCATCTGCTATAATAACAAGAAAACTGGTGCCTTTGAAGCCATTCTCTACTTGATCAAGAGTATCCTTAATGTCGTTCAAAGGAAGTTTTTAGTTAAGTATTTCATATTCAATACCATATTAGGCACTTAATGTCTTACCTTAACAAAACAATGACCTAAAGCATTAGGAGATGATCCATGAATTTTAAAATATGTCTCATAGGTGTGACTTAACATGTCACACCTGTGAGGCATTTATTTTAATTCTCACGAGTGTGACTTAAAAAGTCACACCTGTGAGAAATTTATTTTAATTTTTTTTATAATCTCCTTTCTTTTATAACAAGTTTCATCGTAAATTAATTGTTATATAAAGTAACATCTATCAACAGATTCAACAATCGTAGTACAATATGAAGAAAAATGACCACAGCCTTAGTAGATGGTAACATGTATGTTAGGAATAGAACTTAAGAAAAAAAATAAATACTGACGTGAGCCACGGCTGTGACTATTTAAGTCACAAGTGTGACAAAGGAGAACAATCTAGTCGTTCACGAAATGGACGGTAGGATGGAATTTCGTGGTCGTCCATCCCATTCTTCCTTAGCATATATATACTTAATAAATACATTAGTAGCCCCTACCTAACAAAAGATGAAACAATACTTAAAAGAATAAGGGAAATGTGATTTGTAAGTAGCCACCTTCTAGAAAGGGTGTTACTCTTATCTTATCAATCTTTACTGACCAAATACCACAAAACTAGCATTTAATGATCCTATTAAAAAACATTTCCTAGGAATAAATTGAGTTGAATATCCATTGCCAAATAAAGAAATTACAATTTCTACCTAAAGCATCTAATTTAAATAAAAAAGACTTGGACTTACAAAAATTGAGTCTCATAATGAATTCTTTATCAACTTGTTGAAACAATCTTCTATTTCTTTCCTCTCATATTTTGCATACCAAAGTTGCTATTCCTTATGTTTTTAAAAGGAAAAACCAATTAGTGTATTCATCTCTTGAATTTAAAAGAAAATAAGTCCATTTACAATATGATCATAGTACTCTATACTAGTGTGGACCAATTATAATTAAAATACAAGTGTTTCATATGTTCAAATTCACAACCAAATAGCGAACAAGAGCTTTACAATAACTAAATCACAGTTATTATTCTTTGTCTAATAAGAAGCATTTGACAAACAATAATCTGGAAATCGAATAAATATTTAGGAAATTTCAATCTATTATGTGCAAATCTAAAATTTGGCTTTTCACTATTCAATTAATCATAGTTATGCAACCATTTGTTTTATCATATCTAGCAGTCATTACTAATTTTGCTTTATTCTAAACCCAGCTAAAATCATTAAGAGGCATATATATCCAAGAATGAGTATCTTTCAAGTAAATAATATTAATTCACTTGACCTAAAACTAATCTTTCTTTTGTGCAATTCCCATGTTTGTTTACTTACTAACGTCACATTCCCTTATATACAACTTTTGAGGTTCAAACTTCTCCTACTTCATTTATAGCAAACTATTTCCCAATTTATCAAATCTAAACTTCTGTTTGCTCCTTTTTTCCCGAACAAAACTTCCTACATATACTTTCCATAAGTTTACATAAATGGCCAACAAACACCTAAACAAATAAAATAGAATTTATCAACTAAGTTCTTCTAAAATAAGAGAAATTTTGTATAACCCAACTTATGATTCTAGTTATAATTATTTCCACCAACTAAAACAATTAATCTTACTCCATTTAGTTGGGAAAATAGGAACCATCAAATATCTAAGTACCCTCAATTATCCAATTAAAAAAGAAACAAGATTTAAAATTTTAATGTTCAAGATTTCATGTTTCACTACATTTCCATTCACACACACACACACACACACACACATGATAGGTGTAAATTATGTTATGTTTCGATAGATGTTTAAGTGTGCTTTTGAGTATGTCATAGATGACTATCATGTGTATAGGCTTAGAATTATGTTATTATTAGTATTTGTTTATATTCTAAGTGTTTGTGTGGTTTTGAGCATGATTTGGATTTTAATTTTATATTTCAAGAGGTGTGTGACATGTGTTTGAGTGTATGGGAAGAGGAAATTGAAGAAAAGAGGAGAATTGGAAGCATGGAAGCAGTTTATGATGTGACAGAGAATGCAGACAACAACTCCAACGAATTTCAACTTTTCCAACGTACGACTCTTTTTTGTAATTTAACATTTTAGGGCTATTTTTGGAACCAAATTAAGTGGGTAAACCCTAGAAAGCACCCTATAAGCCTCAAGAACTATTGAAGAACATAAAACACTCAAAAAAGAGTAGCCACCATCTTACCAAATTGAGATTAATCTAAGGAAGATCATGAGGAGCATCAAGAGTCTAACATCTTCTAGATTTCCAGATTCAGCTCTAAATCAAGTTTTTCTTTCTTTTCTTTTGTTATTTTAATTAAAATTGATGTGTAAACTAAATTTGGAGATGTTATACATGTTGATGATATTCTAATTTTATATTAGGATTTGTTCTTGACTTATTTTGCGACTTGAACACTTTTGATTTCAATGCAATGTTTTGGGTGTTATGATATTTGTGTTTCCTTATACTTAGATTAAAAAAATTAAGAGAATGAGTCGATAGAAATACAATTAAGCTATTTAATAAGAGTAAACAACCTAATAAGTCACACAAATATCTAATTGATAACTATACAAAGGGAGATCTTGTGTGAGAACTTGATTATTTGATAGATTGCTTACAAACTAGTTGAAAACATTATGTTGTTTTTGTTAATCGAGAGATTGCAAATCTAAAACTTCGTTGTCAACCAGGGATTATTAATTGGGGTTAAATGATTAGGTTTTGGGAAAGAATAATTAAACCCTTCATAAATCTAGGATCAACATCAAATTAAACAAAAAATGGTTAAGGAAGCAAAGTGATGATAGAACAAATCCTATACTTTCATACTCGATCCTCCTTGTTTTATTGTGACAACTAAATTGTTAAGTGGTTTAGTGCTCAATTTTATTTGATTTTTTAATTTCTGAATTTTATTTTCTCTCAAATCGTATTCATAACCTTAGACAAAGTAACGTTTATTTAGTTTTACCTAATTCCTCACAGGATTGATACCTCAATTATTACAAGTTTACAATCCGTATACGTCCAAAATATTGAAGGTTTTACATTAGGCAAAACTTAGTTAACAAGTTTTTGGTACCATTACCAGGGAGTTGAATTCCTTTGTTTTGAGGAATTTTTTTTCCCTTTCTTGTGATAGTGGCACTCAATCATAAGAAATTAAAAAAAAGAGAGAGAAGGAAGTTTAAGCGTCAAGTAGAAAACACATCAATTTGGACATCACAGGGCAATAATGAAGAATCTGAAAAGTTAAATGCCAAGAAGAGTGTAACACCCCATATTAAGGGTGAGAATGTTAAGGAATTTCAATGCATGATATGTTTGGCATAATTGAGTTTAATTGCTTATTTATTCATATATATTTTTGGACTCATACCAATATTATAAATGCATTCATGACATTTTTCGGGTGTAAGTGATATTTTGATTAAAGTAAGAATGTTGGATTGAATGTGTTACAAATTTATTTGGTGATAATAGTTGTT
>JAOSBN010000179.1:57175370-57203397 GCA_027563595.1 Erythroxylum suave | reverse complement strand
TTAATTAATTAATTACAATATAATTAATTAAATTATTATTATTACATAATTAATTACATTATATTTAATTAAATTATAACTATTCATTAAATAAAATATTATAATTAATTTAAAATATAATTATTAATTAATCAAAATATTGTAATTAATTAATTAATTATAATATAATTAATTATATTATTATTATTTAATTACATTATATTATATTTGACTAAAATATTATTGTTCATCAATTAAAATATTATAATTAATATTAATTAATTAAATTATAACTAATTAAAATATAATTATTCAAATATTGTAATTAATTAATTAATTAAAATATTATTATTATTTATTTAATTACACTATATTTAATTAAAATATACAAGAGAGATCCAAAAATTTGATAGTGAATTAAGTTTCAGAGTAAGTATGAGAGGGTTTTTTGGACATTTCCTTGTGTGTTTTGTTTTTGTCCCTGGGACAAGAATTCTTGTACCATAGACTTGGGAGGTACACAAATTTTCTGTCTTTGTGCTTTGAAGACGGAAAATGAATGAGTGAGGACAGCAACCAAACGCATCCAAGAACAAAACTATAGTATCCTTGTCCTCTGTCTTCATGGATGAAGACACTAACCAAACACTACGTTAGGGACGGTAGTAGATTCAATGTTGTCATCCCGACTAATATCTGCAATTCTGCATCACTCCGTCTTAAAAAATAGATAAGGAGTTTAAAAAAATAAATTTTAAATAAATGCAAAAAATGAATTTAGATATAAGTCTACTGATAACTTAAATTGATGGATATTCATACCTGACCTGTTTTTGCTAACTTTATTTTTTGTTTTTTCTTGAATATTTATAGTAAAATATAATAAAATATTAATATTTTTTAAGGAGAAACAACTTTAAAATTTCCAGTTTACTCCTCGCCTTTTGTAAGTAAAAGAAGTCCTTTCGTTTTGATCATTTCATTAATAACCTTTGAGTTCTCAAAGCAGATTATCTTAATTAATTCTTTCAAATAATGTCGTTTTCCCTTACATCTTCAATATTTTATATACGCAATCTTATATCAATTTTTTAAGGTTGTTTTCTTTGCGACTTATAATATATGAAAACAACCTGATAGATATCTAGAAACCCAAACAGTCCATTGAATTTGGATATGGATAGTAAATTGTAAAATCGATAGATTTTAAATAGATAATAGATTTAATCATAAAAAATGGATATAGATATGGGTAGAGTAATATCCGAACCAATCCCTACCCATTGTCATCCCTACTCGAGGTTTATTATAATTTTTGTTAGTTATTTAATTTATTTTTTAATTTGAGAAAACATTCTCTCTTATAATTTTGTTAAAAATAAGGAGTAATTTGTTTTAATAAAATTTAATAATTAATCATTTTATTTAAAAATGTTATTTCTCTTTAATTTTAATACTAAAAATTTAATTATATATGATATTAATAACACATATACACCAATTATAAGTTTTAAATATGATGATATCATTTAAATTTTCAATTTAACTCTAATTCAAATTCAATAATTTGTTGTTATTATCTTTAATTATTAGTTGGATTGACTTTAATTAATTTAAGTTTAATTTAATAATTAAATTTAAATCTTCATGTCAATAACATATATTTCTATCATATCATATATATTTCGTTTATATTTTTAAACTGAAAAATCAAAATACAATTTTTTTAAAATTTAAGAATATAAAGTTTTTAAGTAATTTTAAAATTAGAAGTTTAAAACAATTTAAACTATAAAAAGCAACGTTTTAAAAACTAGGAAATTAAACCAATAAAATAAAATGTTTAAGATTTAAAAGGTTCAATTAGTATTAAATTGTCATAAAATTTACTAAAAATTAAATAAAATTAGAGAATTTTAAATATAATTAAAAGAGATTGTTCTTATCAGTCAAAAAATTTAAAATTTAAATGAAAAATATATTATTAAATAAAAACTTATTAATAAATTAATCAATTTTTAATAAAAATAATTAAAACAAATCAAACCGAAAGTTAGGGGATCAAATCGTCTGTGCCTATTAACCTATGCCAACCCCTATTTCAAGCGATCCCATCAACGTAATATGTGGGACCTAAAAAATGTGTGGATAAGATGATTTAGAAGAGAGTTGTACAAGATAACGGGCATAGAAGATTTCGTTCTAAAAGCTAGATATTTCAAGATTTTAACAGCATTTTTAATCAGAAGAAAAGCTTATATCTTTTTGCTGGAGTTGTTATGTCCTACCAGAGAAGAAATCTGTATACAGTACACATATGCATGGATCTTATTCTCTTTATGGCACCACTCTTCTTAATCCTTC
This sequence comes from Erythroxylum suave, assembly GCA_027563595.1. Taxonomy (NCBI): domain Eukaryota; kingdom Viridiplantae; phylum Streptophyta; class Magnoliopsida; order Malpighiales; family Erythroxylaceae; genus Erythroxylum; species Erythroxylum suave. The sequence continues at coordinate 57,201,054 of JAOSBN010000179.1, read as the reverse complement.
CCATGGTGGAGGGAACAATGTTAGTGGTTCTTTTTAAAGTGACCCACAACGTTGGACTCTTTGTCTGAAACGTCACTTCCATGTTCAAGACTTTCTGGAGTTGTTAACTCTGTTTTTACTCTGTTTCAAATTTGTTAACTCTGTTTCGACACTTGTTAACAGGGGAAGAAGACTGAACAGAGCATTTCGATTAGTTTTATCAAAAAATAAATTTATTGATATTTTCTTTTCATTTAATAGGATTTTAATTCTTAGTTTTGATATGACACAAATTATATTCTCAAATTTTATATAATATAATACTTATTAAATATATAATTACAAATCTTTTATGTTCAGCAATAAATTGATGAAGTGTAATTTTAAATTTTGAGAAAAGTTGATATATGTAAAGATAAAATATATTGAAAATTTATATAGTTTAATATTTATTTAATTGTATATTTAAAAATCATCGGATCATACAATTTCTTTTATCGTATTTATTTAAATTATTTTTAATTTTTAAAATAATTTAATTGTATATATATATATATAAGAATCTACGAATAGAGAAGCTTCCATGAGTTGGTGCGTTACAAATGCACTCTTTAGATTCTCTGGACAACACTATCATTCTCGTGGACCCGTCCCTGTTCCACACTTAAGCCTTTACACCCTCCATGGTCTTTCAAAACAACAGAAACCCAGATGTTATATGTTTCCTCCAGTACAAAAATCACCTCCAAATCTCCATTTTTGATGTGACATATTCTTCTTTGAGCTGACCTTAATCAACAGCTCTGCCATTACAGTTGGCTCGCTATAGATACATATATATACGTGTTGCCTTTGGAGTCTATCTATGTGTCTTTGTGGTGACTGGTAAGTGAGTAAAGTTGCCAACTTTAGCTCCATAAAGCATGTGGGTGGCTCTGCTTTGGTCTGGAAAACGAAGCAACTTCTGTTAGGAAAGTGAGAAGATAACTGGTTAGAGAAACAGAGTTCAGAGTTTTACTTTGCTGTGCGTGTTGGGTTTTTAATGGCGGCCAGTGTAGTCTCTGTTCTGTCAAAGTCGATATTGGCGTCCGATCATGCTTCGGTAGTGTCAATAAACCTGTTTGTGGCTCTTCTTTGCGCGTGTATCCTCATTGGTCATTTGTTGGAAGAAAGCAAATGGATGAACGAATCAATCACCGCACTCGCTATAGTAAGATTTTAACTCTGCCCTGAATGATACATTAGATGTGTTTGATTGTCTTTGTAAAGAGTTTAGTAAAGAACAGTTTGTGATAGCTCTCTGGTGGATTAATGTAGGGACTGTTCACAGGAGTTGTGATTCTGCTCACTACAGGAGGGAGGAGTTCCCATCTTCTCGTGTTTAGTGAAGACTTGTTCTTCATTTATCTTCTTCCACCTATTATTTTCAATGCTGGGTATGTTTGATCTTCTGCATTTCTTCACTTTCCTGCTGGCGGACTCATTTTGAAATCGATCCTTTATGCTCCTTCTCGCTTCCATGGCTATAAGCTCGTTTAGTTGTAAATTGAGAATAATGCAAGCTGAATTAGAATCAGAACTGGGACAACTCGTTGAATAACTCGTGTGGTATGATGATTGAAGGACTTGCAGTTCTTCAGTTTCTGTTTGATAATTGTAAAAAATTAGGCAATTCGAAGACATATCTATGACAACCATTACTCTGGAATCCTAATGCAGTTTGAAAAAATGAAAGGAATCCTATGAACAAAAGTGTTTTCTTTTCTTTTGGTTTTATTCTCCATCGAAGAAAAAGGTTGCTAAGCTTACATGATCATTCTGTTTTGATACTCTGGAACAGGTTCCAAGTGAAGAAGAAGCAATTTTTTCGCAACTTTATGACTATTATGCTGTTTGGAGCAATTGGTACTTTGATATCCACAGCCGTCATATCAGTAGGTACTCTAGAACGGCCAAATGTTGGAATTTTGTCCCATAACCACAATTGGGGAATGAACAAAAAGATCTACTTCACTCTTCTAGGCGTCTAATTCATAGACAAGTTTTGATGGTTCTTCCTGTTTTCTTTTGCACATTCTACCTTCTTTAGACTCTTGTCATTGATGATCAATTGGCTCTTTTGGTTAGGTGCTAAACATTTTTTCAACAATATGAACATTGGTTCCCTCAAAATAGGAGACTACCTTGGTACGCTCTTATAATCTCTCTTTCTTCATTCACATAGTTTCTTCACTTCTTTCCCGATTGGATTTGCTTTAGTTATTTTGATCTCTTGATTCCAGCAATTGGAGCAATATTTTCTGCAACAGACTCCGTTTGCACCTTGCAGGTACAAACAGCTTAATGATGATTTGGTCCAGCTACAGCTCTTATCAAATGGCATTGACCAAAGCTTGCTTTTTTTAATATGTATTGCTTCAGGTGCTTAATCAGGATGAGACCCCTCTACTTTACAGTTTAGTTTTTGGAGAAGGTGTGGTAAATGATGCCACTTCAGTGGTGCTTTTTCACGCAATCCAGAGTATTGACCTCTCCCATATTAACTCAAGAATTGGATTACAATTTGCTGGCAACTTTCTGTATCTATTTATCTCAAGCACAATATTGGGTGTTCTTGTAAGTTCTTTGTCCCTTCCTCTTCAAGTGGATCCTTAACTCTCTTGTGGTCTGCCTATTCCCTGCTAATGATTTGCAGTGCCATACTCTTGTCTTCTGCAGGCTGGACTACTAAGTGCATACATGATTAAGAGGCTCTACTTTGGAAGGTTTGTTGCTATTTTTTTGCAGAAGACTAAGCATTAGCATGTGTAGAAGGACACCCTTAATGATTCTAGATGCAGTTGAATAGGTTGAGTAAGGTTCAGGAGTTATTTGTAGTTTTACATTGATGGAACTAAAAGATACTACTGGTGTGAAAGGAAAGAAAGAACACAATTAAAAAAAAAAAAACACACACACACAATTAATAACATTGTAATGTCTCAATGATTGTCTTATAACTCTTGTTCTATCACAAATTTAGGCACTCTACCGATCGTGAAGTTGCTCTTATGATACTCATGGCTTACCTTTCATATATGTTGGCTGAAGTAAGATATCTCAGTACCAATTGGTCTTTTTTTTTCTGGTTTTTTGCTTCTCCTTCCTAGTGCTGGAATGAAATTTGGCTCCAGATACGATTCTAACCACAATGGTGAATCTTTATGGTCTCTTACAGCTATTCAATTTGAGTGCCATTCTCACTGTGTTCTTTTGTGGGATAGTTATGTCCCACTATACATGGCACAATGTGACTGAAAGTTCAAGGGTGACAACTAAGTATGTTTAGTTACATTTTCCAGTATGTTGTTGATGTTGGCTACAATTCTTTTATTCTAGAGTTTCAGAATATTTCGCCCTTCATCTTCAATTGAGGATCAGAAACTATTGCAGGCATGCTTTTGCTACTCTATCATTTGTTGCTGAAATTTTCATCTTCCTTTATGTTGGCATGGACGCCCTCGACATCGAGAAGTGGAAGTTTGTGAGCCATAGGTAATATTCATAGAAAAACATAAGAGACCATTTGCTTTCTGATTTTGCTAGAAAAAGGTTAAATATGATGAATTCTCTTTAATACGTAAATTTGAGGGCAAATTTTTGCTTTCTTCTCAGCCCGGGAACATCAGTTGCAGTGAGTTCAGTACTCTTGGCATTGGTTCTTATCGGAAGAGCAGCATTTATTTTTCCCTTGTCCTTCTTATCCAACTTGACTAAGGCGTCACCAAACGAAAAAATCAACATAAAGCAACAAGTACGGGTGCCGTTCTTAATAACATAATTTAGCTTTATGAAAGGTTAGTGCTTAGATCTCTGTATGGACTTTACTTTGCAGGTGACAATTTGGTGGGCTGGCTTGATGCGTGGTGCTGTTTCTATGGCTCTTGCTTATAATCAGGTAAAGGAGAGGCGAGCATTTCTTTTCCTGCACGAACAAGTGTATGTTTTGATCCTTAAAACTCTAGGATGATGTCCTGCTTGATTTGAAGTAGTTTCACAATTTGTTCCAATGTCCAACTTTCTTCTAATAAGATGAACTTGCTTCAATTTCCTGACTGTTCCCTGAGATACATGTACACCTCCTGCAGATATCATTAATCGTATCTGCTTTCCTCTGATATATTTGCTTTCCTGAAAGCAGTTCACCAGGTCAGGCCATACAAAGTTACGTGGGAATGCAATTATGATCACCAGCACAATCACTGTAGTCCTCTCAAGCACAGTGGTAAGAATACCTCTTTATGTCTCTGGAAGCAAATAAGAATGCAACATGATAAGGACCTCCTGTAGGTTTTTGCCAGGACCAGAGCCTGTTGGCTATGACCCTCTTGGGATTCACATGCACATGCTTAATTCTTAGCTCGGCTAAGTGCCTATGCAGATTATTAGATTACCGAAGCTTTCTGTTTTACAGGAATATTGTACGTAGAAACATGAACACCCACCCCATAGTTCAGCATATTAAGCTCGTAAATCTATCTGCATAATTACGAACATTATAAAGCTTGTCATGGACGTTTAATTGTTGCTGTCAACAGGTTCTAGCTAGTCCTAGTTTCTCAATCTTGATCCCTGGAAGTTTAGTTGCATGTTAGAAATTAGAAGTGAACATTTAAACTGGATGTTTTGATATGAACTTCAAGAGATCAAGCACCACCTTCTCCATTAAGATTAAAAAATTTGAAGGAATTGGAAATTCTGATGAATTTTACGTTTTTAAGTACTTAAAGTTGCAATCTTTTCTGCCTTTAGAAAATTCACAAGACACTTAAGTACATCTTCAGACTTGTTCCTTTAGAGACACAAAAGTGTGTAATATGGTCAATCTCTGGATTCTTTCAGGTATTTGGTCTGATAACTAAACCACTAGTAAGGATTTTGCTGCCAATACGAAAACATACAGCCAGCATGTTCTCGTCGGAACCGTCAAGTCCCAAGTCCGTTACCACCCCACTTCTGAATGGTCAAGATCTGGAGGACAACTTAGACAACGAAAATGTGCCTAGGCCAACCAGTTTAATGATGTTCCTGAGCAAGCCTTCTCATACTGTCCACCATTACTGGCGGAAGTTTGATGATAGCTTCATGAGACCTGTTTTTGGTGGCAGAGGTTTTGTGCCCTTTGTGCCCGGCTCACCATTAGAGCAAAGTGTTAATCAATGGCAGTAAGCCGATATTTTCTGAACACATAACAAAAAACTACTAATTCATACAACTTATAGCCAATGCTTGATAAAACAAATGGTTTTTTGACTTGTGGAATTTGTTTATAGTTGAAAGATAGTTTGGAGTGGAGTGGAGTGGAGTGGCAACACCAATTTTTCTGGTCTGCAAATGTGCAGCTTGTGACTTCATGTTCTTGTGATTTTCTCGTGTTATCTTTCCTATTCCCTGTATATACCATTTGTCAACTGAGATTGTAACTCCAAAGAAAGAAATTGAGTGTACCAACAGTGAAAATTTTACATACGATTACTTATGATACTTCTGATTCCATGTGATTGTTTTGCATTATATATATATTTGTCTTCCTACACACCACAGAAAAGAATTTGTTCTCTAGTCTTTTGTTATCTTTATTGTGCTTAAAAGGAAAAATTGATTGTTTATGATTTGATGAAGTACGCAATAAGGTATGACTAAATTGAACAAAAGGATTTTTGAATAGCTGTGGAGAGAGTTATGGAAGGGCATCAGACAAAGTTCATGTCATCAGGGATAAGAAAGGGATTGAACAAAAGTGAGAAAATTTGTTGAGAAAGCTCATTTAAGTTCCAGGAAAGTTGGAACCAAATGACAATTCAGTAGACTTTACAGGAAAATGGGTAGGGAAAAGATTCAAATGAAAATACAATGGAGGAAAACTAAACTTGCAAAACAAAATCCATATTCTATTTGTATTTGGGAAACTTTATAATCAACCACTGTCTGAATTTACACCACTCCCCTTGAAGGGAAAGTTTCAACAAGTTCCAGTAAGTCACATCACATTCAAAAAAGAAAAGGAAGAACCAAAAAATCTCTCTATGGATGAATAATGTATCCAAGTGCCAGGCTGATCAGACCAACCATACAAACATACAGCAGGGGAAAACCCACCTGAATTCTTCTTGGTGCAGTCTTTATCCTCAAAACATCCTGCAAATACGAAGATCGACAATTAGATGACAAATGCATTGCTTCATATATCACCTGAACTTGAGTGAAGAGTAAGAATATTATTTTTATCAACTCAAGCGAAATTCCCAGTACATTAAATTTGATTGCACATACATGGCACGGCCTATCTGAAGCAGAGCAAAGAATGACTTACTACTTCATGTTTTATGCTATCCTTTTCTCTGTTTGCCATGTCTCTCTCATCAGTTAGTTTCACGATAATTTGATTAGCCTGAACAACCAAAAAGTATATCAGAATGAAATTGATAAGTCACCTGAATATCATTAAAGAAATTCTCTCTTCTAAAACCAGTTTTCATTCATCCATTTCAAGGTCAACAAGGAAGCTACATGAATCGGGAAATCTGCATCTTCTACATCCGTCAAAAGGTTTTAAAAATCAAGTAAACAGAACCTCGATCTGCATAAATCTTTTATTCAAGGCAGAACTCAGAATTAGAGGGAATATTGCAACCTAAACAGAATTAGAATGGTAAATAAATGGACCTCTTTAAGTTTTGAATCAATGTCATAAAGATTCTGTTTCAACTCCTCAAATTCTTTTATCAATTTCGACTGCAATGTGTACATTTTCGGCTCCCCATTATCAAGCACTCTCGACTGATCATCCTTGGCTACTCTCAACTCTTCAATATCCTTGGCAGTACCAATGCCCAAAACATCCTCAGATAACTGATGCAAGGAGAAAATTTACCATATTAGTGTCCTGGAACTTCATCCTTGTTTCCAATCAGAATGAAGCAAGATAACCTACTGGAATCGGAAGTTGTCACAAAAATATTGATGACAGATATAAGAGTATAGTGTTGCTCATAAATGGCAGGTGTCAACCATGCAGATCCATAGCAAGGTATAAACTTCAGGCCAATAGAGCCAGGAAGTGAGGGCAGTGGTGGGAATTAAGGGGTGGAAACAGAACTTTTTAAGATTGCATCTTACCCTAATAAGTGGAGGTATATTTTCAATTCCATTAGATAGCTTATCTCCTCGTGGGGATGTGTTATTACATGGATCTTTCTTGAATTCTCCATTGTTTGGAATAAGAACCGGTGACTCAGACGGATTAACAAGAAATACCCTGAGTTTCATCTCTTCAACATGTTTTCCTATGCCTTTAGAGAACTGCCGAAGTAAAGAAGGCAGTAAGAAGTTACAATGAAATCTGCCACAAAAACTAACTCCAGATGCTAACAATTAAAGAAACCTCAACAAAAATAGACATCTTACCATTTCTGATGTAACACTTTCTTCAGTAGTGCCGTAGGGAACAACAGCACTTTGAATTAAGAATTTATCTTTGCAATGTAAATTTGGTGGAGCTACCCTCTCAGCTTGCATTACAACTGCAATGATCCAAGTGCGAAAGAAGATTATTTTATCGGTAGTCAAAATCAATTTTGGAGAAAACAGAAGACTTCATCCACCTGATTCCAATAGTCTTAAGTAGTATGGTGTAAAAGGAGATACGAGATAACTCTAATAGCCATGTACCTGTGAGATGACAACTTGTCTGGGGTTGGATAACACCAACATTTGGCCGCACACAGTATCGTTTTGGAGATGTCGTCTTCACCTGCCATAAATTCTGACTACTTAAACATGCTTGATCACTTCCTCAAAATTAAGCCTCTTTATTTTTAAAAATCATTCCCCTGATTATTATATATTTGAATCTTAGCCAATTATGCAATCTGGTAACTGAAAGTATCCCAAAAAAAAGGAGCAAAATAGAGGGCAAGAGGAGGGAGAAGAAGCCTTTACTAGTATACTACACAGTTAAAGCACTGAAATTGCTATACCTTGAAAGCAACATACTGATCTGACCTATTGAAGAGTATAACCGAGCAAGAGCTTTGTTTCTTCAACTCAACTGTAGAGAGAAAAGCGGAGTTCGTAAATCAAATTACTTGTCAATAAATTTGCAAAGATTCATGCTAATTCTGAATAAATCAATCCCTACATTCCCTGATTTCTGAACCTTGCAATCAAAGGAATTTAATCCTAGAGTGAACTTAGCAGTTTTTAACAGCCCATCCATCAGAAAAATTGTATTATATTACTACACCTTGCAATCCAACTTAGCCATATTCAAACCTTTTCATCTCTATCCATCAATTTCTCTGTTCATTTAAAGATTTAGTTTCTGTGAATTTTGGTCATATAATAGCAGAAAAGAAACATCCATCGTATAAAAATCATGTCTTGGCCCACCAAATTGAAGCAATCCAAAAACCCAGTTGATATCTACTTCAAACAATCGAAACAACACTAATGGCATCTTTCGTTCTTGTAAACGTTACCTCTTATTGCAATAGCTCTCTTAAACACCACCATGAAAGAAAAAAAGCATCAAGATTGCCAAAGATTGTTGAATTGGAACACTAAAACTTACACGTAAACCTGAGTTCACTGGGTTGGATATTTAAGAGCTTCATCGCCATGACACTTTCTCTAAAACCCCAGAAAAAAACACACACACAGAAACGAAGATATTAGAGCGTGAAAATCATATCAAAACCAGTAAAAAAAAACAAAGAAGGAAACAATCATAGAATCTAACCAAGTATTCAAAAGGCTTCAGCTTGAGCTCGAGGGAAGAGAGAAGGAGATCAGAGGATTATGAAAGAAGGAAAAGGGTATGGTAATGGTAGTTAAGAGGATAAATTGTTGTTGGGGCGTTGGTTACGGTGGTCGCAAAGTGAGACAGTGACACACATGAATGGGAGTCAGTGAGAACAAGCTGGCGGTTGTAACAGTTGGTTGCCGTTACATTTTTATTCTTTTTTTTTTACTTAAACTTTTTCTTGAATTAATTATTAAGCAAACATTTTTTAAAACAAATTATTAAATAATAATACAGTACTATATATATAATCTTTCACATAGTATGTACGATTTTTAAATAAATAAGTCTGCCCATTCGTTTACAATTTTGTAGTATCTTTGTAAATATTATATTTGGGCCTATCAGAAATAACCTCTTCATCATATAAAGATTGTACTATTGAACGTTCCCAGACTCCGCGACTTAACAAGATTTCAATTATAAGTGACGATGATTAAATTTAGAAAATTTTTATTTCACAAAATATAAATATTATTCTAATTTTACATTAAAAAGAATTTGAACTTTTTTTTTTAATTGTATGGATTTTGTCTAATAATCAATTATTTAAAATTTATTTTTTTTGAACGTAGGAACTCATAGTCACTATATTTTGAATTGTATTGGGTAAACCTTCAGATTGATACAATAGCTTGTAAATTATGTCAACCGAATATTATGTGCTAGATAAACCTTGTACAACGGACTCGATCGAGAAATTAAAAGTGAGAAAATTTAAACACAGAATCTTTGCATTCTATTTCTTTCAGTTGGCCAATTCAACCACTAGTAAGGAACTTTATTTTAATAAATAGAAAGGGAGAAAATAGTGAAAGGCACCTGAAACCAAACACTTGTAGGAAAACGTTATAAAAGATATGAAAAATACTGTTTTCTGTCATTTTTAGATAAAAACAATTAAGCAAGTAATGCCAATTTTGAGGATATTTACTTGTTTTTTGCTGTATATTATATGAATAATAACTTACTAAAAGGGTTTAGTGTAACAATTGAGTTCATTTAGTTTTAATATCAGTTTTATAATTCAAAATATTATCTAAAGTTTAAAAAAATTCAATTTTTCATGTAAAATGAATCAAATTATAAATCTCAAATCCATCCTTAAAAGTTTAAAAATTATATTAATATTAATTATATAACTTTTATTATTTTAATATGCATAATTTTAAAATTTTATTGTTTACTTTTTTTTACCATATTGCTTATGATAATATATTAATTTTTTGTCTTTATAAATTTAAAATGAAGTTATATTTAAATTAAAAATAAATAAATTAGTAAGATCCATATAACTTTTGAAATATAGATATAAAAATATTTTAAATTTTCTTTATACATTTAAATAAAACGTTAATTATGTAAAAGCCCAAAAAGGACTCTAATTAGGCCAAAAGCCCAAGAAAAGAAACGAAACGTCATAGGTTTAACACTTTCAGTCTCTCCCTCTCCCTCTGGTAGTTCTTTGTTTCTTGTAGCTTGCTCGTCAATCAGACGCAGATTTCACTGTCCATGTCGTCTTTTAAGCAGGCCCAGGTAATAACAGCCTTTGCCCATGCCGTTTCTTGTTCTAAAATCCCTAATTCTTCGTAAAGGTGTTACCTTTTTGGTCCTAAATTTGTAGCTATGCTCATTTCTTTGTTTGGCTAGAAGTTTGAGTGCTGCAAGTGGGTATTTGTGTACAATTGTGTGTCTTGATATTGAAGATTTTGTTTCTGAAAGAAAGGAAAACGTTACCGACTTAAGCAATCTGCAGGATACATGTTGTTTATATCCTTCTATGCAATTATGATTACTAATCATAAGCTTCTCAAAAACGGAGGATACCTATGTGTAGTTTTATCTTTTTGCCTTGTTCAGAGGCCCTTAATAAAAGATACATGCAGTTTTTTTATACCCTTTTTATTGCTGTGAATGGGTTGTCTGTATACTTGTGAATGGATATGGATTTACTTTAGAAGACATCATACCCTTCTTAGGAATTAAGGATAATTCGTATATTTCTATCCTTTTTTCCTTGCTCAGAGAGCATTTAGGCACTTAACTTTCAGTAAGGCCAAGACAGCTGGGAGGAATTCTGCCGGTCGTATTACCTCATTTCACAGAGGGGGTGGAGCAAAGAGAATAGGGAGAGTAATTGATGTGAAACGGAATGTGCCTTGCATTGGTGTTGTAGAGAGGATAGAATATGACCCAAATCGATCTTCTAGGATTGCTTTAGTAAGATGGATGGAGGGGTTGCACGATGACGCAAAAAATGAGAAGAAAGTTCCTACAAAAGTAGACACTGCTCAGAGGAAAGAAGAATCTGCACCACGACCAAAGATCCTTGATCCTGCATTGCCACAAGTACGTGGCCTTTTTGCTGGGAAGGTGGATCAAAGAAAGGTGGCGACCACAATGAGAACCCTATTTTCATCTGGTTCATTGCCCAAGAAGGTGCTTTACTTCTCTCGAAGGCTAATCTTGAAAAACTTGATATTGTATTGTATCGCTATAGTGCATTTAACATTTTAAAAAAGCTAAAATGCTGATGAATTGTAATTATAAATTTTTTTCCACGTCCCGTACTTCTTGAAAATGGAAAAAATTCTGGCGCTAATATTTATTTGAACACTGATTCTCTTCAGTTTAAATTTTCAATATAATAATTTATTGGATATTTCAGGGGGAATTCCGATAGGTATAATGTAAACTGGTCTCTTAAATTGTGGTTTGGTCTCATAGGTGATTTCTGTTTGTGCAGGTAGCTGGTGGTAAAATTTCTAGCTCAAATTCCCGTTCACTGTTGGTTGACGGAAGATGCTTCCACTCTTATGCATTACATGCAGCTTCGTCCTAAATTCAAGACTCCTATGTGGTATGTTTCTTTTGTCCATGATAGTCTGTGAATTTCTTTTGCATGGTAATAGCTGCTGATTTCCTATGGCATTTTGTTAACATTATTACCTATTTCTTGGACTTGTGCAGTTATGTTTCTTAATTCTACCAGTGTCCTCAATTTGCATATCTCAATTGCAAGATTGTGTATAGAAGAACAGTATTTATATTTATAAGCAGCAATAGAATATCATAGCCTGCAGTAGCACTCCTATATTTTTCATCCAGGCCTAACCAGACACGGTAACGAAGCAAGTGGGATGTCTAGAAGATTGTGATATAACTGTAAAATCGAACTTAACTTTACTCATATTTTCTTGCTTTTCTGGATCAGATCATGGCTTGTCTTGTTTTAGGTTCTTAATTAGTGTTGGAACCCGAAATGATCAAGTAGAACATCCATATAGTATAGAGCCATCCTGAATTTTTGATCAAGTATTGTGAAGCTCTCCCTTGATTAGATTCTGCTACTTATGTGATGTAAAAATAATAATAAATCAGTGAAATGTACTTCTCCATAACTTTATCATGCTCTTATTCAAAGAATTTAATACTAGCTCCTGACATGTTTCATGAAAGTTTATGATTCTTTCGTTTTTGGTGCTTCCGTCATTAGATTCTGAACATGGAAGCAATTGGGGACTCTAATGAACAGGAGGAAGAATTTGGAATCAGATTGGAAGAAAAAGTTCCTGGATGGTTGTTGCCGGAACCGAGAAGTAGGGAGCTGAGACAGCTATTGTTGGAACCTCGATTCCATGACCATTTTGTATGTTTGGTAGTCTAGTGACTGGTGGAATGTCTTTTCACCTTTTTCACGGTTGCTTAATTCGTGTGCATCCTGGTTATACTTTTATGTACCTGTGTTGTTCTATTACTATACTCCAATTTACCATGAAGATGGCTTTCTCCCTATTTTGCATTTTTTGAATCGTATTATGAAAAAAAGACAAAAACAAAATCATCTAATTCAGGTCAAATATTCTGAATACCACGAGAATAGATTTCCCACAATTTCTTGTCTTACGATGTTTTGAGTTAAGTGCTATATTGCTTGCTATTTTTGTCAAGGCTTGCACAGAAGCCACCTCTCTTCTCATTCAGATTGCATGCCAGATTATTACCCACCGCATGATTGAATGGATTGCTTGATTTGTCATCTTCAAATAAGATCTGTGAGAATTGTCAAAATGGAAGGAATTATAGGTTTTTTTTTTTTTACTATTCGTAGTAAATTTCAGGTTCCGATAGCTCGTATAGATCATATCGGTGCAAGAAAAAGAGTGTTGATGCTTGGTGTTGACATAGGTCTTGGTGCTAGGTTGCTTGCCCAGAACAATCACTTTTGGGCAAGCATTGACAGAACATGGTGCTTTGTGGCTTTAGGTGAATGGCTACTTCATGATTGCTGTAATTGGTATTATCTTATTGTTCATAGATTACAAGAGATCGTAATGAAAGAAACTGAAGACCTTGCACGAGAAAGTTCAAACACGTTCTTCTTGATTTCTTTTGTGGAGTGGCAATATCCCTCATATCATTCCGATCGAAAGATCGGCTTGGCAAACTCTGGGGAAGGCTTTGAAATGGACTCTCAAGTTAAGAAGCTTCTCTATGTAGGAATGAACTATATATAGGAAACGCAAATTCAAAATTTCAGACTTCTATGTTTAGTGTAGGTAAATTTTGGTTCCTTCGAAAATGCAAATCCTTATCTCAAACAACATCTTTACATGTTGAAAAATAAGTCAGAGATTCTAATCTTGCACTTCTTTACAGCTGTTACTACTGGTATTTGAAAACAATATACTGTCTAGGTGTTTCACATGATTGATATGAAAAAGTTGAGTATCTTTTCTGACTGTAGTGTTGCCTTGATGCATCATGGAGATAATAGGAAAAGGACAAATCCTCTTCACCAAATCAAATATTATTTCATTAAAGCAATTATTAGTTAGACATGTGACAGGTGTTCAAACAGATTGTCACCAACTACTCAATGCCCCTCTTAGTGCGCCTCACATGATGTTGGAATAGAAACAGTCTTGTTTCCATACTGGATATGGATCAAAAACATGTGGCTTCTCATCTTACTCAAAATTTTAGTCAGAATTTGCAAAAGGGCATAACTCAAAGAGAGGCAAATGGCATTTCCTAGCATCACACAGTATGGTACCAGGTTCTCTGAGGATACATGTAGTATGACAATCACATATTGTGTTTACTAGTAACAACACAACAAATGAGAGATCAAGATGGGAGTAGAGAAGATACTACAAGCCTAATACATCCAAATCTTGCAATCAAGGAAATAGCTGCATTAACCAATATGCTGTACAAACAAGAGCAAGAACTGAGCTCACTAAGCCTGGAGTTGGTGCTGAGGAAGCAGGAAATGGTTCTGGCGGGCCAAATGCAGAATCAGGCCCTGCCGCGACTGGTTCGCCGTTGTCGGGATTAGGAGGGCTTGGATTGGAGGGAATGGTGGGCATGGAAGATGAAGGAGAAGGTAACTTACCCCCAGGAGAAGGGAGTAATGGAGCAATATCAGGTGACAATTCTTGGAAAGGAAATGTAGTAGCAGGGGAACTTGTTACCAATGCTGGCAAGCCTGAGATAGTACTGAATTGGGAATTTAGCTTGGTGGTGGATGAAGAAGAAAGAAAAGGAAAGAGCAGTAAAGACATGATTGGTAATAAGGGAAGCCAAAAGGAGGCCATTACAATGATGAACAAATCAATGTCCCACTGAATATATATATATATAATGAGAGTATTATATTCTACCAGGAAAACAAACAAGTGACAATTTTAGTATATAAAAGCTTTTGGTACATATTATATTATAGCGGGGATTCAAATCATTTGTGTCTTTTTTCCTGAGCCCATATTTTCCAAACAACATCCAATTATACACAGGTGATTTGAAACCTTATAATGGAGTCTTTTCTTAAAGAGTGACTAGTACGGGGCCAAAAGTGGGGCAATGTACCACGTGTCATATGATGAGTGAGGAATGATGAGAAAATGCAAGTTGGTGTGTCGAGAAAAAAGACAAAAGATTAGTTGAATCTTGTTTTGATGCATAAAACCATGGTTTGATTTTCTTCCGTGAATTTAGGGTCCCTTTTCATTCTTTCATTGGATTTTAACCTATAAAGTTGAGCTATAGAGTCTTATGAGAGACGTTGTGAACCTTGTAGATAAGTGTCCATTAGTATCGAATTACGTTTTAAATTATAAAATGGTTTTTATTAATTTTACATATAACTAAAACTTTAATTTTTTGTTATGATTGAAATTGAAAAAAATGTTTCAAATTTTAATGTAAAATATTATATATTTTAACAATTTATCCTTTCAAATTTTCTTAATTTATAAATTTAATCTGATATTTTTAATATTTTAATGTATTGAGTAGTATAAATTCAAAAATTTTCTAGTGTAACTTAATATTGTAATTCAGTATAGTATAATAAATAAATTAAATAAATGATTATTACTTTAATAGTCTTCATAGTCACTCTAGTCAATGTTATCTAAACTATTCTTGCATATTAATAAATGATTATAAATGCATGAATAATGTCGACAATCACGAGGATTACCAAAATGATGACTAAATCACACGATTTACTGATGGAGCACTCGTTTCATCATTTGAACATTGTATATACCCTAAAATTATATGCTGACAAAGCATAAACGTCTTATCGACAAATTCAAAATGATCGTGTTTCTTATCTGCGATAAGAAGAGATTCCTATGCACCCGTGTATATTTGAGACCTTAAAGGAAATATTAGGGGAAAATAATTGCTTAATTACATGCTTATGATTTGTTACAGAACAAGATTCTTCAGGTCTTTAAAGAGGAGCCAGCATCAGTTTAAGAAATTACAATTCAAATATATTAAATAGGTAGGAAAATTTGCCTTTTACCCGGAATAGTGAAAGCTGGTATCCTGATCGATGAATGGCGGCCAAACCTTGCAGTATCTGCAAACAAAAAGAAAATAAATTAGTATGAACTACTGAGTACAAAATAATAGGATAAAGAAACAAGCATTAATAGGATAAAGAAACAAGCATTGCAACCTTCACGAGATCAGCGGCATCGAGGCAATTGCTGTAACTCTGAGGCAGCAAGTAAAGCAGCATGGGCTAAATCAGGGTTGCCAGAAGTTTTAATCTCTGAAGTAATGAGTTCAATTCTTGAAATTTCGTGTATTGAGATCGACAATATCATTGCATGTGATAAATACTGCCTACAAGAAAATCCAAGAGCATGAAGCATCCTCTGCAAAATCAAGTGAGGGAGACCCTTGAACCATCGCTCAAGGATTACAGTAACCTTTGCAAGGTTAGTAAGAAAACCAGTTGTGGCTTCCCTGGGAGCTGCCTTCAGTAATAATACTACACACTCCGAAGCTATATCTGCAACGTTTGCGTCACCAGACCCACTCAACTCGAGTAACACACCGACATTACTGCCAAAATCTATTATATCTTTAATGCATTGCTGTTGATCAACAACAACAGTTATATCAGAAGAAGTGTCATTTAGAAGTGCAGGTTTGTTTCTGTAAGCAAATCCTCTTTTGTTACCAACCGAGCGCAGAAGGAAAGCTCTGCAAAGCCCAAGAGTTGGCTCCAGAAAATCTTCCATGTCTTTTGCGTAGGCAAACTCCAGAAGATTTCCAATCCTCCTGACAACTCGCAGTTGAGAAAGTAACTTGGGTTCCATTTCAGGAGCTGAGGCCAGGGCCAGGCATAGCTTCACATTATTTACATTTGCAGTTGACAAGTCACCAAGCAAAAATTCAAAGCACTGTGAGACTGTCTTCAGATGTAGAATGTCGGAAAGTTTGATGTAATCAAACTCAATCAGCATCACTAGAAGCTTTTGAGCATACGTGGGAATGGGCTCCTCATCATCAATGAAAGTTGGGTAGAGTGGCAAGAAACGAGTATTGGATATGGACTTCAACTCCGCCACCATTTGGTCATTTTTGGTAGGCTCATTCAAGAAAATCACTATAACATCAAACAAAATTTTGAGGCACAAAAATCTAGCATCACCATCCTTGTTACCTTTATAAAGAGCAGCTAGACTTGGGAGAATTTCACCAGTAAATATATTGGGGCTCCCAAGAATCGGAGCAGGTTCCTCAACTACGGACTCCAGAATTCGAAGAAGAGTTATTTGGAAATCATCTCTGCCCTGAGAAATATCAAAAAGAAGACAATTTATTACATCAATATATCAACTTTGTGTAAGGAATGGAACAATGAACTACGAAAACTAATCTGATAATATAAAAGCTTTTCTATTTCTAATGTAAAAAATTATAAGCTCAATACGAAAGAAAACAACACCAAATGAAAAATTCATGATTGATAACCACCTGAAACGGTGTCTCCACAGCTTTGACTAAATTTGCCAACTGCTGCAGCACTTGATGATTCACCACCCTGTGCTTAAAAGTCGAGCTCCCAAGGAGATGAAGAACAACAGGAAATAAATGCATATTTGTCTTTGAAGCAACTCGGCTGGTAATGGCAGACATATGCCCCTGGCGTCTGCCCGCCATCATTTGATGTACATCACCACTTATAGTGTCCAGCAAGCTTGGAATGGTAGAAGCTACAATCTGTGCGAATGCATCTAAACAGTGGTGCAGATAGCCGTCCTTTTCTTTCGCTAGCCTGTCTACTGTAGAAAGTAACCTGGCATTGCAAAAAAAGTGTGGTAGCCACCTCCGACCATTCTTACAAAGGAGAGCCATGAGCATAAGTGCTTTACCCCTTAAAACCTCATTACCCTGCTCAGTAAGAGATAAAAGACTTGGGACGAGATGTTTATCCTCTGCCAAGTGCAAAAGATGCCTTCCAAAATTTGTAAACATATGGCTTCCAAGCAGGGCCATGTTTAAAAGGTTCAAACTTATTTGCTGTTCACGTGGACTGCCCTTCGCTAGGGAAGATGCTGTGTCCTTAAAAGAAAGTTTCTCTAAGATGGATTGAATTGTAGGAGGATTGAACCGCGCAAGCCGAACCAAACAAGATCCTGCTGTAAGCCTCATGCTCTCCTGTTTCCCTATTGCTCTATATATGTAACACAGATTACTAATAATATCCTGGCTAGTGAAACGAGCTACCCAGTTCCCTCCTTGACTGCAAATGTTTTCAATTGTTCTCAATGCATATAGTTGAGTCATATCATCCTCTCCTTTCCGCAAAACAGATGATACTAATGAAATCAATGAGTTTGGAACCTGGCCACAAAGAAGAACATAATGCAGATGAAGGATGCGAAGACAAAGGTAAGGAATACATAAAACACACAACAGAGTTCCAAAGTTGAGAATGCGCTAAGCACTATCAGATACGTTAAAATACACAAAAGAGTTCCAAAGTTAAGAATGCACTAAGCACTATCAGATACGTCTTTGAAATTTTAATGACTTGAATGTATTTACCAACAATATACTTATGCATGTAAAGGAGGAATCTTACTTGCCAGCCAACTGTTGATCGGCTATCCTTTGAAGGAGATTCTGGGGGAAGGTTATCTCTACTCTGGTCACTCTGGGTGGATATGTAGAATAGCAACTCACCTAAAGCAGCCATGGAAAATCGCCTCACTTTATCCTGGTTGTCTTTGAGGGCATCAGAAAGGGCACCTAAAATTCCAGAATTTGCCAGATCAACTTTGATAAAAGTAGAGTGACGAATCAGCAGACCAATTAATGAAGAAAGTTGAGCACGCAGAGCTGAAGCCTTGGACAGTCGGAGCATTTTGACAAGCATGAGCATTACTGGACCATTTGTCAGGATGTTCGCTGCATCAGCATTGCTGCTCAACATCTCCAGGTATCTAACCACATTCTGCTTTTCTCCAATGCTAGTGTTACCATTAAAAGTGTATACAATTCTATTGGTGATTGTCTCTAGCTGTTCCTTAGACATCTTTACAAAGTCAGCCGGTTGCATTCGCTCAAAAGGAAGAGACGGAAATACATCTGACACTTTGTCAGCTTTTCTGCCGGGCATCACTGGTCTGACTGAGAGATCAGAATGATGCCAAAGTACCTCTGATAGGCTGCTGGGTGACTTTGAAGAATCCATATTAAGAGCTGAACCTAATGCTTCTTTAGTTCTTGGAGTCTTTAACTGAGGACTGGCGCTGGGTGGCGTTGCACTCACATCAATATCTTCTGGCGGCATGTCTTGATCATTAGTTTTTGATTCATCCAAAACAGGCATATTAGTCTCAGAAAAGTTCTCAAGTGGATGCATAGTATTTTCGACCTCTTCAGTCAGCCTGATACTGTTATCAGATGTATTAGGTTCTTCATGTGTGTCATCTTCTGCGCTCTCTTCAAAATCAAGTTCCATATCAGTGTTCTCAATTTTGACCTCAGAATTATTCTCAGAGTCACTAGGCAAAGGCCTCCTGTAGTTTTCCTTTTCATTCTCCCTCTGTAAGTTTGATTTTGCTATTCTTGACAACCTTAGAAGATTAACACGCCTGCTAGCACTGGAAGCTTCTTTCTGCCTGTCCTCAACTACCCTACCAGACGCCTTTTCTTGTGGTTTCCTACCAATTGCTGTACCCTTAATAGGAGTCTCCTGACCTCTTGGTCCTACTACAGAGTTCTCATCCCGCTTCGGAGTCCCTTTCACATCCTTTTCCCGATGTTTAGGAGGAGTTCTGTTCTGTACAGATCTGTCTCCATTACGCTCTGAAAGACAAGGCTTAGCATAAAGTTCAATCATGTTATCAAAAGCAGGCTGAGGAGGTAAGGGCACTGGTGAAATTTTAGTTCTCCAGAAAGCATGTTCGCAAAGCTCAGCCCATTGTATTCTTTCAGCTGGATCTTTCACCAATAGAGAATTTATTAGATTGGCAAAAGGACGACTTGGATTTCCAGGGAGTGGTGGAGTTTGATCTGTGATGATGGACTTCACTAGCTGAGTGAATTCTTTCCCCAAAAATGGAGGCCTACCAGTATAGCACTCATAGAGTACACAACCAAGGGCCCAAAAGTCTGACGCGTATGAATGCACACCTCCATCATCAAATAGCTCAGGAGCCATGTAACTTGGCGTTCCACGCTTAGCTTGTGGCAACTATAGAAGTATATAAGCACAGAGATAAAATAAATAGAAATATAAGGGGCAACTAGCAATGGTGATGAAATTTCTAACAAAACCAAATATTAGATCTGAAGTATGACAACAGTTCAACAGCCTACCATGGAAGAAGGGGTTTTAGATATGTCACTCAATTTTCTTGCCAATCCAAAATCACATAGCTGCAAAGCAAATACGTGTATGAATGTCAGCTCAAAAGCAATAAAAAAATAATTTATATGAACATAGGTGACAGAATACTAGTTACCTTTGTACGACCATTTTCATCTAAGAGGATGTTTGATGGCTTCAAATCACCATAAATAATGCCCTTGGAGTGTAGGAATCTGATGTTTAACCAATAATAGAAAATAACTGAGTCTATTCATTGCAGAGGAAGAAATGTGAATGACAACGAGATTTCTTACTGTAAAGCTCTGACTAGGTCTTGCGCTAGACCATGAATTGAATCTTCAGGTAGCTTACCATCCTACAATGCCAAAGTACCAATTTGCAGATACCAATTATGTGTAAATAGAAGCATAAATTTCCATATTTTGGCATATAAAAACTAATATCAGAGGTTCTGACATGATACATAAGTGAAAATAAGCCTAAACTTTTGTTGAGCAATTTATGAAAATTGCTAACAACCCAGACCTTCTCCCCTGCTGACATTGAAGATAAGCTACACAAAACAACAATTCGCTTAACCAACACTTCTAAGTATGTGAACAAGAAATGGTGGTCGAAAGAGATACATTGAAAAATAAGCTGGATGCAGCAACACAGGGCATTGTCCCTGATGTGTCCTTGCGACGAATGCAGTAATTCATGATATCATTGACAGCATCAAACATGGCTAAGAAATTCTGTGACCCCGGACATGCCAAACAAATGCAAGTGATTATGAACTCCTACTTAGTGCAAGGGCTTGATACCTGTCGTAATAAGGCCATGAGGTCTCCACCAACACAATATTCCAAAACTAACCACAAGTGAGCAGAGGTCTCGTACCTATCCACGAGTTACATTAATTGAATATCCAACCAAGAAAGAGACAAGGTATTGAAAGTGGCTTTTAAATTAGCATCAACATTGGGACCAAATGCACAACACTATTCCTTACCAAGAATAGAACTTCAGTACATTTTGATGATCCAAGGAATGAAGCATCCTCACCTGCAAGCAATATCAGCAGATCGCATCAGTTCTCTCAGTAGAAGTTACTAAAACAGGCAATGCTCGTAGCGTCCACAGCAATTGCAAATTGGTAAATTTTTAACTAATTAGTCGGAAATCTAAGTAGAAGTTATTAGCAAACGGGGAGTAGCCATTGCATTCCATCAATAACGCATTCGATTTCATTGATGAAGCATACATTTCCAGAATCAGAAAAAAGTGGTTCTGGAAGCTTACTTCGTGAAGAACCTTGGTCTTTTGCGACTTATCGACGCTCTTAATGGCGAAGTATTCGATCGTCTTCTTCTTCCTCCCCTTATACACAGTCTACGCACCAATTGAGATAAGATTAACAGACATTTAAAGATTAGGAAACTTGAAGAATAGGAAGAAGAAACTAAAGCGAAGAGTGAAGTTACCGAGTGTTTGCCGCGGCCGATGGCTTCGTATATGTGGAAATGGTTCATGCTTCCGGCCAATGTAGTCCTGTATGAGGTTGTGTTTCACGGCGAGAGATCGGAGATCGGAGTCGGAAAGTAGATAAGAGGCTAGAGAGTGTCCGTTGGCGGGATGCGAGGCTGAATTGGAAATTAAAACCGAAATTAAGATAAAAACATGTCGGGGATTGTCTTATTCACGCGTCCAAACAGCAGACGCGATGAAATTTGAATTTCTTGCGAATTGATGAATCAGAAATTGTCACGTGACTGGCGTCTGCTTACAGGCTCAACTTAACTGGGCTAGTTTAGTTTAAGCGAGCCCAACCCCTAAAATAAAATATTTTTAAAAATTACAACATTAGGTATTAATTTTTTACTGATGAATTTCACAAAAATCATTTTGCTATATTTTTTAACCTTATTTGTACACTTATATAACTTATAAGCTCAGGCTCAAATTGACTCAAAACTCAATCATTTTAAGCAAAATGATATTGTGTTTACTTAGAAAAGTTGGACCTCAGATAGGTCTAAGCTTAAGTAGTCTAAGTCCGGTTCCAATTGAAAAAAGATGTTATTTTATATATTTAATTTTTAAAAAATTGGCTAAATTAACTAATGAGTCTGCTCATTGATATCCCTATAATTAAGATTATATTGTAACAAGCATATTTATGGTCATTAAATTATAAACATTTTTTGTAATTTAACTAATAAATAAGTGATTCAAGTCGATCTAATAAATATTATCAAATTCAAATATCTTTCTCACTCGTAACAATAAAGAGAAAATCTAAGAAAAATGTTCAACTTAATATTTAAATTCATAATCTCATAAATTTTGAAAGCTCTAAAATACAATTATTCGGTAAGATGAATTATAAATCAATTAACAACAAATTCAATCAAATTAATATTATAGAACTCATACACTTTTGTTATTTACGTGAATAATTTCAAAATTTATGAAATAATTATAACAATTATAAGAATATTTTATAAATTTAATTACAAAAAATAAACTATTAACTCGTCTTTAAATTATAAATTTTATATAATTTTAGACTACTTAGTACTATTTATTTTTGAAAATGCCCTTAATTAAAATCCTAATAAAATAAAATATTAAAATTATTTAAAAATTATAAATAAAATACAAACTATAATGGTTTTACTATTTTATCGTTGCTGAAGACTATTCCTAAACTTTGATTTGATATAAAGGCAATTAAAATCTTATAAATATATGCCCTTCAAAATAAGTTTATATTTTTATAAATTTTATAATGAGTAAAAAAAGAAGAAGAGAGAAATAGTTAAGTAAAAGACATAACGATAAAAAAGGAAAAGCAAATATGATAAATATCGTTTCAGTCCCCATTAAACTTTTTTTGTTGTGGCTTGAAGTTAAAATTACATATATTTGCTATTTATTTTGGTATAAAAATAAAATATATAATTTTGAATTCATTATAAATGAAATTGTGAAGAATAGAGTAGTTATTTCTAAATAAACTTTAATTTTGAGAATAATTACATACTTATATACATTAATTAACTATTAAAATATTATAAAAATTAAATTTACATATTAGTGTCTATAGTTTTAAATATAAATAACGAATAGTAATTATAATATTGGGTTGATTCAACTTAAATTAAATTTAGTAAAACAAATATGATCTAATTATACTTTGAATTGAATTTGAGTTTGATTTTTCAAAACTCTCTTTTAAAAATTAATAATTTTTTAGTTTAATTTTTTAAAATAATGATATTTTTGAAATAAAATCAATATTATTTTAGATTAAATTGATAATTATTATTTTAAAAATAATATTATTTTAGATAATTTAAATTAATTTGTACCTCCTTACAGATTCATTTAAATTATCTAATATAATATTATTTAATTTAAAATGATATTATTTTAGATTAAAATGATGATTGTTATTTACAAAATAATATTATTTTAGATAATTTAAATTAATTTGGACCTCCTTACGAAGGTGGACCGGGTCAGGGCCGCCTCAAGCTTAAATTGATAAGACCAAAGGGAGGTAAGTCTTGTGGCGCGTGTAGGACACTGCCAAAATCCCCAAAACCGAACTCCCAATCTCCCTTTCAATGGTTCCTGTCTTTGTGCTCAGTTCTTACGAGGAGCTCTCGAGTTCACTAACCATTTCCTTATCAATTTATCGGGTCAGATCTCCGATCAGGTAACAGCAACACTCTCGTGCTTCCGCTTCTGTTCCCCTTTCTTGGAACCACGCTTCTTATATTTTGCCGATTTAATTTGTAAAATTTCTTGAAAGAGGTTTGAAGGTTCCCTGTGGTTTGTCACCAAAAAAAGGAGTTAAAACATGCTTGTATGCTGTGAAGTTTGATGTTAATACCACAGCTTGCCCATATCCATACCCAAGATACATGAGCACTTTTTGTTTTGAAAGTTTATAACACAGAGGGAGGTTACATGTTACTAATCTGTAAATTATAACTATGAGCACTCTGGCTTGCTATAGATACTTAAATTCTAGAATTTAGAGATGGCTGGAGGATTCCTCTATCAAGTTAAGGTGCTGGTATCAAGTTAATTATTTTTGACTGAGAGAGTGGAGCTATGTTGTTTAAATTTTGATGCCGAAGCACTGGTCATATCTTACCTCTGCAGGATTAAAAATAAGCTGGAAGGTGAGCAGAACAACCAAAAATAAATTATTGTAAAGAAAACTTACTTTCTGTTGTTCTCCTCATGCATTAATTCCAAGTCATGTCTTTGCTGCTTCAATTTTAAAAGGGATCCACTGACATCGTCTCATGTTCTTGTTCCTAATTTTTATCAATGTTTTGAATGCTGTGCTTATTTGCATTTCAAGCTCCTTGTATTTTTACACATCTGTTATTCATTTACACAAGGTTGGTAGAATGACAACTCCTAGAGATGTTGGGAAGTCTCCTGTTTCCCAAGGTCCTGTATCATCGGGAATGCCTTTTGAAGAGCAACAGTTGAAACAGCTCAGAGCTCAGTGCCTCGTCTTTTTGGCATTCAGGTGATAGATCTAGTCGTTGAACTTTGACTTTCCCTGGTCGTCCAACATATTGTTGTAACCTATGTTGTTCTTGGTTGATTTTTCTAATTGTTATGAAATAATGTGTTGCAGAAATAATTTGATTCCGAAGAAACTGCATCTTGAATTAGCCTTGGGGAACTTCTTCCCTAAAGATGGTAATATTTCTGGACCAAAGCTGATTATTGACTCAATATTTCGGTCGGTTTGTTTGTCAGCAGGATTTGACAGCATATCTCGGGTGTGTGTGAGTTAGTATGGCATTGTCAAAATTGTGAGACCTCTTGAATTTTAGGCTAGTCAAGAACCCCCCAAATTCAGTTAAAACTTGACCCCTCTGCAAACATTCTTTTCATTCTTTTTCCTCTTGCTTGACCTCTATCTACTGTATGTACATATACATATATATTAAGTTCAACACATTTTTCTCCAACTGTGATTATATAGATTTTTTTAGGCATTTAGGATATCTGATTCCCTTTTTCTTACTGTTTGTATATAATATTTGAGGCTTCATACATTAGTATGTTAGTACGTGATGCTCTGTATTTTATTTTTTGAAGTTGTAATTGTAATATGCAATGGTAAATTTCTGAAACGTAAAATTGTTTTTAATTTTAACATACTTGATACAATTGGAAACAAGAACTCATCCCCAACTGAATGGATCTTAGGCTTGGGTCCTTGACTTTCCCATCCCAATCCAGGTTGCCAATTTCTAGTGAGCTGTAGTGGGCATGAACTCCTAGTCTTAATTTGAGAATCTGTGAAAGTCCTCCTTGATCTTTGCTCGTGGATCTTTGGCTTCAATTTGTAGGAGGCTTACTTCTATTCTTATCATTTTTCCGTCTTTTTACCTGGTAACTTTTAGGTGATGGTTCAGATGGTCCTCACAAAGAGCTGGTTGATCATAAAGGAAAGGCGCAATCATCTAATGATCCATCCAATGCTCGAGAAACAATGTCATTTGGAAGGCTTGATAATTCCAAGGACACTGTTAGTTTAACTCCACGTGCCTCATCTAGCGGAAGATTTCTGGATACCAACTTTTTAACGAATTGAAAAATAAGCTGGATTCAGCAAAAACAGGGCATTGTTCCTGATGTGTCCTTGCCACGAATGCAGTAATTCATGATATCATTGACAGCATCAAACA
>JAOSBN010000179.1:57164129-57175270 GCA_027563595.1 Erythroxylum suave | reverse complement strand
TGGGGGATTCAGGAAAATATGCTGGTGAGATGTGATGCATTGCCATCTCTTCGTACTCAGTTTTAGTCAATCCTTTTGTATATTGCTGATAAAGATTTAGCAGATGGTATTAATCACTTAATAGGGAACATCATTCTGCAGGATCATCTCAGTCAGGTGTAGTTTCTAAAGATTTTAAATCAGGATTGGCTGAAAATGAGATATCCAAAAGGGACCCTTTATCTTCTACAAGAGCAGCTGTTGGTCAAAGTAGCTCTGGCCATGGTTATTATCAAGGATCTGGAGCTCATAGGAGTGGTCAGTCCTTTGATCATGAAAGTCCATCTAGTTTGGACACAAGGTCTACCAATTCTCAGTCTCAAGAAAGAGGGCAGAGTCAGAAGGAATCTAAGAAATCTGCTGCTAAGAGGAAAAGAGATGATCCATCTTTACCCTCTGAGCCTCATGTTGAAAACCTGCAGCAGTTTGATGCTCGCAATTCTGTTGTTAATGCTAGAAAGGGAAAACTGTACAAGGTTGATTCACCAGGGGGTTTTCCAGGTAAAGGTGGTGAAAATTCTGGCTTTAGTACAGTATCTGGCGGTGGCCAGTTGGAAGCTTCTTCCATCAATGCATCTGCAGGGCAACAACAAGGGGCCTATCTTCAACCAATGCACGAAAATCTTCCTTCCAGGGGTATCTGGATACAGAATAAGACAGGATTACCTCTAGAAAGATCTCAGGTTCCCAGGTTCTCTTCTTCTAATACTGTTTCTGGTAATATGACAGCTGAAATTCCGATGCAGCAGTCAGCAACTGCACCTCTTGGATCAAGTAAGAACCGGATAAACTTACTACGCTTTAGTAATTATAAAACTGTTTTTGGTTCTTATTTCTGGGCAGGTGAACGTCTTTGGTATGAACTTAGATACGTTGTTTGAGTTTAATTACAAGCTCTAGGAGTAGTTATGATCATTTCATTTACTTTTTTGTCCGCATTATAGCTGCTGGAATGATAACTCTTTTTGTTCATACATTCAAATGATTGGTTTTGCTATTATACTCTAAATTTCTGGTCTTCGCTTTTTTTTTCTAAAGGCCACCTATTATTTATGATCTTGTCCTTGGTACTGTTGATGTTTTAGGTGCTTTTAGCAAGGTTCATGGAGGTATCTCTTCCAGTCCATACCCTATGGGAGACATAGGATTAGCAAAAGTGACCAGTGAAAAGACAGTAGAAGCTCACCCTCTTCCTGCGAATAGGATGGATGACTTGGCAACATCACTTTCTACAGGAAAGGTTTTAGAAATTGATGGAGGATGTTCAAATACAGTTATGGATACAAAATTTCAGGTGCGATTACTATGGTAGAAGGGAATATCTTCAGTTACGTTGTTGTTCTGAAATAGTGACAGCTTAATAATGAATATTCAAAGTTAATATTGGTGTTTCTTGTTGCTTTGACCTTCTTCATAATAGATGGATGGGTCTCACATATCTGAAGATGCTACTTTAGCCAATTTGATTAATCTGACGTCATACTCATAACAATGCTACAGTTGTCTGAATTCGAACTGTTGGTTGTTTAAGGACTGACCAATTTTGGCTCTTAAAGGTGGGGATAATGATTTGGGCCTTTTGAGCGGCTGGTTATAAAATACCTGTCATTTTGAATCATGTATTAAAATTCATCTTAGGCTGTAGCTCAATAGGAAACAAAAATATTGAGGAAAAGAACATAAAGACTAGATACAGTACATCTCTTGGATTGCAGATTTAATGTGTAAAATTTCTTGAAAGAGGCTTGAAGGTTCCCTGTGGTTGTCACCAGAAAAAGGAGTTAAAACGTGCTTGTATGCTGTAAAGTTTGATATTAATACCATAGCTTGCCCATATCTATAACCAAGATACATGTTTTTTTTTGGAAAGTTTATAACACAGAGGGAGGTTACATGTTACTAATCTGTAAATTATAACTATGAGCACTCTGGCTTGCTATAGATACTTGAATTCTAGAATTTAGAGATGGCTGGAGGATTCCTCTATCAAGTTAAGGTGGTCGTATTTGATGGCTCTTTCTTGAAATCACCCATAATTTCTTGGCCCTTTCTTGAAATCACCCACAATTTCTTCTTAAACATCCTAGAGGGTTTTATTTCTTCACCATCAACTTATAAGTTATAATGTTCTCTTAGTTATTTTTGACTGAGAGAGTGGAGCTATGTTGTTTAAATTTTGATGCTGAAGCACTGGTCATATCTTACCTCTGCAGGATTAAAAATAAGCTGTAAGGTGAGCAGAAAAACCAAAAATAAATTATTGTAAAGAAAACTCACTTTCTGTTGTTCTCCTCATGTATTAATTCCTAGTTATGTCTTTGCTGCTTCATTTTTAAAAGGGATCCACTGACATCTTCTCATGTTCTTGTTCCTTGTTTATCAATGTTTTGAATGCTGTGCTTATTTGCATTTCAAGCTCCTTGTATTTTTACACATCTGTTATTCATTTACACAAG
This sequence comes from Erythroxylum suave, assembly GCA_027563595.1. NCBI lineage: Eukaryota > Viridiplantae > Streptophyta > Magnoliopsida > Malpighiales > Erythroxylaceae > Erythroxylum > Erythroxylum suave. The sequence continues at coordinate 57,172,775 of JAOSBN010000179.1, read as the reverse complement.
GGTGGTAGAATGACAGCTCCTAGAGATGTTGGGAAGTCTCCTGTTTCCCAGGGTCCTGTATCATCGGGAATGCCTTTTAAAGAGCAACAGTTGAAACAGCTCAGAGCGCAGTGCCTCGTCTTTTTGGCATTCAGGTGATAGATCTAGTCGTTGAACTTTGACTTTCCTTGGTCATCCAATATATTGTTGTGACCTATGTTGTTCTTGGTTGAATTTTCTAATTGTTATGAAATAATGTGCTGCAGAAATGGTTTGATTCCGAAGAAACTGCATCTTGAAATAGCGTTGGGGAACATCTTCCCTAAAGATGGTAATATTTCTGGACCAAAGCTGATTATTGACTCATCATTTCGGTCGTTTTGTTTGTCAGCAGGGTTTGACAGCATATCTTGGGTGTGTGTGAGTTAGTATGGCATTGTCAAAATAGTGAGACCTCTTGAATTTTAGGCTAGTCAAGAACCCCCCAAATTCGGTTAAAACTTGACCCCTCTGCAAACATTCATTTCATTCTTTTTTCTCTTGCTTGACCTCTCTCTACTGTATGTACATATACATATATATTAAGTTCAACACATTTTTCTCCAACTGTCTGATTATATAGATATTTTTTAGGCATTTAGGATATCTAATTCCCTTTTTCTTACTGTTTGTATATAATATTTGAGGCTTCATACATTAGTATGTTAGTACGTGATGCTCCGTATGTTATTTGTTGAAGTTGTAATTGTAATATGCAACAGTAAATTTTTGAAATGTAAAATTGTTTTCCATTTTAACATAATTGATACAATTGGAAACAAGAACTCATTCCCGACTGAATGGATCTTAACTTAGGCTTGGGTCCTTCACTTTCCCATCCCAAACCAGGTTGCCAATTTCTAGTGAGCCGTAGTGGGACCGGTCTAGGCATGAGCTCCTAGTCCTAATTTGAGAACCTGTGAAAGTCCTCCTTGATCTTTGCTCGTGGATCATGATCAGCTCTATCTTGATCTGAATTTGACTTCAATTTGTAGAAGTCTTACTTCTATTCTTATCATTTTTCCGTCTTTGTACTTGGTGACTTTTAGGTGATGGTTCAGATGGCCCTAACAAAGAGCTGGTTGATCATAAAGGAAAGGCTCAATCAACTAATGATCCATCCAATGCTCGGGAAACAATGTCGTTTGGAAGGCCTAATAATGTAAGGGACACTGTCAGTTTACCTCCAGGTGCCTCATCTAGTGGAAGATTTCTGGATACCAACTTTTTAACGAAAGAAACAGATAGATTGAAATCGACTGAGGATAAAAATGGTCCACAATATGATCTATCCGCAGATGATAGGAAACATCAAATGGTAGCAAGGAAACTGGAGGCTGAAATGCAGGGCCAAGAAATGTTGGAATCACATGCATTCTCACTTACTGCTTTGAGACAGCCTGAGTCCGCTAATACAAGGGGTGACTTGACTGTTGCTAGTGCTATGAATGATGCGGAGAATGGCCATCAAGTTGGAAAGGCTTATCTTGCCTCTTCTTCAAAGAGTATAAATAAGCAGGTGAATCCCGAGACAATGAACTGGATGGGAATTGGTAGTCATGACGAGGTTCCCCATGGATTCTTACCATCAACTGTTACTCACCATGGATTGGTGGCAGACAAAAAGGACAACATCTCTAGTCAATTTCAAAGTCTTGATAGCAATGCTGCTTCAGGTGACCTAATTGTTGCTCATTTCTTTTTATATTCCAGTACCATTCTGGGATAAGCACTTACCTCAGAAATGGACAATATCCATCTCAAGTAAAGGATGTCACTGTGATGATTGATAAAGCTCATTTCTCAGAGCTGTAATGCTTTCTCCAAAAGAAATTAAACCGTTAACACCAGCTTTCAAATTAGTTCGATTACTTGCGTTCGTTAGTTTATATGATCTGAAGTATACTGAATTTCAAACAGGATATGCTTCACATGGATGCAACGTTATGCCCTTTGACGATAAATTGAGGAATGGCATATCCTCATTGGAACAAGATGATGAGGATAGGTCAGCTTCTAATGAGTCTCCTCCTCCTCCAAAGTACACCATGTCAGAGAAATGGATAATGGATCATCAAAAAAAGAAACTTCGAGTTGAGCAAACTTGGCTTCTTAAACAAAAAAGGAAAAAACAAAGGATCTCTACTTGCTTTGAGAAGTTAAAGGTTTGTTTTGAAATTCCTTCCTTGTTTGCTTGATGCTCTGTTATCTTGTTTGCCATTGCCTATTAATCGTCTTTTGTGCCCTTCTTTCCCTTTCCTCTTATCATTTGGGCGAATTACTGTTCAAAAATATTAACAACTTGGTGAAATCAAATGGCCTTAGATAGAGTTAGTGCTAGCCTGAAAATTACGTGTTGAATCATATTCCTGTTCTTCTCTTCTTGATTAATTTATGAACAACCTATGTTGGAAGTTGTTCCTTTGTCAGAAATTTAATGCAAAATATGTGTAGATATACAGAAATATTTTCCCATGTGTTGTATTTTGTGCCATCATTTTAAGGTCTTTATATATGTGATGCAGGAAGCTGTGAACTCATCTGAAGATATTTCTGCCAAAACCAAAAGCGTCATTGAACTGAAAAAGCTGCAGTTGTTAGAGCTTCAGCGCCGACTGAGGAGGTGATTTTCCATCATTTAAGAAATGATCTTTCTGCAGAATTTTTCTGGATCAAGTTTGCTAATTTCTTAATCCAAATTGTATGTTTTTCTTACATCAATTTTTCTGTGGTCTGGGACAGTGATTTTCTGAATGACTTTTTCAAGCCAATCGCTTCTGATGTGGAGCGCTTGAGGTCATGTAAAAAACATAAACATGGTAGAAGGGTAAAACAACTTGAAAAATATGAGCAGAAAATGAGAGAGGAACGACAGAAGAGGATTCGTGAGAGACAAAAGGAGTTCTTTGCTGAGATAGAAGTTCATAAGTATGTCTTATCTAGCTCACATTCTCTTTATATATTCAGTGATTTATGTGAAATCTTTAAACTTCTATCGTTCTTTGCTTTTTGTTTGATTTGTTGTTAACCTCATTTAGGGAAAGACTGGATGATGTGTTTAAGATTAAGAGAGAACGTTGGAAGGGCTTCAACAGGTATGTCAAGGAGTTCCATAAGAGAAAGGAGCGTATTCATCGCGAGAAAATTGACAGAATTCAGCGTGAAAAGATTAACTTGTTAAAAATAAACGATGTGGAGGGGTATTTGCGAATGGTGCAGGTTAGATCGTGGTTATTGTTTCATTAGAATTTACTGATTCGAATCCATGTTGCTTTGATGCCTCAAAATTATGAAAATTTCTGTCAATGGTATAGGATGCAAAATCTGATCGGGTAAAGCAACTGCTCAAAGAAACTGAGAAATACCTTCAAAAAGTGGGGTCTAAACTTCAGGAGGCAAAGGCTGTGGCGAATGACTTCGAAAATGATATGGATGAGACACAAATTGGACCTGGAACTGTTGTTGAGAAGAATGAGACTGCTTTTGAGAATGAAGATGAAAGCGATCAGGCAAAGGCAAGTTTTTTCTCTGTGTGCTGTCTCAAGTTTGCTTTGAATGTTTGGCTCATTCCTCTTTCATTGTTTCACTATGCAGCATTATATGGAGAGCAATGAAAAATACTATATGATGGCCCACAGGTATCAACTTTACTTCTTTATTGTCTCTTTGATGTTTTACCATTAATTTACTTCTTTTTTGATGAAGAATAAATTTGTTTCATGGGGTACAAGTTTGTATGCTTGACTAGAAGTTTGTGGTTGGCTTCTGGAATATCCCTTTACTTTGTCTGTTTCATGTGCAAGGAAGGAAAGTTGTTCTATTTACGTAGTGGTTGTATATAATGCCTTATCAAATGTTTACCTCAAAGCTGCCTAGGTGTTTCTCAAAATCATGCTTTCTTCTCAGCTTTTATAATTTATATGACATTTTTTATTCTATTCAGTATAAAGGAGAGCATCACAGAGCAGCCAACTTGTCTTCAGGGTGGAAAATTAAGGGAGTAAGTGGAACATGCAGTTACTCATTTTTAGTTTTTCCGAGTATGTCATTCGTGTGATTCTAAGACATCTTTGTTTCCTGGGATCTAGCTGATGCGGTTATGTTCGATTTCAGGATGGAATTTGATCTTTTATTTTCCTCCTCAGTGTAAACATGAATGCTTTCCAGTTCAAACATTTCTTAAATGACAGTGGGTATGTGTCCTTCAGGTATCAAATGAATGGATTAAGATGGCTAGTTTCATTGTACAACAATCATGTGAATGGCATTCTTGCTGATGAAATGGGACTTGGGAAAACTGTACAGGTATTCAGGAAAAATATTTGGAGTCCAGTCTATTACTTGTACTATTGTTTCAGAATGGAAGTTTGAGACATGACTTCTTTTTTTCTTTTTGTTCTCTTTTTTGGAAGGTTATTTCTCTCATATGTTATCTGATGGAAACAAAAAATGATAGAGGTCCTTTCCTGGTGGTTGTACCTTCTTCAGTTTTACCTGGATGGGAGTCGGAAATCAATTTTTGGGCCCCTGGAGTACAAAAGATTGTGTATTCTGGGCCTCCTGAGGAAAGGCGTAGGCTATTTAAGTAATTGCAAGGCAACCCTTCTTCCCTTTACTTTAAAGTTGTGTTCAATGCATAACTTTTGTCCATGTTCATTTCAGGGAACAGATTGTGCATCAGAAATTCAATGTCCTTTTAACTACTTATGAGTATTTGATGAACAAGCATGATAGGCCAAAACTGAGTAAGATACATTGGCATTATATTATAATTGATGAAGGTCATCGTATAAAGAATGCTTCCTGCAAATTGAATGCTGACCTGAAGCATTATCAGAGCTCTCACAGGTTGCTATTAACTGGAACTCCTTTACAGGTAAATAAATGGAAACCTTGTATTTGATCTTGTATTCTCTTATATGATTTTTATGTTTTGCATGCCGTCTAGGATAAGCATTTTTCTACCCATATGGATGATTCATCTCAGTTTTCACATGTTATAAACTTGACATTCATTTGCTTCTTCTCAAATGTAGAATAATCTTGAGGAGTTGTGGGCTCTGCTTAACTTCTTGTTGCCTAATATATTTAATTCATCAGAGGACTTCTCTCAGTGGTTCAACAAACCCTTTGAGAGTAACGGTGATAATTCAGCTGAAGAAGTAAGTCATTGCCCTTTTTATGCTCCTGGCATTCTTTTGGTTTCTTTCTTTTTATATCTGTCAATTTTTTCTTGATAATGGAAATTCTTATTTTCTTCTCGCTTTCTTTCTTCATCAAGGCCTTGCTATCAGAGGAGGAGAATTTGTTGATCATTAATCGTCTTCATCAAGTTCTTCGACCATTTGTACTGCGAAGACTGAAACATAAGGTCCTTATAATGATTGGCAGTTTGTTGTGATTATTTGGTTTGGTATTTTTGTGCATGCTCTGTGATGTGAATGCATAAATCTGTGGAAAAGTCCCTTCAATAAAGGGCTACTGATGGCCAAAAACTATTTTCCCAGTATTAAGTGAATGTTAACAAATTGTTTTTAGCTTTAATTTTTGTTTTCCTTTTGCAATTTGTCTCTGAAATTGTGGAATTTAAATTCTTGATTTCTCTAATTCCATTTGTAGGTTGAGAATGAACTTCCTGAAAAGATTGAGAGACTTATAAGATGTGAGGCTTCTGCTTATCAGAAGCTTTTGATGAAGAGGGTGGAAGAAAATCTAGGGTCGATTGGGAATTCAAAGGTTTCCTTCAATTCACGATATTTTCACTGTTCTGTTTCTTTAATGGAGAGCTGAAACTATTGTACATGCAACACTGCATTTTGACTTTAGAAGACTGACATTTTTGCAGGCTCGATCAGTGCACAATTCAGTTATGGAGCTTCGCAACATTTGCAATCATCCATATCTTAGCCAGCTTCATGCAGAGGAGGCATGCTCTTTTCCAAATTTCTATTCCTCAGTTGGAGTTTTTGTGTTTAGAATAACAATAAAGATAAAGAAGCCATATAATTTCTTAGAGATTTTTGTTTCAATCTGTCTGTTATTCCTTCTTCAATTAATCCCTTTTTGGAGTTGATGTGAATGTTATAAGCTTCATTTCTTTTTTGGTACTTTAAATTTGGCCCTAATGTTTGGTTGCCTTTTGTAGGTTGATAGCTTGATACCAAAACATTTTCTACCACCAATTATTAGACTTTGTGGGAAGCTTGAAATGTTAGACAGATTACTACCCAAACTGAAGGCAACAGACCACCGGGTATGGACATCTCCAATGAGTTTGGTGCATTCTTCGCATACAATATATAGTAATTGAATGTGAATGCATTTGGTGACTGCTTGGAAATTTTATTGCTGTTTCAGTGTATTGCTTTAATCTTGATAGTATTTCCATTAAATTTTTAGTGTACATTCTTTATTCATTTGCTTGTCAAGAAAAACTCTGGTGAGCCAGCAACGTACTGTTTCCTCCCTAAAGATGGTACTGTTTCAAAAATGTTTTACCATTTCTTTTGTAATAGTCCCGCGCTCATGTTATTCACCTTCATATACTTAGTTTAAGACAATTTTTTTTTAAAATTTTTATATCTGTTTTAACTGAATTGAAATGCATATTATGAATATCTATGTTTTCTTTTCATCTGAATGTGAACCTCTTTTGTATATTTTCAACTTTTTTTTCGGTAGTTATTCTATTTTTTGAGGATTTAGTGTTTAAACTGGAGCCCTGCAGGTTCTTTTCTTTTCCACGATGACTAGGTTGCTTGACGTCATGGAGGAATATCTTAGTTGGAAAAAGTATTGGTACCTACGTTTGGACGGTCATACATCTGGTGGTGATCGTGGTGCTCTTATTGATCAGTTTAACCGACCAGATTCACCCTATTTCATATTTTTACTTAGGTAATCCTTCTGCAATTCTGCTTAACAAATCATGTTACTGCTTTTGTAAGGTTTTACTGGAGTCTGTTTGATTTGAATAGAAAGGAAAGATGCTTGAAGTTGTTCAGTGAAAACTAGTGACTAATGTTAAATTTTATTCTTTAATATTGGAAAACTTTTTGTGTATCATTCTTTCAATCTTGTAGAAAAAATGTGAAATATTAACAATCATAATAATGAATTTCAAGTGTACCCGTGCTTTTGTTAGATTCTATGTTCCTAATGTTGCCTAAAAATTAATGTCCATAAGTGTGATAGTTAATTATATTGTTTTAGTATTCGAGCTGGTGGTGTTGGGGTGAATCTTCAGGCTGCTGATACTGTGATTATATTTGACACTGACTGGAATCCTCAGGTTATACACTTGATCATTGCTTTTGATTTCTTAGTCTTTGTAGCTTATCCTATAGCTGATTAAACCCTTCGTTATTTGTCAGGTGGATCTTCAAGCACAAGCAAGGGCTCACAGGATTGGTCAGAAGAGGGATGTGCTTGTTCTTCGATTTGAAACGGTATGTACTTTCCCCACCTACATTATCTTCTGAGGCTTCTGAATTTAGAAATGATGGCCTTAGATTCCATTTGCCGTTAGACTTTCTTAGCATGTGAATTTTATATGATCAGTATCATGAGTATGATATGGATGCATTGTGGGAAGAACCTACTACCTGCAAAGAGGAGTGTTTTATTAGGATTCTATTAGAGGAGTGTTTTATTACGAGTAGGAGTCTATTATTTCTGCACTAGTTTCTGTTATAGTTATGTTAATAAAAACAGCTTGAATAGGAGTCTTTCTAGGAGTCCTAGTTGGAACTTTTATGTTTTTGTTTTTCCTATATAAGGCTATTATGTTATGCAATAAAGCAAGGAAGAAGTTATCTTAAAAATTAGCTAATTAGGAGTAGAGTAATTTAGCCTAAGCTTGGCAGACCTTGTCCTTGACAAGTGCTGCCAGTTTTTCATCACCAAAAATAGGTTCTGCAAGGAAGGGAACCAATGTACATAAGGGCGAAGAGATTAACTTTCTTGAGAATCGTCCTTGGACTCGATCCCAAGCACGGGCCCATAACAGAGTAAAAGCCTGGAATTTCAAGCGGTGGTTTGACATATGGCATTGTATGTGCCCTTGCTGAAAGATTGGGCATCTGGAAAATCTGCCCCATTAAGTTTTACCGTTTCAGTTCAAGTGAAAGCTAATAAATTGGAAATCTTGCTAGGTGGCAGTTCTTTAATCCTCTTTGTTGCTTCCCTTCAATCTTGTGGAAAATTTTGGCCTATTTCACCTAATTTGGTCCATAATGATATTTTTCTTTTTTAGAATGGAGGTGGAGGGCTTGTGCTTTTGAAACTTCTAGCATCATATTTGATCGAGAGGCTCTAAAGTGGAAGAGCTATCTTTTTTGTGTTGTCCATTTTTTGTGTGGATATTTTTGGGATCCTTATTTTGTCAAGTTCATGTAGAAGAGTTGAAGCTTCAACTTGAGATGCATCTCATGGTGATGTAGGACAGCTTAGAGGTTGGGTGTTTAGGATATTTTGGTGGGTTAATAATCGGAATTGAAGGGTAGATTTCTAGGAATCACACCTAGAAGAAAATAACCTAAGTTTCACACCAAGGGTTCTTAGGAGTCACACCTAAGAAAAGATTGTTTCACACAATCAAAGTAGCATAAAGCTTGAAAATTTATTAAG
>JAOSBN010000179.1:57152786-57164029 GCA_027563595.1 Erythroxylum suave | reverse complement strand
ATTAGGAAAACCAAATAAATCTAGAACTAGAACTACTAAAACAGAAATATAATTATTTCAGAAATTCCAACAATTCTGGAATTTACTAAAATACCCCTGAATATGCTATTTTGCATTCTGCATCACATGGCTTTAAATGTTAAAAGTCTTTTCTTTTCATTTTTGAATCTTCCACACCTTTACACAATTGAATCCACAAGATAACCAATCTATTATGTTCATCTGATTTGTAAATGACAAATCATAATCTACGAATTGACATGGCATATTTTAAAGGAACTAAGGCCCAGGATGTTTCTACAATGATCTTTCTTGTGGAGTTGGAGATGCAGGCTGTATTCGCTTAGTAGTCATTCTCATGCGATATCTTTTACGTTGATCCCTGAATCTGTTTTTCCTTATTATTCTTTTCACTTATTCTGGAATTTATCATTTGTCATTAGGTTCAAACTGTTGAAGAACAAGTGAGAGCAGCAGCTGAGCATAAATTGGGAGTTGCTAATCAGAGTATTACTGCTGGTTTCTTTGACAACAATACTAGGTGAATTGGGATATCTGTTTTGTAATTTTTTTTCCTGCATAGATAGGATGCCCTCTGGCTAATGCCCTGGATAATTGTCCTGTCACATCTAACAGTGCAGAAGATCGAAGAGAATATCTGGAATCACTGCTGCGAGAATGTAAGAAAGAGGAAGCTACCCCTGTATTGGATGATGATGGTCTCAATGATATCTTGGCCCGCAGGTGAAATTTGTTTCATTCTAGTGATATATTTTCCAGTCCTTTTACTTTGACATAATTAGGGGGTTCTAGTAGCTCTTATTCTCAAATTTTTAGAAGCTAAGTTAAAGTGATGGTTCAGTCTGTAAATGTCAAATTTGTAAAACACCACGATGGAGCTGGTGCATATTGTTTCTTCAAGAATAGGTCAAACCTTTTCAGACTTTTGTTCTAGTTCTAAATTGGAATCTACTTTGGTGGTGAGGACATGAGTTTAATTGGCTTAGTCATGAGCATGCATCTGTTACCTTTATCTCTCTTTCAGTATGGTCAGTAAATACTAGCAAATCAGGTGTTGCTTCAAGAATAAGTGAAACTTTTTCTGACCTTCATTGTTGGTCTAAATTGGAATCTACATTGGTGGTAAGAACATTAGCTTAATTGGCTTGATTATCAGCAAGCAACTGTTTCCTTTATCCCCCAAGTTTGAATCCAGATTGGCAAAATTAAGAATGTTGATAAGCAAAATTAAGAATGTTGTCATTTTGAAAGGATTATTGTTTTCCACAAACAAATGCAAGAACTGAAACAGTCAAAAATTACTTCCTCGCTCGATTCTTTAACTGTTAACTTCAATCCCAGATATGCGAAATTAAGAATATTGTCATATTCAAAGGACTACTGTCTGCCACGAAAGGTACAAGTACTGATGAAGACAAGCACTACTTCCTCTCTAGATTCATTAGTTGTTACCAAAGAAGGAACTCTTATGTAATTGGGATAGCTTAGTTGTTAACTGCAGCCTCTTTCTTCTGAAAGCGCTAGGCATTATTTTGGTTTTTGATTGTGTGAGAAACATGTTTCATATTTATGATACCTTTTGTTTGGTATCCTGGTTTAGTTCTATATTTACTCAATATTCATATTTTGGTCTGTGGTTGGATCATCTAGATTAGGTCTTAACTTTTCATGATTTTATATCTATGTTTGCAGTGAGTCAGAGATTGATATATTTGAGTCAGTTGATAAACAAAGGCGAGAAGTGGAGATGGTATTTGTAAATTTGCTTGTGTTTATAGCTCGCCACAACTCAAAAAATTAATTGCTTAATCTCATAAACCTGCAGGCAACATGGAAAAATTTGTTATTGACACAGGGCATACATACTTCTGATCCTTTACCTCCTTTGCCTTCTCGCCTTGTAACGGATGATGACTTGAAAGCATTGTATGAGGCTATGAAGTTATATGATGCACCCAAGACTCCGGTAGTATCTAATGTAGGATTGAAAAGAACGGACCGATACCTTGGCAACCTTGACACACAGCACTATGGAAGGGGGAAGCGGGCAAGAGAGGTGTGTTGATACTTATTATTATAGGAAAATCATAAGTCTCATGTGCGATTATGATTTTTTCTTACTTTTATTGTGGAATCTTACTTACTCAGGTGCGATCCTATGAAGAGCAATGGACTGAAGAGGAATTTGAGAAGATATGTCAAGTTGACTCTCCTGATTCTCCAAAGGTTAAGGAAGAAACAGTAGAGAGGAATTTGCCTAAAGATGCTACAGAATCTGGGAATGCCATTAGTATCACTGAACCTCTGGCACCATTCCCTCCACCACAATCTAGAGAGCCTCAACCTATTGAGCAGAGCAAAGAGGTAACACCACCACAAAAGAGGGGACGTGGAAGGCCAAGAAGGGTAGCTTTAGATAAATCTCCAAATACTCCGACACTTCTGGTTCCTTCTGAGGCAGGCAAAGTTGATTTGGGCTTACCGACAGTAATTGACTCCACTTCAAAAACTTGTACTCCTGATCCTTCTCCTGGTTCTTCGAATTTAGTAGGAAATAGCAGTGAAGCCCCACAGCAATCTGGTGTAGAGATTTCTTCAAACCCTCAACTTCCCACCCCTTCAGTTTTTGTTGCATCAGCTCCTCAACCTATCCCTGCATGTCCTTCTGTAACAGTGCAGTCAAAGGGACGAGGTAGGAAATCTCAGAGTGGAGTACAAGCACCTCGTCGCAGGGGAAAGAAACAGGAAACGCTGTTGCCTAGTCAGCAGAATTTATCTGTTCCTGATTCAAAAATGAATGAACAATCACAAAGTACATCCATCAGTACAGCACTCGTTGGTCCCACAGGAGATGTTTCTAGTGCTTCTGTCCCTTCTAGTCTTGGTAATCTACCTGGCAGTTCTGCTGTAGAAGGTGTTGGAGGAGCTGCTAAAAACGAGTCAGTGATTACAGTTGGTTCTCAGTTAAACCCTTCTGTATCTGCTCCCTTACATTCATCTTCACCTTCCCCTACTGTTTCTCCATGCGTGAAAGTGCAAAATGTGAGTAACCAAAGTGGAACAGGAGCACCGCGACGTCGTGGTAGGAAGCAAGTTTTGGTGTCACCTTCTGTTCTGGAAGCCTCATCTGAGCCTTCAAATTCAAGTCCACTCTCGCAGATTAAATCTAGTGACTCATTAGGTGGTAAAGCCATCGCTACTAGAAGCAATCAGGGAAACAATATTCAGGAACTGAGAAATGTAAACCAGGAGGATGCATCCAGTACTGCAGCTCATGATAAAAAATCAACTGGAGAATCAGGTGAAGTTGTTCCACACCTAGAAGTAATCAGCCTATCAACCATTCTTGAAGGTGCTGCCAGGTCTACAGGTAGGAGATGTGCATTTATGTCATGTAGAAACTGATATTTTTCTAGCCCAATGTAAATATTATTTTTTATATGGTGCAGATGGAATTCCAGTTACTGCTAATTGTAATTTAGCTTCTGTCACAAAAGAAGTTTCAGTAGAAAGTAGCTTGCCGAAAACTAAATTGGGCGAACTTTCTCGAGATGAAGGTGGAGTTGGCCTGACTTCACCCTCAATAAATAAGACCTCTGTGGAGGAGGCCCAGAGCCAAAGCTCATTGAGTAAAACATCTGCAGCTCTTGGTCCAGTTATTGAATCATTGCCTGACTCTGCTGCTGCTGAAACTGTTGGAAGAACTGAAAATCATCCTTCTGCAAAGATTGCTCCCAACTTGCAGCCAATTATGTCTTATACTTCACTCACAACTGGCCCACAATCTAGCTCTATTTCTCTCACTCCTGCCCCACAATCTACCCTTCCAGATGCAGTTCAAGTCAAAAGGCAAGGTCGAAAGGGTGCAAATAGAGCAGAAGCACCTAGGCGTAGAGGGAAAAAACAAGGTCCTGTTTCACCTGCTGTCGATACTTCAGTTAGTCAGGATCTACATAATAATCCGAGAGATTTTCCAGTAAACAAGGCTGTGTCCCTGAAAATTAAGCAAGATAACGATCCAAAAGAAATGATAAATCTTCCTCAGGTATATTAATTTGTTTATATTATGTTATGGATAGGTATGTTGTGTGTACATCCAGTATCATGTTTTCCATGTGTGGAAGAATTCAACTATTACATCTGACAAATATTTGATTTTTCTCCAAAAAAATTCCAGGAAGTGAATTTACCTAGTGGCATCATTGGTCAAGATCCAAAAAGAAAAGATGCTAGTGGAATTCCGGTCTTCGGACGAATTCAGACTGCTGATGTTACTGATGTTGCTCGAGTGATGAAGGAGATCTTCTCTGAGTCTTGCTCACCAAAAACCAAAATTGTTGACCCTTGTAAGAATGAAAGTAAAAGTGCTCCTGCTGTACCTGTATCAAGCAATACAGATGTGGAGGTGGTGAAAAACCAAATCTCAGAGGATGTAACTCATTCAACCATACCAACTTTGGAAAGAGAAGCTAAAGTTAAAGAAATTTCAAGTGAGACTTCCCCACAATCTGCGTCTGAAGTTGGTTTTGGAATGGAAAGGAACAATTCTTCTGCTTCGAAGAATGATTCTAGTCCAGAAAAGGATGGTTTGAAGCTGGAAATCAAGACAACAGATGATGCATCCGAAATTCTGGTAGCTTCGGCAGAGGCTTCACACCAAAACCCTACAACATCTATGGAGGTGCCTCAATCAAATCTACTCAGTACTGGTGAAACAAAAGATGCTTCATCTTGCAGAGATCCTTTTGATCTCCCTGCTCCTGATGCACATGCATTCATCAATGATGATGGCTCAAATGTGCATTCTAAATCTGCAGAAGAGCCTCCTGACATGAAACTGGATGACTCTGCCAATGGGTCTGTGAAATCTTCTGCCATTAAAGTTATTAATCATGAGATGGAGTATCCAATTTCTAATAAAGATGATGAAGTTGGTGGTAATCTGACAGGGACACTGTCTGGTACAAATACAAACAGTCCTATCAAGAGCAATTTGGAAAATGAAAAAGAAGCTTCCCTAAGTACATCATTCCCATCTGCTTTGCTTGTTTCAAGTGTTGAAACTCCAACTACTTCCGTGAAAACTGATGCGGTTGTTTGTCATGCTGAGATGGGGATGATTATTTCTCCTACTGTGGATCAGCCAAGTTCTAGCAGTTGTAATGTGGTTGAGATTGCTTCTGGAAACTGTAGTGGATCTTCAAAGGAAGCATCGGTTGATAATCTGCCTCTTGAAATCCTAGGTGCTGAGGGGATCAAAAGTTGCCCACGAGCTGCTATGGTTGGGGACTCTGTAGAGTTATTGGAAACAAATGAAACTTCTGATGCTTTGGGCAATAACCTCATGCAGACACCCACATCAATTGGTTTTGATCAGTCAAAAGATGTTGAGCAAGCAAGGGAACATTGTGTGAGGTCCGATGAATGCACCACCATATCTAAGGATGCTGCCTTTACTGGTGAAGCTATTGTAGAAGGTTCTGAGAATATCAATAATCTTGGACCTAATCATAGCTTGGATAACATAATGTCAAATTATAATGCTGTCTGTTCACAAGAAATAGCTTCAGAATTAGGCAAATCAGAAGACTTGTCTGTTGGAAATAAAGATGAAAAGAATCTTGTGTCTGAGCCTTTGCAGTCGATCACTTCTGATTCTACTATGAAAGAGTTACCTCCAGAAGATCAAGGTTTCTTGCAGCTGCCACAGGCTATTAAAAGAGTTGAGGTTGATAATACCGAGGGTTGCAACATGGAAGTGGACAATTCTGAAAATAAAGTGCCTCTTCCAAAAGATTTTGTTACTGCCTTGATTGACCCTCAAGATGTTACGGAAGGACGTTTTGTAACAGAACTACATTTTGGAGTTGGAAGTAGTGAGGTAGTTTCCAAGGCAGAAGAATATTTGTCCTCACCAGAAAATTTCCCTTCTGAATCTGTCAGTCAGAAGAATGATCAAATTGCAGTCAACTTGCATCCTGGAAATGAAAATGCAGAGGGTTTGTCTATAGATATGTGCACTAAAGTAGCAGACTTATCAGAAGCACGTGCAAGAGTTTCTCATGATGAATCTTCCAAGACAGAATCAATCCCAGAAGATCATATTGGGAAAGATCTTCCTCCTGGGTTTGAAATGGCCAAGGATGATTCCATTGTTGCATCCAGTATGCAAATGCAATCTGCTATGTCACAGGTGATGCAACTAAATTAATTTTGATGATTGCCCTTATCAGTAGCAGCAGCAGCATTGGCTGCGTGGACATTCTTGTGCTAATAAATTTTTTCTTATCTTATCCCCTACCTTAATGTCTGTCTATGCCTCACTTTGTTGACATGCGTGGGACTACCTAGAATTTGGGAACTATGATTGAAGTTCAGAGTTTCCTGCTCAAATTACAAAATTTGAACTTTAACAGTTCTTTTGTTCACTGAGTCTAATGCCATAGTCCCATGCCTATTTGGTTTGCAGTTTTTTGCCCCTTGTTTTGCGGTTTTTATAGGCTGTGAGAAATTCAAATACTGGTTAAGTTGTGTATTATTTAGATACAGTGAACTGTTCTAGTGAGACATGCCTTATTATTTATTTAATTTTAAATTGTGTTATTGCCTCAGTTTTATCTTTTTAACGATGACCTGTCTTCTATTTACACCATAGCTTGTTGGCTAATTCTTAGTAATGGTTCCAGCAAAACTTAATCTGCAGATTGATGTTTAAGAGGTAATACTATTGATGACAAGCCTTGTATACAAACAGTTCTTGTGTGGCTCGTTGATTTGCTTACTGTGTGAAATTTTCCTGTTGTGGCAGTTACAACGTACAAATTGATTTTATTTGTCCTTAATCTTTTACATAAAGTTCTTTGGTTTATATAAAAGATTTATTGGCTGTATCAACAGGTTTCGTTGCTTAAACATCTCTCTTCTTCTAGTGAGGAAGTGCCTAGCAGTTATGCTGATGAAGTCCGCCATGATATTGATGTTTCAAAGACTGGCAAATTTGCAAAACAAACTATTACAGAGGAACTTGTCTCTATATCATCTCCGGCGACGCAGAATGAAAATATGGGAAGCTTTCATGTGAAGAGTCCATTAGCCACAACAGGGTTTCATGGTTCTCATCCTTTGATGGACGATCAATCAGATATGGTTGGTGGTGTTGTGCCAAAAGATTTGTCACCAGACATGATTCTCACTTCATCTCCATTGGCTATGGATGAAGGGAAGGAGGGATCACCTGAGGAACATTTAGTTTGCAATTTGGCATCAGAGGCATCTAAAGGATCTTTAGCCAAAATCGATGAATTGGGTGAATCTTCTGCAGATATGGTTGTGCTTGAAAATAACAAAGAAAATATGGTTCCGTGCACATCTTCCTTGATTGAAGAAGCTTGCCCTGACCACCATTCTTCTGAGAAGTGCCCAGTTAAAGAGGAATCAAAGGAATCTGGTGCTGAAAAGAGTGATCAGAACAGTTTACCTAAGGTTGGTATGGTTGTTCCTCAGTTTATGCAGGAAAACGTGGATGATCATTCATCGTACCTTGTAATTGGGGAAGATAAAGCTGATGGCTTATGTGGGAAGGGCTCTTTTTGCAGCTTATTGGTACCAGCAAGATCAGAATTATCTGAACATGACAAAAATGATCAAAGAGATTTAACTGTGGTTGAACCCTTAACATCATCAGAAAATAATTCATCTTCCTTTGTATCAGAGGACGAAAAAGTTGACCAAATGTCTGGAAGGGGTTCATTTAGTGAGTTGGTACTGGACGGATCAAAAGAGTCTGAATCAGGTGATAAAAGCTTAGGCCTACCTTTAAGTTCTATAGAAGTGCTGGAAGAGAAGGTTGAGGCTCCATCTAAGAGCCAATCAACCAGCTCATCATCTGAGGAACTGGAAGTCCATGAAAATGAAAGGAGTGACCAAGTGGCTGTCGACCTTGTTGATGAAATTATACCTGAAGATAGATTAATAAATGATGCTTTACCTTTGTTGTCCTCGACAATGGTAGAAGAGAAGTCTGAGGGTTCAAATGTTGTGAGTGATTGTAGCATCTCAATGCAAACAGATGAACCCAAACCAACTGGAGATGAGGAGAGTAATAATATTGTTGCATCTCGACTTGGTGGTATTGAGCCTGAAATTACTGAAGGAGATGTGATCTTGCCTTCATCTTCGCTAATAAAAGAGGCTGAAAAGACTGAAGGCTCATCTGTTAGAAGTCCTGACAGAATCACAGAGGCCCTGGAGGTATCAAAAGTGTTTAAAACTGAAAATGTTGATGCAATTCCATGTCAGACTGTTTTGTTGATGCCTGAAGATAGCAAGATTACCGGTACTGAACCTGAAGGTACTCAAGTTGGTAATATTGTGCCTGAAGATCAATGTGGATCAATGTCCATGTGTTTGCCTTCCTCAGAAAATCAAGATAATACTGAGAGCTTGCCTCTGAGGATTTCAGAGATAACAAATGAATCTGGAACTCAACCGCAGAGTCAATCTGCAGTGATGGAGCTGGAAGACTCATTGGGGAACTCTATTCTGCCTTCAGAGTGTCAGGTGATGCAGGAACAAAAGCTTGATGTTTCTTCAAACATGAAAGAAAACTCACTCAAGTCCCCATCCTCCATTTTGCCACCAGAAACAAAGATCAACGTCTCATCTGAGAGTGTTCCGGTTGGCAACCCAGTTACTTCACCAGATCTAAAGAGTAGTCAATCAGAAATGGATGATCATTCTGGTAAGACTGACCAACAGATTGTATCTGAGTATACAGGGTTGCCATCAACTTCGTTAGATGCTCAGGGGGTAGAAAGTGAGAGCCAATCTGAGAAGGATGCGGATTCAAAGAGATCTCAAACTGAAGCGGATAATAGTGTTGGTAAGATTGAGCAACAGATTGTATCTGAGGACACAGGGTTGCCCTCAACTTTGTTAGACACGGAGTTGGAAAATGAGAGCCAATCTGAAAAGCATGAAGATTCAAAGAGGTCTCAAACTGTGGTGGAAGATCAAACTGGCAACACTGAGCAGCAGATCGTGTCTGAGGGCACAGTGTTGCCACCAACCGTGTTGTCTGCAGGATTAAAAGATGAGAGACGGTCTGATGCAGATTCAGAGAGGTCTCAATGTGGAACAGACGATCATGCTGGTAAGACTCAGCAACAGGTTGTATCAGAGGACACAGGGTTGCTTTCAACCTTGTTAGCCATGGAGGATGATAGCCAGTCTAAAATGGATGCAGACTCAAAGGGGTCTCAAACTGAAGCGGATGATCATCATGCTGTTGAGACTGAGCAACAGATCGTATCTGAGAATGCAGGGTTGCCGTCAACTTCATCATCCGCAGAGAATGTAGAAAGTGAGAGCCAATCTGAAAAGGATGTAGATTCAAAGAGGTCTCAAGCTGAAGCGGATGATCACACTGGTAAAACGGAGCAACAGATCGAACCCAAGGATGCAGCAGGGTTGCCAGCAACTTTGTCAGCAGCAGAGGCAGAAAATGAGAGCCAATCTGAAAAGGATGCAGTTGGTAGTTCAGTAGCAGTCACAAAATTGGGTAGTTAAAAGTGTATGAACGAAATAATTGCGTAAAGTATATATATGTAGGCGGTACACAGACCGATTTAACTGTAGTTTCATCATCTTAATACAAGTCATTGGTGCGATTTCACCTGCCTTGAAGGTGTTTAGCTTTCTTGGTAGTACTAAATCTAGTGGTTTCCTCTGTCATCTGTGCTCCATAATGGATTCAGGGCCGAGAGCCAGTACGAAGTTGACAAGTTAAAGTACGGTTAATTCCAGCTTTAGGTAATATTAATTGAATTAAGTCTTTCTTTAACCATGTATGTAATATATGAATTATTACAATTATCAATAATTTATTAAGTTCATAAAAAGAAGTTAAAAGACACTTTTAAGGTTTTTCAAAAAAATCCAAAAATTTAAATTTAATAAAAATTTTGTAATTCTATAGTTTGAATAAATTTGATTAAAAGTGGGATATACTTAAATTAATAAAAAATTATAATATCTATAATAGAGAATGGTTATGGAAATTCAATTTATAATTGTATTAGCAGAAAAGACAAGAGGAGAGTAAAGAACAGCAGGACAAAGCTAAACTGAGAGTTCAGAAATGGCACAACTGACCGTTTACCAACCATCCACGCCAACCTAACCCACTGATTGTCCAATTTTTGATTCACTTGGACCTATCTGTGTCTTCTCCTCACTATCCATTAAACTGCAGAGAAAATGGATTCTGACAATCTGTTGGTAATAATCTCTTCCTCTTTCATTTTTCTAATCATCTTCTTCAGTTTCCTATACCCTATCCTCCGTCCCTTTCAATGTTTGGTTACCGGGAAAAGATGGAAGTAAGAAAGACAAGTATTGTTGAATTTCCATGTATTTGATTGAATGATTATATTATATGAAGTATATTGATGGGTTTAGTTTAAGTTGGCATTTGTTTTCCAAAGCAACGGTCTTTTTTAGTTTTTTAATCCAAAGATACTATCTTTTCTTATTGATATGTTGCCCTCCAAGTGGGGATGCCGTTGATTTCCATCTCAACTCAGCTTCTTTTATTCTTGTCTTTAATGGATGAATTGATGTCATTGGTTGTTTTCTTGGGTTGAAGTTGGCGTCTGCTCCTTGTTCGGTTGCTTAAATGGAGAGTGGAGCAAGAGGGGGAATGAGGAAAAATCCGACTTTGATTTGTGCTCCGATCATGGCTGAGACGGTGGAGAAAATGGTGGCTGATACCGTTAGAGCTAAGGCTAGGGGTGCTGACCTTGTCGAGATTCGATTGGATAGTTTGAAGAGCTTTAACCCCATTGATGATCTTGATAAGCTCATCAAGCTCTCTCCTTTGCCCACACTTTTCACCTACTGGTTCTCAGGCTTACCCAGTTTATATTCTCTTAGGGGCGCTTGGTTCACAGAAGACAATGGGAATGACAATGAGAATGAATATAATGAGAAATAGGAATGGATAAATTATTGATAATGGTTGGTTAAAATGAAGAAATGATTACTATTACCATTGATAGTGGTTGGTTTGTTAAAAATATAAAAATTTATTAATTTTTTTTATATCAAAATTTAAATATATTTAATTGATTATATTTAATTTATAAACCTATTTATAATTACAAAATGTTTAAAATCAAATATATTACGGTATTTCCTTTCCAATAGCTCTTAAAGAAAAAATA
>JAOSBN010000179.1:57117673-57133191 GCA_027563595.1 Erythroxylum suave | reverse complement strand
GTATTAAAGTTAATAACCTCTTAAAAAAATTTCCCAAAATAAAAAAGAAAAAAGAGTTAAAAATGTAAACTATAAATAAGAATAAGTAGAAATTATAGATAAAAATAAAAGAACAAATCAGGAAAATTACTTAATTAAGAGCACTAAAAGAGTGGATAATTTCAAATATCTTGTAATTAATAAGTTTTTTATATGAAAACAAATTAACATCATAATTAGGAGAATTTGAAAATAACTTAAAAAAAGGTATATAATAAGACTTTTTTTCATATTTTTTTTAATGGGCTCGATCCATGAACTTGACTCAAGCTCAAGCCCAGCTGCCCAGGTCATATTTATTTAACTAAACAAAACGAGAAGAGTTATGCTTTAGATAAGCTTAGTTTTGAGTAGGCCAAGTTTGATCTAATTAAAAAAAGTTATTTTTATATTTTTAACTTTTTAAAAATTATTTTTTAAAAATAACGGAACTGACCTGTTGTCATTCGTATAAAAAATTTATGACAATTTTGTTTTGGCATCTCATCTCTTAAAAAAATTCCTCAATCCAAAATATGTTAAAATAGAAGGGTATATTTGCAAATATACAAAATAAAATACCACAAAAAAAATTCAACAATTCTAAATAGGTGAAAGTGGAGGGACATACTAGCAAATACAAACCAAAGCATCAACCCTAAAAGTTAGGTCAAACAGGGAAGGTGTCACTATACGGTATAATTCAAAAAAAGCTTCACATTTCCCAGTTTCTGCTTTCTTGTTGGTGTCTCGCACACTCACGCAAACCAGCGTGGTTTTTTGGTAAGCTTTTCGCATCTCTCTGTCTCTCTTAAACTACCATTTGAAAATGTATGTAGTCCGTTAATTTCTAGGGTTGTTAGTTTCTTTTGTGTCCGTGTTTTACATGCTTTTCTTGCTTGGTCAATCTTATCAATTAATGCATTTTTTCATGATTTAGAATCATCGGAAACTGTTCGCCTCATGCATTTTGTGTTACTCTATTATGTAACATGGAAAATTTGGTTTGAGTTAGTGAACTTTTTGGCGTTGTTTTTCTGTGTTGGATTTAATTATTTGTGTTGTTTAGTCCTGGATTATTTGGAAGGCTGTTTTCATCAGTTTTGAAATTGGCTATTTAAGTTGGGTTTGCCCTTTATCGAACTTGGTTAGAAATGTTGGGTCTAGAATTTGGTATCAGTCCATGGTCCACGTGGTCTGAAATTAGCTTGAGAGTTGACGTTTTATATGGTTTTTGTTGATAAGTGGACTGTTTTATGAGAATTGAGTTAGGAACGCTGCTGGCATGGGCGTTTAGTGTGTACAGGTTTGTCGAACAAGTTTGGCAATCATGGTATAATTGCTCTTTTTGATATAATTGACTCTTGGCGTTTGTTGGTTGGGCAATGAAGTTTGTTTTATGGGCTTGGTAATTTCGGGATGCTGTTTTATTCTGGCAATTACTTGGTGAGGTTCATCTTTACTTCTTAATTTTAAACTGCATGTGAACATAGGGTTGATAATCAGTCTTGGTTTGTTGTCTTGAACTGTAAAGGATCCATAATGAAGTATATCTACTATTGTACCTGATTTCTTTTTAGGATTTTCTCAACTTTCATCTCTTTTACTCCTTAAATCTTTTCCACTCAATTTGGCAGTCTCACTGATGTTTTGATTGGTATTATTTGCAAGGATGATGCAGAATAGAGGTGATATGTAGAGGTGTCATCTGTGCTTCATGCTTTAACTGCTGACCATTTAGGTGGTGGAGCAGGAATGAAGTTTAGGGAGACTATTATGCTTTCTGCACATGGGCTAATTTTGACTTGGGTCTTTTACTAATTTGATTAGTGATGGATTGCAATAGAGAAGAGGCTATTAGGGCCAAGGGCATTGCTGAGAGTAAGATGCAGAACAAGGATTTTGTGTCAGCCCGTAGATTTGCCCTCAAGGCCCAGCAGCTTTACAAAGATCTAGATAGTATCTCTCAGATTCTGATGGTTTGTGATGTGCATTGTGCTGCTGAGAAGAAACTGTTTGGGAATGAGACGGATTGGTATGGTATCCTTCAGATTGAGGAGACAGCAGATGAGGCTTTGATCAAGAAGCAGTACAGGAAGTTTGCTCTTCAACTACATCCTGACAAAAATAGATTTCCTGGTGCAGAAGCTGCTTTTAAGCTTATTGGAGAAGCTCAGAGAGTGCTTTCGGACAAAGGAAAACGATCATTGCATGACATAAAACGTAAAGCGTCTATGAATAAAACTATCCCACCTCTCAAACAACCACAAAAGGCAACTTACAATACCAATCATGTTGTTCATAACAGTTTTGGTGGCAAATTTAAAGGCATAAATTCTCATCATCAGCAGCCACATCAAGGAACAGCTCAGCAGCCATCTCTCAGTGATCGTGCAACTTTTTGGACATCTTGTCCATTTTGTAATGTGAACTACCAATATTACACAGAAGTTATGAATAAATCTCTTCTTTGTCGAAGTTGTAATAGGTCTTTTATTGCATACAAAAAGATTACACAAGGGCCAACAGAAACTAATCCGAACCGGGCGGCTTTTTTCCAAGGAAAAGATGTCCCTTATCAGGGAGCTTGTAAAGTGGATTTGGGCAATCGAGGGACAGCCTTTGCTGAGCATCTCAAAAAAGCTTTTTCCCAAAAGCAAGGTTTCAATCGAGAGTTTAATTCAGGAACAGAAAGAAAGGATATGCCTCGTGAGGAAGCTTACAAAGTGAACTCGAGCATTCAAGGGATGAGCAATGGTGAGTGTCTCAAGAGAACATTTTCCCAAAAGCAAGGTTGTAATGCAGAATTCAATATACGAACGGAAAGTGGTAAGAAAAGAAAGAAGGAAGAGACAGAATCCAGTGAGAAATGTGACTTTAAAGCTAAAGTGAACTCTGATTCTCATGGTGGGTGTCCAAGGAGATCTGGTCGACGTAAGCAGCCAGTTTCTTATAATGAAAATGCAGGCGGTGATGAAGAGTTTGCGAGCCATCCAAAAAAGGCCAGGGGGAGTGGATCATCCTGTGCCATTGATGAGCAAAAGGACAATGAATTGAAGGGGGATGTATCTGAAACTAACAGACAATCTAGTGAGGTTGCAAACTGCAAGGATGAGAGTGAAGTGAAACAGGTTAATCATCAAGAGAGCTCACTGGATGGGGTCAAAACTCTAAATGTGAATCATGAAAAAGTTGAAGAAAATGTCTGGAAGAAAAGTACTTGTGCATATGATGAGCCAGATTTCAATGACTTTGAGAAACTGCACAATGAAAAATGTTTTTCAGCAGGCCAGATCTGGGCTATTTATGATTCTGTGGATGCGATGCCTAGATTTTATGCTTTAATCAGGAAAGTTTTCTCCCCTGGGTTTAAAGTGCGGATAACTTGGCTAGAGTCAGCCCCAGATGAAAAAACCAAAATTGAAGGCGTAAATGAAGATCAGCCAGTTGGCTGCGGTAAGTATGTACTTGGAGGCTCTGAATATACTAATAAGCGCCTTATGTTCTCTCATGTGGTTCCTTGGGAAAAAGGTAAGCCCAAGGACTCATACAAGATATATCCTAGGCAGGGAGAAACTTGGGCCCTCTTTAAGAACTGGGATGTTAAACGGAAATCGGACGCAGACTCTAATAGGAAGTATGATTATGAATTTGTCGAAGTCTTGTCAGACTACAGTGATGACGTTGGTGTCTGTGTTGCATTTTTGCACAAACTAAAAGGATTTGTGTGTGTTTTCTGTCGAGTTGGTGAGCAGAGTTTTCAAATTCCATCAGCTAAATTACCCCGTTTCTCCCATATGGTTCCTTCATTTAAGCTGACAGGCAAGGAAATAAAATGTGGGTCAAAATCTTTTGAACTTGACCCAGCTTCATTGCCCAAAAATATAATAGAGATTGCTCTCCCTGAGGACTTAGGAGCGGGGGTTGCTGATGGTGTACCTATTGATTCATCTTCAAAACCTTATGATAAAGTGAATTGTGAAAAAGAATTGGAAAGAAGTAATTCTACACCCATGGCTGAGTCAGCTGGCACGAAAGAATCTCAATTAGGACATAACAGCAATGATGTCAACAATGGTGATGATATTGAAGTTCCGGATGCGGAATTTTTTGACTTTGATGCTCAAAAATCGATTGAAAAGATCAAAGTCGGTCAGATCTGGGCATTGTACAGTGCTGAGGATGGATTGCCCAAGTACTATGGTCTGATTTCAAAAATGGACTCTTCCCAAGGTTGTAAAATACATGTGAGATGGCTTACTTCTTGTGCATCAAAGGACGTACCGCGATGGAATGACAAGAACATGCTCATTTGTTGTGGAAGATTTCGAATTGAAAAGCATGCACGGGATGCTTATACATCTACTAAACTCTTTTCACATCAGTTAGCTGCAGAAATGACTTGTGGAAAGGCGAGGAAAGAGTATGTTATCTTGCCTAAGAAAGGTGAGGTTTGGGCATTGTACAGGGACTGGTCTTTGAAGATTAAACTTTCAAAAATTCAGGAGTGTGAATACGATATGGTAGAGGTCCTCGAAACAACAGATAGGGGGATAGAAGTTCTGCTTCTTGAACATCTTAATGGGTTCAACTCAGTTTTCAAGCCTAAGCTAAAAGGGAGATCACATTCTCCGGTCAAAATGGTGATTCCGAATGCCAAGCTTCTTAGGTTCTCCCACCAAGTCCCTTGTTATCGTCTGACCGACCAGAGGGATGGCAGCCTGAGAGATTTCTGGCAACTTGATCCTGCAGCATTGCCACTGGACTAAAGTCCTCTTGTCTAGTTGGACTTACATGTACGATACTTCACTGGCCAAGGCATTTGCTAGGAAATAGCCTGCTTTGCAGAATCTTGACAAGAATTCTTCTAGCTTTTGACAGATGTATATGTTGAGAAGAATTCTTCAGACTTTGGATTTGATTTTAGGAATCGGATATGTGCTCATAGCTGTTTCTTCTGTAGTTTGTTTATTTTGTTGGCTGTGGAGAACTTATATTTGTGAAAATGAAGAGGCATTCTTAATTTTAGATGTTGCAATGTTTTTCTTCTTAGTTTGACCCAAAGTCAAACGCAGTGTCACTGGACTCAGACCTGATAATCCTTTTCGGCCCAAAAATATACTAACTTAGTTGGATTTGAGTTAGGTCCGTCTAAAGTACACGACTGACAAAAACGAAGGGGCATTCCGAGAATTGAACTCGGGACCTCTCGCACCCTAAGCGAGAATCATACCACTAGACCAAATGCCCATTTGCTAATTTTCCTACTTAAATAAAATTTCTCCGTTACTGTAACAACCTCACTCCTCTGCAGCAATTTTCCCTCCAAAAGACTTCTGGCCTTCTTACACCTGAGCCTTTACATCCCGTCTTCTTTGACGCGACCCATTTTTTCATTTCAAGTGATTCTATTTCTGTCTTGGGTTTAACGAGAAAGAATTGATATTTACTGTAGAGTGTAAATGATTCCACACTTCTCTCAGTTTTTTGTGGAATAATTGCAATGGGTTCTGTTGGAGATGGTGATGATAAATTTCAACCAATCAAAGACAAGTCTGGTGATTTTCCACTTATCTGATTTCATTATCATGTTCTTTTTCTAGTATCATGCTTTTTTTCCCCCTTCGTTATTCATCTGCTTTTTTTCTTTCGTCGAATTGGGTTGTTATACACTTAAAGTTCGTTCCTTTTGTAATGATCTTTCTGGGATTTGATTTGGTAAGAGAAAATCGCTAAGTAAATTTTTTTCCCTTAGTTATTCTTTTGCTATCTTTTTTTTCTTCGAATTGGGTTGTTATACAGTTAAAGTTCGTTCCTTTTTTAATGATCTCTTGGGGGTTTGATTTTGTAGAAAAAGTTCGGTTTTGCTATAGTATGATGGGATGTTAGTTTAGCTTTTTATGGTCACTTCTCAATTATAGTTTGAAATTGGGGCTTTTAATTGTGTCTTTTTAATCTTTTCCTCTTGAATTAGTTTTTAGTATAGTTTTATTGTTGTTTTCTTTGATCTTGTGTTGTGTTTATATGAAGAAGCTTGAATTGTCCTCTATTTTTATTGGTCAATGAAACCTTCTTTCTTGTTTTTGTGAATGAATGTATTTGGTTGGTGGAGCTGACATTTGTTTTTGTAAACATAATCAGCTGGTGAAGAAGGCATGGATGCTAACGAGTTCCACTGGTTTCAAGATACTGTACCCTATGATGAAACTGTCCCCATTGAAGATGCAATAGAAACACAGATATTGGATTTTGGATGTGAAACTCAGGTATTGGATGATGGAGATTTCTATGAAGTTATGGAAACGCAGCTGATAGATGAGTTCATTGTCGATAGTGATAGCAATGAAACAAAAGGAACTCAAGTGTTGGGTTGTCATGACGAACTTTCTGATGATGAATCGGGAAGAGGCAGCTTATGTGATTCACTGGAGAAAAAGGACATTCAATACACTCCTACTAAACATGGTCAGAAAGGTTTAAGGAAGCAATTTAATTCTTTGACTGATGAACAACACGCTTCTGGTTAGTAGTTCGGAAGGTTTTGAGCTTAATCAAGTTTCATAGTTGGGAGGAAATTTGTTTATCTGTGATTTTCCTTTCATATAACTTTTGGTTAACTGGTCAATAATCCATGAATAGGATGGGGTAGGGAATGAAAGGAGAATAGCTGATTGCACAAGTTGCACTTGGATTGATACTTGACAATTTTTTGTGATGAAATGTCTGTCCAACATAGATTGAAGGCATTATTAGTCTTGACATACAAACCTGGATTTCCTATGTTCTTGATAACTGATCATCATGTGATTTTCATTTTTTTTACTCTTTTCTTTGTTTCCAATAAAATACGTTCATGACAATTGAAGTTCTGTGCATCAATTCTTTACCTCGAAGAAAAGATTTTAAGCCTAGAAGTGATATTGCATGCTAGAAATGAAAGCTATCAAACGACATTTAGAGAATCCAATTACATGTGATGTGTTGTTCCCTACTTTTGCAGTGATCAATTTGTTATTTATTTTTAGTCAATCTCTTTGACCTAGAGTGTCATTTTTTTCATTCATGTAACATCATTTTGAAGCTTTGCTGTCTAATCTTCACATTGTTCTTCACTTTTTAGGTTCTGCCCCGAGGTTTACTTCAGTTCGGACAGCATCCTTGCGGGCATCTGGTCTTGTAGCTCGCCATGCTACTTTGAAGGGAACTGACAATGAAACCTGTTCCCTCGGAAGCAATATTCAGTTTCTTGGGGAAGATCCTCTAGAAAATGATGGCTCAAAAGGAAAAGTCAGTGAAGAAATTGAGCAGTTAGGTGACATAGAAAACTATAATGGTTATTCTAAGGGACTAATGAATGGTAGAACTTGCAAGGTTGGTCGTTCTACAGTGAGAAACCTCTTTAGTGATTATGTTGAAAATGAAATACCTCCTTCCATCAATAAGAATACTATTGGAGGAACAGAGGTGTTTCAGTTTCCCACTTGCAATGATGGGTTGGCGGGATTAAGCTATCTTGACTCACAAGAACCTGGAGAATCGTCACAAGCCAATGCACTTGCTTGTGTCCAGAAGTTGATTGAAGAGAACAAAGAGCTGTTTGAAAATGAGGTTGACCATGAAAAGAACAGTTTGGGAAAAACAAATTGTATATCAACTACAAAAGGACCTCAAGTCTTGGCAAAGAAGTCTAATGATAGTGGCACCAATGGAAAAGGTAGGATCTTTGACTGGGATGACAAACTTGAAGATGAGGGTGGGGGAGATATCTTTCGCAGGAGGAAGGAAGAGTTCTTTGGAAAGAGATCTTTTTCAAGTTCCCAAAAGCTCAATAAAACTCAGCCCAGTAGATGCAGAGACAAGGAAGGGAACTCATCTTCCCTAAATGAAAAATTAGTTCATTCTGATTCACAATTGCTGATGCCTAACTCAAAAGTATATGGCAAGACAACCCAAGGAACTGAAATGGATGTTAAAAGAACTCTTCTTAATGAACTTAACGAACAGTTTCAGGGCAATACTTCTGCTGGAACCATGGGAGTTACTCTTAATAGGAAGAATGTGCCAGCAATGTCTGACATGGGTTGTGATACTCAGATGGCTGCTGAAGCCATGGAACTGTTATTTAACGGGGAGGGTATGTGCCATGAAGATTCAACCGATCTGGGATTGTCTAACCAAAGGAAGTCTGCAAAAGGATCTCCCGGAAGGAAAACTGAGAATGGTACTCATCCAGAAAAACAGGTTCATGATAACAGCAACATTAATGGGGTTTCAACAAGGAAATCTAAGAGAAAGTCGAGGCTTGGTGCTGCATTAAATAAAAAGTCTTCAATTTCATATTGTAAAGATCCTGAAAATGCTAGGAAGCTGTGTGATGTAGATGTAATAATGACTAGATCGAAGAAGGCCAGAACAGATGCTGAAAAACACTTCAGAACACATGGTAGTGAAATTTCCAAGGAAAGACGCCCTGAGGTAATTGGATTCAGAAAGCCAGAAGGAGATCTTGGAAACAGGCTATCACCTGATTCTGATGCATGCAAGGAAACTGCTCAAAAAGGAGATCACCTAGCAAAGAAAAGACACCTAACAGAGAATGGCGGTACTTCTACTCCCATTGCTCGTCGAACTAGACAGTCCTTGGCGATTTCCCATTTGAAATCTGTGGAAAATGTGCCCGAAGACTCTAACAAACATTCGGGTTCTGTAATATGTGCATTACAGAACAGTCCCAGACCAAATTTAATAACCTCAAGTAATACCACCAGCCCCAGAGGAAGAAGATCTCGTCGAAATATGTTTAGTCGCAAGGAAGATAAGTTGGATTCTGGATCCAAGCCATTTGGTTACCAAGGAAACCTCGCCAAAATTCTCAGCGGACACAAAAGACCACAGGGCAGTGGTAGTACTATTTCTGATTTGAATATGAAAAGTAAAACACAATCTTCTGCCTCTGATTGCCAAAATAGGGCTCTCATAAATGAAAATCTTGAAAACCGTCAAGAATCGGGACATGTAGATAAACTAGGCGATGCTGGTTTGAACTGTGGGTCTGCTTATAAGAATGTTAAGGGTTCTGAAGATAGAAGGAAAGCAAAAGTGACAAAACTTGCTGATAGGAGTGATACAGACTCCTCCCTATGTCCTGAAAGCGCAGCAAACATAAAATCTGGTAATATATCTGAGGATAGAACTACAATTTCCAAATCGAAGTGCACTTCTCCAGCTAATGCTGTGACACCTATCAATGAAGCTTCACCTATCTGTGTGGGCAATGGATATTGTAATCAGTCAAGCAAGAAACTTTCAAGATCTTGCCTTCTGAGAGAACTTAATAGCTTGTATGCTACTGAATTGGAACCTATTTCTCCACCAAAGGAATTGAGGAAGAGGAGGGATTTGACTGGTGTAAGAGTCCTGTTTAGCAACCACTTGGATGAGGCTGTGCTTAAGCAGCAGAAAAAGGTACTCTTATTTTCATGAGCTGTTTCTCATAATTTGTTTACCTGATTAAACTTTATATTACTTCTATTGTATTATGTAGATACTGGACCGGCTTAAGATTTCAACAGCCCTCTCCATTACGGATGCAACTCACTTCATAACCGATACATTTGTGCGCACAAGGAATATGTTAGAAGCCATTGCTCTGGGCAAACCTATTGTGACTCATCAATGGCTTGAGAATGTTGGTCATGCTAACTATTTAATTGATGAGAAAAAATACATTCTGAGAGACACAAAAAAGGAAAAGGAGTTCGGCTTTAGTTTGCCACTGTCATTGGCGCATGCGCGACAACATCCTCTTTTACAGGTAGGATTTGTTTCGTTGAATTGGTTAAATTTCATCCCCATGGCGTTTTGCTAAAAAAAGACGTTTGCAGGGTAAGAGAGTTTTGATTACCCGTAATGCCAAACCGAGTAAAGAAATAGTTTCAAGTTTGGTTAAAGCAGTTCAGGGCCAGGTACTTACTGTTTCCTGTTCATTCTGTTTTGATGAAAATTTTCCAACTACAGTTCAAATTCAAAGTGAATTAAATCACCATTTTGGACTTTGGAACATTGGTTGCTTGCATATTTGTAAGATGAAATTTTTTTTAACTTCATTGCTTGGTCTGATAATGTCTGTTTGAAATGCTCTTCAGGCAGTGGAAAGAGTTGGTAGATCATCTATGAAGGATGACACCTTCCCAGTTGATCTGCTTGTATTATCTTGTGAAGAAGATTATGAAGAATGTGTGCCTTTCCTTGAAAAAGGTTTAAATATATATTCGCATTATATTGCCTTACTTATTCCACGAACACACTATCTAAACACTGTCAACTTCTCCAGGGGCCATTGTTTACAGTTCGGAGCTATTGCTAAGTGGAATTGTCACTCAAAAACTCGAATATGAAAGGTGAGTTTCTGATGGAATTGAATGTGTTAGTTATAAGAGCCTATCTCGTGATTCAGAGCGTTATACTTTCTTTCGAATCCGGGAAACACCTCTCAGAGATCCTTTTTTCCATTTCAAAGATACAGGAGCGATCAACAATGATTGCAGTGTAATTATGGTTATCAGCAATGTATAACAGACTTCCATTTTGCTTGATCACAGGCATAGGATCTTTGCCGATCATGTGAAGCGAACTCGGTCTACAATATGGCTGAAGAAAGACGGTCAGAAGTTCATCCCTGTGAACAAAAAATGAGATGATGTTCCTGAAACTTGTATGTTCTTCAACTTTCTGATTCTTCTGTTTTTCCTTTACTTGTAGTCCCTTGGCATGTGTAGATATGTGCTAGCTCTAATTATCTTGTTTTAAGAAGTATTTATTTCTGTGTTAACTTATCATCCACATTGTATTAATAGCATTTGGTTTAATTTAGAAATGCTTTCATATAATTGAGGAAAAGCTTTAATCTATATATATATATATATACAATTTTTTGGGTAATCGTTGGAGGCAGTGCTCGAATGCATTAAGAAAACTTAGAAAGTAACAAATTACATCGCACGGATAGCTGGGGCATGCACTCCAATTACATCCCCAAATAACAACATTTCAAGTAATGACCCTATGGGTACCAATTGGAAGCGAAAGGGCATGGTTAGCCAACCTATCAACACATTGTTTAGCCTCCCGGTACGTCTGAGAAACATGGACCACCCAATCCTTTCGAAGGAGGGACGGAATGTCCCTACAGACAGCTGCATTGGACATCTACTCCCCTGATCTCGTACGAAGGGTAACAACTATTAGTGCATTGTCAAATTCCAGCTGCACTTGCCGACAATCATCTTGCCTTGCAATCTGGAGTCCTATATGTATTGCCTATAGTTTCGATGTCACAGAAGATGTTGTGCCAACATTATGAGCGAAACCAGAGTTCCACCTTCCCGATTCATTGCGTAAGAGGCCTCTAGCTCTAACAAGGCCTGAATTCCCTTTGGAGGCTGCCACCCAACTGATATCCAGCCTCTTGTTTACACCGCTCGGTGATGGTCATCTTCTGCAATGTATGCCTGGTAGCAAGAAAGGGCATACCGTCATACTGCCGTTGTCGGTTGCTGCGGCATGCAAAGCTATCGTCCAACAACGCTTGGTTCTCCATCGCCATATGTATATACCAAGTTACAATTATAATAGTTGGTGTTATGATATAATCATTTAACTATTAATTAGTTGACTTATTAAAACAAATTTAGTGCATAAAATGCTAAAACTATCGATTAAAAATTCGATAAAATTGGTATAAAAAATTCAATTTATTAACTAATTATTTTGGATTTAATATTAAATAATATCAACACTATGTAGAAATTTTACTGAGACGTGAGATCTTAGAAGGTCCAATAGAGATGTCGGGTTTGGATTTAATATTAATGCATATGTGTATATATATTATTGTATTATATTATTATACTTATGCTGTGATTTATGATAAAAATAATATCCTATGAAACAGCATCATGCTACCTTTTGAACATGTTATACATTAATATACTTCATTGCAAGAGTCGGCAGAACCCAGAGCCGCCAGCAATTTAGTCACTCTTAATCATGCTTTAAACAATAAAAACAAAGAAATTCTTTCCGTTGAGACGCGGGAGTCGGGAAGATTCAATCGTACGCAACTTTATCCTTAATTAATAAAGAGACGATTTCTAAACGAACACGTAAAAATACTTAAAAATAATCACTTTATTTCAATTTCTAACAAATAAGAGACTTGTACGTTTATATTTCATTATATTATATTCCGGATAACAAATTAATTATGGTCTAATTTTTAAAATAAAAATTTTAATTTAATGACTAATTTAAAAAAAAATTTAAAATCAAAATCAAAATATTGTTTTTAAATATCAAATTCTAATTTTACTAACTTGTCACATTTTTCCTAAATTTCAATGTTGATGTGTGTGGGTATATATATATATATATAATATAATTGAGATGGTGGACCGTCGTAAAGATGGAGTCATATAAGCGTCATATTAATATAAAGTTGATTAAATAATAAAAATGAGGGGAGGATTGAATGTGATTAGAATTAGGTGAGAACTAATTAGCAAGTGTCACGTTTTTTCCAAGATTGGATGAATTAAAATTAGCTTTACCTTTAAGATGGAGATAGTCATCCAATATAGTTCGCTTTAATAATTGCCTTCTTTATGGATTAATGTCACCATAATTAGCACACCAAGTGGGTCTTAGTAGACAAGATACACACATATATATGCCGATAGCAGCACTCAAATCTTTATGACTTATTGCTACCCTAAAAAAAGTGAGTCTAAATAGGAGGCCCTTTAGAGGATGGTCGAGTTGGTAGAGTGAGGAGCATAAGACCAAAAGGTCTTGCGTTTGAATTCCCCTATTTACACTCTTTCGATCGAGCCTGTCATACAGGACTTGCTTAATGCAGAGTACCCGATTGACGTAATTTGCAAAC
This sequence comes from Erythroxylum suave, assembly GCA_027563595.1. Taxonomy (NCBI): domain Eukaryota; kingdom Viridiplantae; phylum Streptophyta; class Magnoliopsida; order Malpighiales; family Erythroxylaceae; genus Erythroxylum; species Erythroxylum suave. The sequence goes on along the minus strand of JAOSBN010000179.1, from coordinate 57,120,230 downwards.
TATTGCATCAATTAGGAGGTTTGTCTAGTGCGCATCTAAAAGATACGACTAGGGGTTTCTTCGTTCCAAAAAAAAAAGAGTCTAAGTAAGAGACCTTGTTCTAAGATATTGTGGCTCATTGCTAGAAAAAACATGTATTAAAATGAGATTCAATAAATATACAAAAATAATCAATTAAAATCATTTGAATTTTATATGTAATATTTGATAAATTAATTATTTTCTAAAAAATAATTAATTGTGACTAGAAAATATTAAAATAAGCTTCAATAATTATACAAAACTTGTTCAAATAAAATTATTAAGATTAGATGTAAGTTTTGTGTAATTTAAGTCTTTTTTCTTACAAAATTAGGAGAACAAAGGTTAATTGGATAGTTAATAATTAATAGTATTTAATACTTACTAATTAAATCTTTTATTTTTAAAATTTTTTTACTGTTAATGATATTAATAAATACAAATAATCACTAATAACTAGTAAATTAAAAATTTTCAATAATTTATAGTTATAAAAATTCAAATAAAATCATTAAATATTATATATAATTTTTGTGAAATTATTAATTCTTTTTCTTACAAAATTATAAACTTTGTTCCCAATCCATCTAAATCTCTTAAAATTAGAAGAAAAAAAGTTAATTCAACTAGTAAAAATTGTTTCTTTGTGACCAGAATGTCACAGTTCGAATCATGAAAATAACTTCTTTGTAAAAGGTAAAAAGAGAAGGTTATATACATCAATGACCTTCACTAGATCTTCGTAAAGTGGAGAGTCTTGTGCACCGAGTACGTTGACATTTTGACAGTGCCATTTTTTATTAATTAAACATCTTTAGTAGTCATTATTAAAAAATATTTCCAATAATAATATATTTATAATATTAATAATTACTAAGATTTACTAATCAACCAACGTCTAATTTTTTTTCCAAAAATAAGAAAACAGAAAATGCTTGAAAATGATGCTACAATGGTGGATTTGCCAAAAGGAGGGGTCCACCGCGTTACTCCTCCTTGTCAAGAGAAGACCTAAGACTAGAAGATGACATGAAACCCACCAATAAATTGTTGTCTCAAGCAAGCAGAAACCTTCACTTTTTCACCTCAAAAGGTGCCTGATCGGATCACCCCCCCTAATATTTAGTCTTAGTCTGTGAAGTCATCATCGTCGTCATCACAGTGGCAGGAACTACTGTACTAGTCAGTATATATACAGTCCTAAAAATCACCACCAAGATAGGTTATGGAGAATAATAATAATAATAATAATAACAAAGCTCTACTTTTGGATGTTTCTTCTTTTCTTCTTGTTGAAGGTAGTGCAGACTCTGAGGCAGATCACGTCAATATGGCCTGCGACGGCTGTGACGGCGGCGACGATGATGATGCTGAGTCTTGCAGTTGTGGTGACACACCTTGTCAGCTTCAAGTCGATGCTTGTTATGATGACGACGATGAAGAAGAAGAAGATTGTTGCAGCAGTAGCTTCACTATTGGTGCAACTTGGGAACCAATATGGAGTAATAATACCTGCAAGATGTGGCTAAGAGAAGCATCGTCAATGGAGGTCATGGCAAGTGATGATGATAAGAGAAATAACTGTGCAGAGAAACCAAAGTTTGGGTTTAAACTGAGTAGGGAAGCCATGGATGAAATGGAGGACAGGCTCTTCTGGGAAGCTTGCATTGCAATAGGGTACCCTTGAATTTGCCCTTTTTTAATTAGAATTTTTATTGTCTTGTTTATACTTAATTGTGTGTAATTAACTTATTGTATAATTAAAATTCTAATAAATAAAGAGATTATTTAGTTAATTAATTAATTTTTTTTAACTATATACAAGAATTTCTTATTATATATGTTAATTAAGTTTAAATAATTTTAAATCCGATCGAAAACACTAATATAAGGCTTCCTACTTTGCAAGGACCTGGAAATGGTCATAATGTATACAGTCTTTTCTTTGTTAGAGCTACAAATTAAATAAATTATAATAAAACAAAGAATAAACTAAGAAGCATGTGTGGTGAGCTATCTTTTCTTTCTTTTTTCTTTGATCAATCCACACCTAATTGGTTCAATAATCAGAAATGGTAATTATTATTTTCAAATATGTAGTTTTTGGCATAATTAGGTTCAAAAAATAATGGATCTTGCTATATATATGTATAATAATATTAATTTTCTATACATACTTAGTACGAAATACCCGATTAGCGTGATTTATAGGTTATTAATTAATCAAAAAATTTATCTAATACGCATTTAAATAATAAATATAAAATTAAATATATTGTTATTAATGTAAAATTTTGAATTTAGGGTTGTATTGTATTGATTGAATTGTCACTTTCAGCTTACATAGATTGGATTTACAAGTCTACATGTAATCATTATTGTTCGGTATAAATTACGTATTTTAAACAAATTACTTTACGAATGAGCCATTCAAAACTGAGGAATGGATTTGATGTGATTGACGCTTATAAACTTCAATGTACCTTTACTTTTGATTAACTATATTCTTTAAAGTTAACATTCAATCACTTCAATT
>JAOSBN010000179.1:57102647-57115278 GCA_027563595.1 Erythroxylum suave | reverse complement strand
ACTCCATAAGTTATATCTTATATGTCCAATTAAAATGCCAAAACTAAATAAAAGATATATACGATATATCCTAACAAAATGTTTTATCAAGTTTGAATGGAATCTGTGTTTTGATTTAAAAAAATTTCTTATGATAAAATAATATATTTCATCATCGTCACAACAAGTTTGACATCCCGCATTAAAGCGGGTTCTGGGGAGGTCTGATAATATGCAGTCTTATCCTTATAGAGTAGAGAGGTTGTTTCAGGTAGACCCATATACGAACGTGACAACAAAAAAGTGATGCGGGTTAAAAAAAAGTAGATATGAAACTGATATGCTAAAAGAGTAGGTAAATAAAATTAAATAAGTAAATACATCAATAAAATAAAATAGAACCAAAGAAGATACCTGATATAGTATCCAAATATGCTAATACCTGATACGTCATGCGAGTTTTACAGTAAACAGCTCTCAATAACTATTCAAATAATGTATTTTTATTCAATAATTGTTCAAAATAATATTGTCATTGGTAATAATATTGATATCAAGTTACGAGCAAAGTCTTCCAATGGCTGTTCTTGCAGATACCTAATAAATGGCGGCTTCAATTCACCTATTCCATTAAACCTGTACCAACCCGTTCCCCATTACATCCAATCATCTAATATTTGAGAGAGAGAAAATAAATAGGTTGGATGTTATTAGGAGTAGGGGGAACAATGTTTTTCGGTACAAGTGATCTGAAGGCACAAATGTTAGTCTAGTTTGGATGTCATGTGGTGTGATGTTCAGGTGCTTTGGGGACCGTGTGATGATCGTTGCAACCCAAATCACACAATTACAAATCGCTTTCGTTTTTCTCATCAAATCCTCTGTTCTAGTTATATTATTTCAACTATGTTCTATTAAATCTTATCCATACATTTATGTAGGATCCACATAAATATGTAGATAAGATTTAATGTAACATGATAGGAACATTATAATAGGAACAAGAGATCTGATCTCATGCTTTCTGCACTTTTTGACTTAATAGCTTTAAAGATGGTTTTGAAAGATAAAATAATATTAGGGGAGACAATAAAAATAAAATTTGACATAAGCAAGGCGTTATTAATATTTTATAGGCCTCTGAATAAATAAAAAAAGTTCATATTTTTACTTATATTTTAGCCTTGATAAAGAATAAAAATAAACAAAATATGAGCCCTTTTTGTTATTCTTTAGAAGGTTAAGAATATACGTTATTTGATTTGATTTGATTTTTATAAGAATAAAAATAAGTCATATTTTATCATTTATAAATATGAGCTTAGGTAGATGCTTGCCTTGTCCTTGCCCAAGGCAGACCTGGACATAAAAAGAGTCAAAAGGAGAAGGGAAGAAACTTCCCAAATCCCACCTAAATTCTTTCCATGGGCATAAAAAGAGTCAAAGGAGAAGGGAAAGAAACTTCCCAAATCCCATGTAAATTCTTCCTATGGGCATAAAAAGAGTCAAAAGGAGAAGGGAAGAAACTTCCCAAATCCCACGTAAATTCTTCCCAATGCACAGCTTTGAAATACCTAAAAAGTCAAAATTAAAATTGAAGAATTAAACATAAATTTAGCGTGTAAATGGAGATTATGGAGTGTGTCATGTGTGATGCTTCTTCAGCCTAATATTTATCGGTGCTACTTGGCTAAAAATTCGGAAAGAGGGATTGAAGAATCAATTCCATTGCCCTAGAATTCGTTACTTATTTATGACGTCAAGAACCTCCAAATTTCAAGGAAAAAGTTGATTTGTATATTAACTACTTTTTTGATGGGTGTAAAAAAAGTTGGTATATTTATTAACTAACTAGGTTCTAAGTAATAAATTAAGGCACGAGGAAGTACATTCAGTGTGGCTTTACAATGAGAAATGGATATCAATAAAAAAATTACCCAAGAAATTTTTATTGTTAATGTTGCAAAGAATATAGTAACCGTAGAGAACTCCTCCAACAATTATTTCCTCGCTTTGGTTGAACTTTCACTTCTACCGCAAAGTATCCTTCTGACTTTTCTTTCCGTTCAATTTGGTTTGTTGGAGATCCACCAAGGGGAAATGTCCAAACGTTCCTTCCTTTTCTAATGATTCCATACAATCATTACAATAAAATATGGAGTTTAATGATATAAAAGAAGAAGTTTTTAAACAATTTTTTGGGTCTAAAAAATAATTTTAGACGTTTTATAAAGTATAAAAAAAAAGAGTTAAAACTATTTTCGACAGTTTTCTTAGACACATAGATGTGTCGAAAAAACAAACGCATCTAAGAGTTGAAAATCTATTTACACATAGATGCATCGAAAACATATATTTTTGACGATTTTTTTAGACATATAAACTCTATTTTTAACGCTTTGTGTAAGCTTTTAGATGCTTTTCTCTATCGATATTTTTGACTTTTAGACAGTTTTTTAGGTCAAAAAATTTTACCATTTTTTAGTAAAAAATAAGCTTACAATTTGCTTTGTGCATCTTTTTTAAGATGACTCACATATGATTATAACAAATTATAATAAATTAATCACATATTTATTATTATAATAAATCCTTGAATTCATTGACGAATCCTAAGTCAATATCTATTTTTCAAGTGTAGTTGATGCTACTCTTGAACCGTTCCCTACATATATCTTTCATAGACACAACCAAGAGCAAAAAACTACTTACATTTATACACCTTTCTTTCACATTCACTCCTTATGAATACTGAGAAATATAGGTAAGTACTACATAATTGATATTTTCAGATCACCCACAACTATTGAACTATTCACAGAACTATGTTTGAAGAAATCGATCTACCATCACCTTCAAAAGAAAATAGTTTGATATTTTCCTGATGTAAAGATGGAAGGTGAACTCACATCATCCTCAGCAGAGTGGCTTCGGTGATGACCAGGAGCATCACACAAACCAAGAATCGTATTCTTTGTGGAAACAAGTACAATAAGCTTAGTTAGCCTTTGTAGTCTACTCATAAGAGTAGCCATGGCTTCCTCTTCCTCCTCCAACTTGACTGCATCTTGACTTGTCCCTCTTCTAACTATTCAATTGAAAACAAAAATAGCTTTAAATGGTTGAAAGAACACTAATAATAGCACAAATATATCCATCCATAAGATATATTGAAGGAAAAGGCACACAAACGTAGATCAAAATCAACTGATCTTTTAAGGAAAAGGCACACAAACATAGATCAAAATCAACTGACCTTTTGCTACATGCTCATAATCTCTTCATGACTTACACCATCACGCATCCCTTGCCTTAACTGATCAAGTTCCTGTTTGAGGCTTAAGATCTCTCTTTGGTACTTTTTAATTAAAGATTTCTCATCAATAATCTGGAAGTATTTCCCCACATTAGTATCCAAACTCTATTCATCTAATAATTACTATAAATTACCATTTGTAAATGATATAAAGAGGAGATATCATGACATACTTTATTACGTGAAACAAAGATTTCAATTTGCTTTGCCCTGTTAGCAAACTTCAATGTATTATAAGTTTCCTCCATATTACTAGATGCAGGAGTAACTGTGCATATAAACTATACACCAATTTAGCAAGCCAAGTGCATATTAGGTAATATTTGCTCTATTTGTATTCAAGTTACAACAATTAAACCTTCGTAACAAGTAGTACAAGTTATTGAAGAACTGAAAACTTAGGCTTCCTGTTAGAAATGACAGATCTTGGAGGTACCTAAAACTCACCAAAACATGCCCCTGCCCACTCAATGAAGATTGCGGTAGCTGGGTGAGTTTGGAATCTCGATATGGAACATAAGATGCCCTCCCTTCACTCAACTTTCGAATTACCATTAGATCAAAACCACAAAATCAATGGTGTTACAAAATTTCCAATTACAAAGAAACCAAATATGTTAATTTGGGTTGTAAATTTCAGGAAAGTACTCACATCTTGGATCATGCTAAAGACATCCTTTGTGGCCAATGGTATAATGCCACAGGTGAATTATGATCTACCTGTACACACACACACACACACACACAGATATATATATATAATAGTAATACACATAGGTAAAAAAAAAGGAAGAAAACAAGCAAGAAAATCCTAATTCTCAAATTTATGAACAAATTTTCAGGAGTCAACCACAGAGAATAAAAGTGTTCTTTCTGAAATTAAGTTGATCCTAGTTAAGAAGAAGATACGGATACATATTGCCATGTCTTGGCCATCACTAGTATAATTAATCAGTATCTACCAGAGAGAAAGAGCAATTAGTGGGAGAAACACCTTAGAAAATGGCTTAAATGTAGATGGGAAGTTAACAAACATAGTTACAGTCCTATGTTGATTAACATTCACCATGAAAAGTAACCATTACATGTACTTATAGGATGACCGTACATGAAAGTATCCCACATAGAAATAGAATAGCAATGATTGAATAGATGAGTAAATTAGCAAGACAAAACCAAAGGAAAAGGAAATAACTAGTGACAGTAAGCTAAACTTACATGAATAGTATGAGTCTTTCCACTACTAGTAACTCCACAGGCAAAAACAGTTCTTGAATTTATAAACAAAGTTCAATTAAAATCTCCGACAGATTTAACCATAGAAACATTTATGATCGGAGCATCTCTGAGTTACTGTTTACGCCTTCCATAGCAGCTTTGACAACTAGTTTAGTAGCTACTTCATATACGTCTTGTGTCAAACTATGAGGTCTAAATACTCTATCTGCCCAATGCACTCTAATCAAAGTGCAAATTTTTATTATATTAATCGATTAGAAACAAAAAATCGAAGTTGAAAATCTGCGAACAATACCAAATGCGTAAGCCGTAGTTGGATTGTACTCATCCTTGACAATTATATCCCTATTTGCATACCACGTGATCTCATCTCCTTTCTGGAACTCCCTCTCGTTGCAACCAAACAGGCGCCAAATCACATTACCTCCAATAAAAAAGAATCCAATTCATTTTCACAAAAATAGATCCGATCCACTGTAGTCAAATCTAAACAAAATACATTAATGGCCTAAGCCTAATCGTCACCGATATACTTTCTCCATTCCTTGGATAATCAATCGATTCGAAGACAAGCTCTTCTGCGTCGAACCTAACCAGAGTACAACCTCCGCAAGCGCCCTATCCTATGGAAAATGAATCAGAGTGGCTGCAGCTACGGGTCATAGACCAAGAATCGATTCCGCCTCCGCCAAAGTTGCAGTACGACGAAGCAGAGGACGAGCTAGGTCAAAGTATGAGCTTGTTGTTCGTCAAAGAAGAAGATAACGACGACGCCAACGAGTAAGGACTTGATAGTTTTCGACATGAGAACGGTGAGCTATTCAGTGCATATGACGACGACGCCATTGGATTGGAGCTTAGTGTTAGTTTACTTCAATCACGCTTTACCTCTTTCAGTTGACTCTGCGAGTTAGGTATCAACTTCGCAGTTTAAAGCGTCAGAATTAAAAGAAGAATGTGTTAGCCAGGTCTCATGACTTGTTCTTCAAAAGCCAACCCAATTGCTGTTTCCATTTTTATTTACTTCGAAGCTTTAAAGCTCTCTCTAGAGAGGAAGAAACCGAGAGAGAGAGAGAGAGAGAGAGATGGTTTCATCTTCTTTAAGACAAAGAAGTTGTGGAGAGAGTATGATATTTTGACTCCTAAACTTTGTAATGAATAAAAGAGCAGAGAAAGTTACAACGACGGGCTTTGATTTTTCGTAACACCTTTTTTTAAGTTTAAACTTTTGTTCGAGTTTTAAAAGCCATAAAAATCTACCTTGTGACATCGCATGAGAGGGGCGAAATTAAGGTTTAACCAAGAACATGGAAGTGTAATTTTTCAAAGGGAAATGAAATGAGTGGGAATAACAATGGGACAAAGGCTAGGCCAGAAAGGACAAAGTCGGAAAATGATTAATCAACACCTAATTTTTAAGAAAAAAATATGAATTTTTCATAGCTAAGTTCTATTATTAATTTTAGACACTTTTTAAGTATATTTTTTAGACAAATTTTACAATCTTAAATAAATGTCTAAAAACTTACCAATTCTTAAATTATTTAAAACAATTATTAGATGCGTCTAGACATAAACGTATAAAATCTCCTTATTTCAGTGTAGTGAATAAATCAATCATTTTGGTACTTAAACATTACAATTGTATTTATCTTGTAATCAACACACATTGAATTATATGTTGCAAAACCAATTAACAATTTGCTGAGTTATTGATCCAAGAAACTCCAAAATTGCATGATACCAAAAACATGTCCTTTCTTAACCTAAAAGATTTTGAATTTTCAATAATATTAAATATATTTTAATTTTAATTTTAATTTTAATTTTATAATATCATACATTATGACCTATAAAATCATATATGGGCAATCAAAGCATTAAAGTCTCATTCCTCATCTTATGAATAATGTATCTTCATCAGATTTCTAAAATCTAGAGGGAGTGTATTTAGAGTCTTATGAACTATGAAGACATCAGGAAGAGGAATGTTTAGCATCTTCAGTTTATTGTGAAGATGAATCATTCTTGATAAATACTCCTTTACTCTCCCTTCTCCTGTATACCTCGTAGAGAATAATTCTTTCATCAAGACACTTATCTCAACATTAGGTGAGACTGTGTACTTCTGGGAGATATTACGAATAAATTACTTTGTTAGGTCTTTTTCCGAAAGTCCACTTAGCAGATGGTTGGGAATGGATCTTTTAATGGTCATAAAACTTAATCTGTTAGATCGATCCCAAGCTTCATAGGATGCTTTATGAGTTTTCGAGCTCATGGATGTAGGTGAAGATGACCTATCCTATTATATGGCCATATCAACCTCAACTATCTCCATAACATTTAATACTTCCTCTGTCAACTTCTTTGTGTTAAAACTAGTCAAGGTTTCAATGGTGACATTGATTTTATTAACCGAAAAGGTGATTGTAGAATAATAATGTTTAGATTAGCACAAATGTAGGATAACTGCGATACTCAAATCCATTAAATATTATCTTTTCTGAGAATCCGATCACACATATTATGAAACACCTTTGGGTTGAACATATAATATATGCAATTAGACCTCTACATAAAAATGATCAAAGTACAAACCATCAACTCTCATGACACTACCATCTTTGAGGAAATATATCACTTGAGCAACAACTTTCTTCGATCTTATGACTTTATACACATCTCAAAATGTTATGTAAGGCCAACATCTTTGAACAGAATAACTAAACATAAAACTAGAGACATTCTCCTACATGCAAGGAGAATAATTCAAAGTATTCACTTGAAAGACCACTTTAGTGTCTACATCCTCATCAATACTCAAAAAGTCCACAAACATAAGGGATATATCTTTATGTTATCCTCACATTGTTGATAGACATATGGTATTTGACAATGTAACATCAATAAATACAAAAACCTGAATGCACAGTCTCATTGTCACATACTCGTGCAAAAGACATTCTCTGAAGAATTCATTTGAGACTTTCGTTAAAAAAATTCTCAGTAGAGCGACTATTGTGCATTATTGGATACTGAACCGACTACCCGAGACATAAGAACCTCATGTGTCTCTCTTATGGCAAGTTCGTTGGATGAAAATTCACTCAAAAATGGCTTCAGAATTTCTTCATTCCTTTTCCAAGTAACTATCATGCAATCTCGAACACTGAACATGAGACTTGAAACATGAAAACTTAAAGTGTCTCCCTCATATGATGTTTGAAGCATGAAAATTCACTTGAAATCGGAATTAGAACACCTTAATTCCTTTTTTTGGAGTTAAACTTTAATTTATTACTAATGTAATAATCCAGAAAAATGAAAAAATTCACTTTATAAATTTCTTGGACCCGAAAATTAACCCAAAACACTCTGATGCATCCTTACTGAAAATTTGAAATTTTTTGTTTTTTTAAAAAATCACTGTAGCAAATTTCGGACATCAGCCACTATGTCTACACTGGCGAGTGTCGAGCACGCACGGTGACGCTTTCGATCCACCCGCCTGACAGCAGTGTGGTCACCGTTGTGCCACTTATCTGGTCCATGTACTGCACAAGCCAAACTAATCGCCCTTAGGGCGGTACATGCACTTAACGGTCTTCGTCACCTTTGAAGGTTTAGGAGATTTTCAGCAAGTTTCGAGCCAATTGTTCGGACTTTCGGGCTCTTTTCAACCCGTTTCTTAAAGCTAAACATATATATACTACTTTTATGCAATAACAAGCAAGAAAAATTGAGAAATAGAAGTTAACTCTCCAAAAACCTTATGGAGAAAAAACCAAAAATCTTCGCTTTTAACTACCCGATCATGTCATCGCTCTGATACCATATATAACACGTAACGATACCTTAGTTATATATCCCGGATCGAACATGAAAGGGCAATAAATGAAGAAATGCAGAAAATATCTTATTTCAATTCTATAACTTCAAATGAGCTTTCTGAAGCCGAAACAAGCGTGAATCCATTGTTGTCTTCACAAGAACTGTTCACCAGAACGATGTTAATGTCTTTCTACAGTTTTTTCAAAACATAAGCTCTCTTAACAAGTCAGAGAATCCCAATGTTTTAAAAACCGGACCGGTGACTGAACTGGAGAAGCAATTGATTCAATAGTCAATGGTTTAACCGGAATTCAACCGTGATTGAACCGGTGACTAATAAATATATAAATTTTTATTTTATATATTATACATATAAGATAATTTTTAAACATACTATTTACTTATTTATCTAATTGTAAACTTAACTTAAACCTTCAAACTTCAAAATATACAAGTTTTTTTTTTAATTTCACTAACACAACACAAAATAAGATAATAAAGCTCACTAGTCATATTTCATCAAAAAGATTAAAAAAAATTACTAATTAATATTCATTCAAGTTGAAATCATCAAAATCAAAGCATTTTAAATGGACAGACCGGTTCTTTCTTTCACTGGTTCAGCAGTTTTTACCGGTCCGACCATAAAATGAACAAGTCAATCACTCACAAAAAATACGGGCTAAATCGGACCGTTTCATGCTCAGGTTTACCGATTTTTCGGTCTGACCGACCAATTTGGTCCGGTTTTCAAAAAACTGGAGAATTTTTATGATTACGAATGACACAAGCAACTGTAGGAGACCTTAAACTTTATATATATAGCTTTTATATCGGGCTTCCTTATCACAAGTTAGATATGGGTCCGATTCGCATTGATCGAGATCCATTTTTTACCCAGACTTTGACTCATTGATTTAGAACATTTATTGGGTCACTTTATTATCTTTATCTGGGTCAAATTACGTAACTTAACCGAAAAGTTAATTGTAAAATCAAAAAATGAAATTAAATGTTTTCTAAATTTATAGGAAAAGCCAAAAATATCCAACATAAATATCATCTCTCATTATGATTTGATATTTTTATTTTTAAAATTATCATTTATTTATAAATAGTTATTACACAAGTTATTTTATCATTTTTAGTATTTAAATTTAATAATTATGATACTTTGTTTTAAAATGAAAATAACAAATTATATAGTATTACATAGTATTTAAATTTAATAATTATGATGCTTTGTTTTAAAATGAAAATAACAAATTATATAGTATTACATAGTATTTAAATTTAATAATTATGCTACTTTGTTTTAAAATGAAAATAAATAAATAACAAATTATGACAGAATAGATTATGTAATAATTTTCCTTGATTACAAGAATTCTCAATATAGTTTTCTTGATTTTGTGAGGAGTGATGGCACGAACATTCAAATATTACGCTTAGTGGCGGTCGAATAAAATTGTGAATCAAGCCGCGCCGACAAGCCGAACACCTCTTGATCGAATAATTTTACGGCAAATTCGTCTTCCTTTAGACGCAGTCACAGTAGCTTGGAAGACGAAAACATTGGATTTCGTACGAATAAAAGTAGTTATTAACATATATCCACGTACTTCGTATAGACAGTTATTATTGTTTGATTAGTTTGAATGGAAATGGGGCCCGGTTTGGATTCCGCTGAAGATGTAATGTGATGTTCACGTGCTATGGGGACCGTGTCACGATCATCGCAGCGCAAATCATGCAATTTCGATTTACTTTCAACTTTCAAAGTTCAAACCCTTCCATTCCAACTCCGCCGCTTGATTGAACTTCAAAGTTGGTTTCTCCACCTAATTTCTACGCATATAAAACCAAAAAGATAAAATAATATTAGTGACTAGATAAAAAATTAAAAAATAAAAATTGACATAAAAAGAGTTAAAAGGAGAAGGGAAGGAACTTCCACGTAATTTCTTCCCAATTTACGACTTTGAAATCCCTAAAACATCAAAATTAAAATTGAAGAATCAATTCCATTCCCTTTGAATTCGTTACTTATTTATGAATATATAAATATAAGATATGATAGTCATGTCATCAAAAAGACAGACATTTAAGAAATATTAATGCTGCAAAGAATCTAGTAGCCGTGCGGGGAACAAACAACTTCAACAATTATTTTCTCATTTTGATTGAACTCTCCATCGATCGCTAAGTAACCTTTTGCTTTTCTTTCCGTTGAATTTGGTTTGTAGTCCAAGATACTAAAAGCATATCCTTTCTTAACCTATAAGATTTTGAATTTTCCGTAATATTAAATATATTTTAATCTAAATTTTATAATATTATATTATATATTACGACCTATAAACATATGTATATTTATAGATTTTATTATAATACTCTCAAAAATAAAAATTAAGAATTTTTTAATAAAATTTACCAACTTGTTCAAAATACTTTTTAAGGACGTTTTACAAAATTTGACAATTTTTAATTTATTTTCAATTTTTCAAGCTTTGTAAATTTATAAAATAAATATCTTTTTCAAATAAATATTCAAAATTTTATTGATAATACATTAGATTATTTTAAATTTATAAAAATATTTTTATTCAAATAAATTTTCAAAATTTTATTGATAATACATTAGATTATTGTTAATACTTAAACACAGATCCAAAATTTAAAATTTTAAAAATTTTAAAATAAACAATGTTTGCTACAATTTAGTTATCTTTCTAATTTAAATATAAAAATATTTATTTTTATAAATCATAATATCTTTTAAAACAAAAAAGACCCTAATTCGGCGGCCTATCCCCCGAGTTGGAGCCGAAAGCGAAGAGAGAGTTTCCAATGGAACAATGCCTCTTCAGACGAGGATGGTGAATTTTCCTGGAGATGCGATGAGATGCCATTAATCATCTTTACCGATCTTCGCTCATGAACATAAATCAACACAAAACAACATAGTTCTGCTCCAACATTCCACGTAAAGCTGAACATAATATTTCCTTTTTCAAGACCAAAAACTTAGAACGAGATTGTTGTGCGGTGGGCTTTAAGTAATATTAAAATACATCTTTGGTGTGTGTCTTGGTCGCTACGATGGCGTGATAGTAATTCTAATCGGGATAAAGCATAGGAAAAAAAACTCGGTTTTCGGAACAAAATCGATTATAGGTAAAAAAATATATAGAGAGTTTTTGATCAAAATTGGGCTTAGTAAAAAAATTGGATTTCAAACTCGATTTCACAATATAGCTTCATCCAACTCAATTTTACCCGATTCAAACTTCACCCAAAGTCAACAAACAAAGTCCAATTTGTCTAGATTTAAGGTTGGGCTCGAGCCTAACAAAAATGTTCCAAGTTTCAGGCTAGAGTTGAGGCTTGGGAGTCCAATCAACCCAAGTTGACCCGAGAACTAGACTCAAAGTGCAAGTCTGATCAGATTTAAGAGTCGGATTCAAGGCTATAAATAATTTAGATACAAGCCACACCCAACTTATTGTCAACTCTTAATTAACGAAATCTTTTCTTTGCGAATTTAAGATGTGAATATTCAATTGATCAGGTGGGCACACCATTGGAGTAGGGCGTTGCAATTTCTTCAGCAACAGGATCTACAACTTCACAGGAAAAGGAGATTCGGATCCTTCACTAAGCTCAGCTTCTCTTTCTTTCCTGAAAACTAAATGCAGGAACCTGTCAGACAACACAGCCACGGTTCCAGTGGATCCTGTAACCCCTATATCCTTCCACAATAGTTACCATTCGAGCCCGAATTCAAACCAAGGCCTCTTCCATTGTGATGCAGCTCTTCTTAACGACAAGGGCTCTTCCAACATTGTTAATGAGTTGCTGGTCCTGAAAAGTTTTTGCACGAATTCGCTCAATCCATGAAAAGATTAGGAGCTGTAGAAGTTCTTACTGGCAATGACGGGGAGATAAGGAAGAAGTGTAATGTGTTGAATTCTTCATGATTCAGGACCTAATAATTGTTTGGATTTCTTAAGATTTGTTTTAATCCTTTTTAAATTAACCAAATTTGTATTGTAAATTTATTTTTTTGCTCTTAATTATTAAATTCTTCCACTTCAATTTTGTAAGATGTTGATCAAAGTTTTGTATCATACATCCTTTAATAAATTAGGTCAATTCAAACCGAATTCAAATATCATTTAAAATGATGCCTTTTTCAACTTAAATTTAAGCTTGTACTTATATAATTTGTTGTAATTGGACAAGTTTGACAAAGATTATTAA
>JAOSBN010000179.1:57077124-57100178 GCA_027563595.1 Erythroxylum suave | reverse complement strand
TAAAAAATGTAATTAAACGTTGTCTAACTTTACGAGAAAAGTCAAAAATATCCAACAATATTTTCTAAAGTTTCATAAATTATACAAGAGCTTATTTTTTATATTTTATTAAAATTATCTAATTATATATTATTGTATATATATGACAATTTATTTAATACGGAACAGTTGTGAATTCCACTTTTATTAAAAAAAGAAAACAGAAGAAGTTGAGATTGATTATAGTTATTGGACACTACTGTTTATTTTATTTTAGCACCCAATTCCAGCCTGTGGAAATAACAAAACAAGTTTTCTTTTGGCCCTTTTGTCCGTGAAAAAGAGATTCTACTTAAGAAAAGGACAGATTCTATTCATGTGCATTTCCCTGAATTTGGGTTCCTTTTACAAACTAAAAGATTAGATTTAAAACCAAAAAATTCAGAAAACAAAACTTTAAAATTAAATTCAGTGCAAGTAAAATTTTTTGAAAATAATCTCTCTACTAGTTAAGGATAAGGTTGCATATTACTATACATCTCCAGATCTCGCATCTCAGTGAGATTTTTATTGGGTGTTGTATTTGTTGTTGGAAGTAAAATTTTATTAATCTTCATTAAATTTATTATTTTTTCAAAAAATTTTTATTTTTTTTGTATCATATAATAGTTAGTATAGGATGGTATATATGGATATGTAATTTACTCTTTCTTTTTTTAAATTTTATTTTTAAAAAGATATTCACATTTGTTTTTTAATTTCATTTTTTACCTAATTTTGTAATACGTGACGGGTTCTTAGTTACATATCTCGGATCGAACGCGAAAGAGCAAAAAATGGAAAAATGCGGAAATACCTGATTCGATTCCATCTCTGATTTCGAAACTAATTTCAGCCTCTAAACAAGCTCGAATCTTCCCGAGACCTTTTTAGAAAATGATTAATGCTACGTGGTCTAGGCCTTTCTACAGTTTCTTCAAAACACGAGCTCTCTTAACGGATTAGAGCTCTGAATGCTCATGAATGACTTGAGTAACTGCAGGAGATCTTAATCTATATATATAGCTTTCATATCGGGTTTCCCCATCACAAGACAGATATAGACCAGGTCCACATTAAAAGAGATTCATTTTATATGCGAACTTCGACCCATTAATTTAAATCATTTATTGGGTCACTTTATTACTCTTATCTAAATCAAATTGCGTAACTTAACCGATAATTTATTTAAAACCAAAATTATAATTAATAATTGTCTACCATAGGGAAAAAAAATTGCCCTTACAGGCAAAAATGCCTTATAAATTTAACCTGACCTAAAACTTAACATTTTTGAATAAAATCACAATGCTTTTAATTTTTAAAATTTTAAAAAATAAATATTTAATCGAACTTAGTCCGAATTAGGTCTAATTGAACTGGAACTTTGGCTTTATGAGGGTTGAGTCAAACACAGATTTCGGACCAAGTTTAGGCACATGTTGCCAAGCTCATGGACTTTAAATTAGTCAAATGAATTTGAGTCTAGTCTAAAATCTGATCAATTTTAATTTAATTTATTATCTTTAAATTATTTGAAAATAACTCTTTCTTGTATCTCTTCAAATTCTACGTTTTAGCGAGATTTTCATTTTGTTATTATTGTTGTCGTTATCGGATCATACTAATTCGGACCCAATTGCCATGTGTACTCTTCACCAAGTACTCGAAACTAAGAATTAGTTTGCCTATAAAAAGCGAAAGATTGTTGTTCCGAGTTCCGACCATGGTCTTTGCTAGTTCTTCTTAGTGCTTGTTCACTGACAATGACGAGCAGACATGTCATTGTTAGCTGCTTCTTGTTTTACGCTGTTAGTCTGGGTATTGTTGGCTGCAATGGGCAGTGGCTGAGGCGAGACTTCTACGAGTTCGCCTGTCCAGGAGTGGAGAGGTTTGTAAGGGACTTCACCTGGAGCAAAGTTCAATATGACCCTACTTTGCCTGCTAAATTGCTCCGGATGCATTTCCATGATTGTTTTGTGAGGGTACGTAAAGTGATCTTTAGTTGTACGGATTATCTTTGGTCTGGTGTCATATCGGAATCTTTAACGGAGTTATAAATATGGCATGGCAGGGATGTGATGCTTCGTTGCTGATAGACAGGATTGGAAGTTCACCAGCAGAGAAAGACGCAGTGCCTAATCTGACAGTATCAGGTTATGAGGTGATTGATGAACTTAAGGCTAAGATCGAGCAAGTTTGTCCTGGAATTGTCTCGTGTGCTGATATTCTATCCTTGGCTACTCGTGATGCTGCTTCCTACCAGGTGAGTTGATAACGACTTCGATCCAGTTTTAGGTTGTTTTTTTTAATAGTTTTTCTAGTTAAAATTGTCAGGTTCAGACTCTGGCTTGAAATCTACCTATGTACGAGTTGATCGGTCTGTGGGTCATAGCCCGGGCAGGCCATGCTGGCTTAACCGGTCATTTGTTTTCTAAATAAAAAACTTTTAAAATGATATAAGTAAACACAAGCTATAAATCAGACCAAGCCAACTTGCGGCCAGCCTCCCTTCAGCCCCTGATCGACTTGCAACTTGTGAGGCTGACCATGGTCAACATGTGACTCTCTCAACCTGGGCCAAAAATGGATCAAGTTAGGCTGGACATTTTTACATTCCTAATTGTCTTGTCTTACATTTTAAAAATTAGACCAAATGATAAAATAAGAAGTTTAATATTTAAAAATTTTAATTAATATTAAAATGTTGTAAAATCAACTAAACATAAAATAAAATTACAGAATTTGCAATATTATTGGAAGATATTATTTTTACATATAAAAAATTTAAAATTTTAAATAAAAATAATTAATTTTTATTTATAAAATTTTATTAATTAAAAAAATTTAACGATTAATTAATAAATTAATTAATTTTTAATAACAAAATTTATTAAAATAAATCAATAATAATCAAAAAAAATGTTAGACAGTTTAAATTTTTTATGGTTACGCGGGATTGAATTTTTAATCATCCGTCGTTGCTAGCCAGACCTTACTGTTATGCATTGTGAGTTGCAGTTCAGGAGGCCATTGTGGGAGGTTCTTACAGGAAGAAGAGATGGTCGCGTTTCTCTTGCATCTGATGCAATCCAAAACATTCCTTCTCCGTTCTCCAACTTCACCTCTCTGATGCAAATTTTCTTCAGGAAAGGTCTCAACCTCAACGATCTCGTGGCACTCTCAGGTGACAAACTTCACCGGAATTTGTACGATACGATCAAACGGTTTCCGAACTTCAAACCAAACTAACCTCGTATCGTGCGTGCAGGTGCACACACCATTGGCGTTTCTCGGAACTGTTCAAATTTCGCAGCTAGGCTGTACAATTTCACAGGAAGAGGAGAACCCGATCCGTCACTAGATCCATTTTACGCGCAGTTTCTGAGAACAAGATGTCCCAATCCAATCAACTTTCCGCCGACAGAGGTGGAGATTGACCCTGGAAGCTCACTTTCATTTGATACTGAGTACTTCAACAACCTTCTCCAGAACAGAGGTCTGTTTCAGTCTGATGCTGCATTGCTGAGCGATGGATACTCGGCCGCCATGGTCAGGCGGCTTCAGAGGTCGAATGTGTTCTTTATGGAGTTCGCTAGGTCAATGACGAAGATGAGCACCATTGATGTGCTCACCGGAAACGCCGGAGAGATTAGGAGGAACTGTCGTGTAGTTAATTAATGTCCATTTTAATCATACTTTTTTTAAAATCATTTTGAGTTATTTTTCTTTGGAAATCCTTTTATTAAAATAACAAGAAATTGAGTATTTATTAACTTTAGATATTAGATAAAACAAGCAAGCTTGAATTTTTATCAAATTTTTTTTTTCTAGATCCCAAAATTTAATATTTATTTTTTAAAAAAATATTATATGATTTTGCAAACAAGTTTTGAAAAAAAATATTATGCTTCATATTAAATTAAAGGGTATCTTATCTTTAAAATTTTTAAAAAGTTTTTATTTAGTTTTCAAATTTTAAAAAAAATTGTCCGGTTAAAAAATAACATAAAGAATTGACAAAAAATGTTCGATTCAGTTTAATTAAGTTCGAACTCAATATACTTGAATTGAGTTAATTGAGTTTGGAGCCATGTTAGTGAAATGAGGAGATATGCGGCCAAAAGTTCTTGTGTTCGAATCCCCCTACTCGTACAGGACTTGCTTAATACAGAGTACCCGATTGACATGAGTTACAGACTATTACGTCAACTTGAAAATTTATCCAATGCGCATCTAAAAGATAACTGTTATAAGTTCCTTCATTAAAAAAAATAATAATTTAGGGCCAAGTTCGTCTCCTTTTTATAAAAAATTTGGATTTCGAACTCAGTTTAAACTAATCCATTCAAGGCTAGGACCAAATTATTTAGTTTTGAAAAACAATTTGGACCTAAACCCACTCACTCTAGTATCATCCTTGATAATATAAACAAAACACATTAACATGATCAATCTTAAATTTGATTTAAACTAATTAATCTCAAGTAGATTTAATAATTGTTTTTAATCACCTTTTTAACTTTTGTAAAATACCTGTCTCCATTATCCCTTTTTAACTTTTTAAAATAATTATAGCTTTTGAACCTGATTCGATCCGATCAAACTTTGAATTATTTAGAGCTCAATTAGGCTAGAGTTTAGATCTGGGGTTCAATCATAGCGACCAAATCTATCAAAATTGAACTTAATTTTTTAAATGGAAAAGCTTGCAATCCCTATCTTTTAAATGTGCACTAAGTAAACTTCCGTATTGATGCAATAGCATGCAAATTAAATCAATCAGGTACTCCACACTATACAAGTCTTATACAACAAGCTTAATCGAGGAAGTGTAGACAGGAAGATTCGAAATCTTTTAGAATCACGTCTCTCCTTCTATTCCACCAACTCGACCACTCCCTTAATTTAATTTTTTATCTTAAACTCGATTTAATTAAATCTAACTTAAATTAATAATTATTTTTCAATCCCCTTTTAACTTTTTTTGATACTTGTCTCCAATTTACAAAATTCCATTTGTTGGGATTGACATTATGAGCCTAGGTGTTGCTAAGTGGTTTCCTCTTCAGGAATGCACCAACGTGGAACCTTAGCTGACTTAGTTATCCATTCACAATCACACCGCCCCACACTCATTAAGTGGACTAGGATTTGAAGTCGGCAGATCTTGAAAAGGTTGCCCCTTTTCTTATCTCCAACGGATCTACGCCTGACACGACATATTCCTGGTACGAGAATTGACGATTTGACAGTGTGGATCAGAATTCTGAACTTTAACTTTTGAAAAGAATCATTGGTTTTGGCAAGCTTGTCATTTTGACTCTGAATCATTGACACAGTTTATTTTTAGTACATATCAAAGAAGACTTGATCTTACACCAGGTGTTTGTGAAAATGTTTTACTTGCCAGGTGAGTTGGGAACAAGATGATGAAGCCACAATTTTTAAGTTCTTTGAATTTCATAACTCAGAAGCTTCTCAACTTTGGCAAGATTACATCTTTTTTCTACCTCTGAACTGACCAGAGCTAGAGATGGATCCATTACAAAGAAACTAAGGAACCAATACTATATTTTTACATAGTGAAAAGAACAATCACGTTTAGAAATATTGTACATTGTGGTCGGAAGTTGAGACCTGCTATCTTCTAAATCAGTATTTGCAGAGCTTCTCTGTTTTGTCCTAGTACGTTCAACACTGTGGCTGCAATGTGGGATGGTGTGAGACCAGCTTGCATTGTTTGATCAGCTGGGGATCCATGGTCGATATAAATGTCGGGAAGTACGAGCGGTCGCCACTGCAAATAAGGAACAAATTCTTTTAAGTAATCCGAATCTGGAAAAGTGCTTTAACTTCAATTCAGTTCATCTCGATGTGTCAATGACGAGTGCTTTAACTTCAATCATCATAAAGACATTCGAAACTTTCAATGAGTTTTTGTGTTATTAAGTAAACGTGCAAGTGCTAATGTGAAAAGTAACTTGGATCAGTACCTTGAGTTTTCCGTCAAGAAGACCATCCAAGGCAAGAAATTGAGCAACATGAGAACCGAAGCCACCAATTGATCCTTCTTCCACTGTGATCAAGACTTCATGTGATTTTGCTAAACTGCGAATAAGGGCATGATCCAATGGTTTACAGAACCGAGCATCGGCAACTGTTAGACGTAAGCCGAGCGGTTCAACTAATGAAGCAGCAGCCAGACAGGTCTGCACTGCAGCCCCATATCCCAGCAGTGCCACTCTTTCTCCTTCAATTAAGATCCTGCCCCTTCCAACCTGTAGGGAAACACCCGGTCTTATGGATTACATTGGAACTTTCTAACAAATACCTGATAACAACATGACAAGAACTTACCTCAAGAGGAGCGCCTTTGTTTCCAGTTGGCAGAGGAACACCTATACCATTTCCTCTAGGGTAACGGAAACAGCTTGGACGATCGTCAATTGCAGCAGCAGTGGCAACCATGTTAAAAAGCTCTGCCTCATCTGAAGGAGCCATCACCACCATGTTTGGGAGACATGCCATATAAGTGACATCAAAAGCTCCACAATGAGTTGGGCCATCAGCTCCAACTAACCCAGCTCTGTCCATTGCAAATCTTACTGGCAGTTTCTGCAAATCTACATCATGGACTACCTGCCGTTTTCACCAAGTAGACCTTTGTCAGAGAATCTAAACAGAGTTATAGATAAATATTTCTCCAGTTATCTTTACCTGGTCGTAAGCTCTCTGTAGGAAAGACGAGTAGATTGCACAAAAAGGCTTAAGGCCTTCACAGGCTAGTCCAGCAGCAAAAGTAACAGCATGCTGTTCTGCTATCCCAACATCGAAGCATCTCGTGGGAAAACGACGAAGGAAGAGGTTCAGTCCTGTTCCTCCTCCCATTGCAGCGTGAATTGCAACAATATCTTTGTCCACTTCTGCTTCTGCAATTAAAGCCTCAGCAAAGTATGTTGTATAAGATTGTGTATTAGCAGCACCCTTGAATTGCTTTCCCGTAGCGGGATCAAATTTGGCCACACCTGCAAAATAAAAAAGGCTACAATCAATCTTATGACGGTAAGCAGTTCTTTGCACTGCTATATACACAAAAATCACATAACTTTTGCAAATATCTCACTTAAATATACCATGGTACTTGTCTGCTGCTCTCTCGGCATACGGATATCCCCGGCCTTTCTCGGTAACAACATGGATCAATACTGGACCTGTTGTCTTGGTACTTTTAACTTCATTGAGAATGGAAACAAGATCATCTATGTTGTGACCATCAACAGGACCAATATAGTAGAGTCCAAGCTCTTCAAAAAGAGTTGAACCAGAGCCACTGATCATACCACGAGCATATTCATCCACCTTTGCTGCCAATTCATGCATTGGTCCACCAATTTGTTTTGTAACTCCCTGAAATTCCCACAAAAACCAGTTTTAGATTCCATTTCAATGTGTAACCACCTGTCCCCCAACCTCTCTCTCTCTCTTTCTGTTCCTATATATACTTACCTTAGCAACCTCTCTGAGTTCTCTAAGAGGCCTGCTAGACTGCAATCTACTAAGAGCACTGCTTAGAGCTCCTACTGGTGGAACTGGTCCATCTAGAGTTGCAGTTGGTAAAGAAACCTGTTTGTTGTCATTAAGAATAACAATCATATCAGAGTCGAGATAACCCGCATTGTTCATAGCTTCATAAGCTTGTCCTGCTGTCATTGCCCCGTCACCAATAACTGCAACAACATTGTTGTTTCTTCCTTTCAAATCCCTCCCTACAGCCATTCCTGTCAAGAAGATGATACATAATCTGTCATTATCACATAAAAAATTTTCATATCAGAAAACCAATTGAACAGTTCCCACATCCAAACCAAGTTTCCAAAGCGGCACTATTCAACTGTTTTGGAAGTTAAACATTCTTCTTCATGAAAACATACTCTAAACAGAACTCCGGTATCCAAAATGAACTTGTTCGGGTTTAAGCTGTACTAATTCAAGTCAAAAAGCATTCAATAGCTGCAAACTGAGTTGTGAAATGTATATATAGTCCATTCAGTCATACAGTTAATAACTAAAACCTATCGTGTTAGAAAATGAAGCAGACAAGTACCCAAGCCTGCAGAAATGGTGGTAGAGCTGTGACCAGCCCCAAAGCAATCATATTCACTTTCGGATCGTTTTGTAAAACCTGATATCCCATTTGTCTGCCTGAGTGTATGCATCTTGTCTCTTCTCCCAGTCAAGATTTTATGTGGATAGGACTGCAAAAAACATACGTAGAATCTAACAGTAAGAAACAAGCATTCCTAAACAGTATCTGCTCCTTAATTCTGGGAAAACCTCAGTTCGTTAGCATAGAAGCAGAACTGAGAAACTAACCTGATGACCAACATCCCAAAGAATCCTATCTTTAGGGGCATTGAAAACATAGTGAAGAGCCACAGTGAGTTCAACCACACCAAGGCTAGACCCTAAGTGCCCCCCTGTTCTTGAAACGTTAAAGATAACGTCTGACCGGAGCTCGTCTACTAGTTGCTTCAACTCCTGCTTATATTGACATAAAATGACCTCCATCACTATCTATCCTCAAAAAACCATAAGACACCCACGATTCCTTTTCGACTATGGGACTGTTCATGTACCTTGACTGATAGATTCTTCATGTGAATTGGATAGTTTATGGTGTCCAAGAGAGGTGTTGGTGGCCTTTGAGAGTGATACTCTCCTCTCTCAGATAATGATGCACAAATCCCACCAGCCCTTTTCTTAACCTGAACCAAAACAAGAACACAAAACAGTCTCAACAAACGACGATATTGTACAATCCTGCGTTTCACAATGAGAGGTACTCTGTTTGCGTTCACAAAAACAGAATGTACACAAACACATAAACATTAAAACCCGATTGACCTTGTTCAAATACTGGCATGGCAGATCCATTCCCCACGCGAAATAAGAAGTCAAAGACGCGTGCTTCTGGGAGTCCAAGCTTGTGATCCCATAAGCACGAGCAGGAAATGACAATGGACAGAGAGCCATTGCAGTGGAGACGATGAAACTAAAGAATCAAAGAGTTCCAAACCTGTGAGACACACTATACTCGAAGAACAAGAACAACCCAAAAGCTGAAACTTTTAAGTTCTAGAGAACAATTTGCAAGTGGGTCTGAAATCCCACTAACGAAGTTAAGTGTTATGGAAGTAAACTAGTAAAAAAAAAAACAATGGTGGTAGTGGAGAGTTGCAGAGAGAGTATGTGATGACCAGGACGGTGTGTGTGTCCAAAGTATGCGTGTCTTAACAACTAAATAGCCTTCATGGCTATGGCGGTCACATTCCAATTGGGCCACGTCATCAGAAATCCTAAAAGGATAATAAAAAGAGATATAGATAGAGAGATAGATGCATTGCACTAACTTTACACAAATTTGCAATGTTGTAACTTTACAAACCCCTTTTTTTTTTTTGCAATGTTTTAAAAATTAAATTTAAAAACTAGATTGACTATTAAATTTTTTTATTAATATTAGATCATTATAAAATTAATTAAAAATTAAAAATTGGTTAAAATTGATTGCTAGAAAATAGAAATTAATTAGTTAATTTTAATTTATAAAAATTAATTAATTCCTTAAAATTGACTAATTAATTAATTAACTTTTTTTAGAATATAAGAACTCGCAGCAGCTATCATTTAGATGGGTATTGGGTAAACCTTCAAATTATTGCAATAGCTTGCAAATCACACCAGCTAAATACTCTGTACTAGATAAGTCTTGTACAACAAGTTCAATGGAGAGAGTGTAGTTAGGGAGATTAGTACACAAGACTTTTTAACCCCGTATTCTGCCACTCCACCAACTCAACTCCCTAAGAAACATTAAGCATTGTTTAATTAACTGATCGATTTTTTATAACAATAATTATTAAAGTAAATTAAATAAAAACTAAAATTTGAATCGAAAATTTAGTTGGTTTAAAATTTTTATAATTAAATTGATAGAATAAATTCAATATTTTAATTGGCATAATATTCCATTATTTATTTTGTAATATGAAGTAATTTGATAAATAATTAAAAAGTTATATATGAATTTGTACACAATGAGAAGAAAAAAAAATAATTGAGAGGGAGTTTGGATTGACACGTGACTTAGACTTGCATCAATCACTATCTTAGGACAATTGCGGCTCAAAGTGAACGTGGCACGCACTTGCACCTTATGAGACGAGTAGAACGCTCTTGACTCAAATGACGTCAGATATAAATAGAATTACTATTCACAAGGTTTGTTCAGTTTCACATGTAACAAATAACGATACCTTAGTTATATATCCCGGATCAAATTGAAAAGGCAATAAATGAAGTGAGCGTGAATCCACCATTGTGTTCACGAGAACTGTTCACTCGAATACAGTAAACATCTTTTTATAATTTTCTTAAAATGTAAGTTCTCTTAACGAATCAGAGAATCCTTATGTTTATAAATAATATGAACAATTGCAGAAGACCTTAATTTTTTATATATATAGCTTCTATATCAAGTTTTCCTATCCCAGACACGATATAAGGCTAGTCTCTACTGATCGGAATTCATTTTTTACTTGAACTTCGACCCATCATTTGTGTATATATATATATATATATATATAGAAGCTTAGTTTGGATTTGACTATGAGATTTGGAGTCAAACTCGAGCTTTGGCTCGAATTGAAACTCTATAATCCTAATGTAATTAAATCTTTGGTAATTTCTAATTTAAATTTAGTTTATTTATTAGACACGACCAGGTAATTTGAACACATCACAAGTTAATGTGATCGTAAAAATAATTTATTTAAAAATATAATTTTTTACCTTATCAGTTTAAATAAGCTTTTATCATTATTTCCGTTACCATTTTGTACGTTATTTAGATTAGAATGAGTATTATTTTAATAATTATGAGATGTAAGTGGTATTAAAGATATGTATATGTAACCCAAATAAAATAACATGTTACAATTTAATACTAGATTATGTATTAGCTCTAGGAATGGCAAAACCGGTCTGCCAATTTTCGACTCAATTGATTGGGCCACCAATTGATCATGGTCGGCCCAACTTGTAGCCCTACTGTTATATTCAAAACAATATCGTTTTGAAAGTTTTTTATTTAAAAAATGACGTCCCAGGTCGGGCTACTTGGGGTACGACCATGGTCAGATTGACATCCTCAATTAACTCTTACAATGACACATATTTTTTCATAAAATAATGTTTTATATATTATTTCTCTTTATTTTGTATAAATAATATAGGTAAATATTTTTTATTTATGATCCCTCTTTTTAGAATCATTATTCTCGAGTCAAGTCAAATGATATTATGTTTTGATTCATAGTCCATAGCTCTATAAATTGTCTTTTTATATTACATATTATCTTAAACAGGTGTCTTTTGTGATCATAAGGTCACAAATTTAAGTTACATAAACAACTTTTTTATAAAAATACAAAAGAAAATTTACATGCATTATTACACTTCCTAGAAACTAATTTTACGAAATTAGTAATTATCAACGATGACTTTTGTGGGGAGCTGATCCTCTGGCTCAGGAGTCCTGTACTTACCCTATTTCAATTTATCTCAGTCACTCATTTATGTGAAACCCATATAAATAAGTGGCTAAGATAAATTGAGACAAAATAGGTACAGAACTCTTGGGCCAGAAGATTTGAGGAGACTTTTGTGCCAGACTGACTCGACCAAACCAATGTCACGTCATTTCAGTCCCAGTCCAATCGAATTGAGCTTCAGATCGGACTCGAGCCGAAAAACTAATCCATTCTCACCTTGATAGACTCGGAATGTGATGTGTGGATGGGTACAGAACATGAACGTTTCAACAGAAGCCGCAAATTTTCTTTCTTTTCACACGATCCGGCAAGTAGAAGAGATTGATAGATTCAGACATACACTAACGTTAATATACCAGCAAGGAAAGTCTTCAAACATGATGGGATCGAACTTGGATTGAAGTCCCCAGTTCTAGGCCTGTGGGGTGGAGGCAAGGAATTAGCTGGTGGCATTATAGGTCGAACATGGAAAAAACGTTCTGAGCTTCCACATGGTCTGATAGGCTGTGTTCCCCCAATTATTGGGAGCATTAGAACTAGTGATTCCCATGATCTGACATAGATCGTGTTCCACGAGTTGCTGGGTAAAGAAGCCATGAAAAACCTCAAAATTTTCTTTCTTTCCACACGAATCAGTGGGTGATATTGATAGATTCATACACCTAACGTTAGGAAAGTCTCCAAACGTGATGGGATCGAACTTGGTTTACAGTCCAAGTTCCCGGCTTGTGGATTGGGAGCATTAGAACTAGTGGTTCCTAAGAATTGTGGAAACCAGAAACTGTCACCCTCTGCTTTCGCATGCAAGATCATACTTCGACCACAAATTCTGACGTGTTCCAAAGTATATCCCGCCAAACTTGTAATTGAGAGGTCTGACCCGAAAACAGAAAACACTGTACAAGAAGCAGGCACCCACAACAGAAAATGGTATACCATATGGCATGCCATAATCCTGATTCTTCCAACATCACATGCTGACTCTGTCCTCTTCCAATACCGAATCTCCTATAAACATGAATCTGCAGAATAAAGTATAATCCCTCAAGCTTAAAGTATAATTCTTTTACCCCCTACTTTGATCTAAAGTGTAACACACATTGTAGTGATTGTAGTGACAGTACCAAAGAGGTAAGATTTCATATATCCTACCCAATTTTAACTGACTCGAGTTAGGTGACAACAAAGATCAGCCTGCCACCAAGCTGTTGGCTATATGAATATGCCATAGAGCAGAAGTAAGAAATCAATTTCATCTCAAGCACTAACACCTCAATTTATTGATAACTTCAAACATAGAACTGAGTCTAAATCACAAAGTGGACATGGAAATTCCCAAAGTTATATGTAGTAGGTACATATGATAATATAACTTTCCCTATGAGAAACTTGCAGTAAACAGTTTTTGGTCAATGCCCTAAAACTGCAAATAGAAATGGACAGACATTGATCAAGGGTCAAGGAGGAAGGTGCTCGGAAAGTAATCAATAGCAAAAGAGCCTAAAACATATATTGATTTAGCTCGATTCAAATACAAATCTACAGTACTGCAATAACAAGTTTATAGTAGACAGGTGCCTAGCTTCAAACTCATTTCATTTTTGCCTCTGTAAACAGAACATGGCGATTAACCCGAGGATCATATTTCCGGAACTCAAGCTTCTCTGCGACCTTCTTAGCACTCTTCCTTTTCACATAGAAGAATCCAGTCCCAGCAGCTGAGACAAGGCGGATGAACATGAAAGTCTTCTTCTTCTTGTCACCCATTTCCTAACCCATCCAAAATAGAAAGCCATGAAAAAGAACTGAAGAAACATGTTTAAGAAATGTAACATATCAATTTCTACAAAGAAAAAGAAATGGAGCTCCCAACCATACACGCTAAATAAGTTTCAGTTGCGGTCAAAATCTTTACAAAAACAACAGTTCATTACAATGAACATACTGATCTGAACAAAAACTCCATTAAAATCTGAATGCATTAGTTCAAAAGCCACAGTCCCATCCCATACAATGAGTATAGACATCATTACATAGACCGTGAGGATCAAACAACAGCTATAAACCATGCGGATCAAACAACAGCTCAGTACAATTAACAAAGTGATCTGAACAGAATGCCATTAGAATCTGAATTGCATTAGCTCAAGAGCCACAGTCCCATACAACGAATATTGAGATCATTATAGGATCAAACAACAGCTCAGAGCAATGAACATAGGTATCTGAACAAAAACGCCATTAAAATCTGAATGCATTAGCTCAAAAGCCACAGTCTCATACAATGAATGTAGAGATCATTACATAAACCTATAGATCCCCATCAAAATCAGAAATGCAAATAAACAGACTCAATGAAGCTAAACCCTCGATTCCACACAAAGCCTACAGCGACAATTTAATGAACAAGTCGAAAAAACCCCATAATAAAAAATGCAATATATGTACCAGAAAACCCTCTATCAGTCATTCCATCGAACGCCTTTCGAGCTAAACTAAACTTCATGAATCAAAGAGAACAGAAAGATTAAAAACCCAATCAAAACCGTTAAATTCTGGCAAAACCCTACTTACGTTTCACTGTTTCTTCTCCTCCTTCTTGCGAAGTAATGAGTTCTAATTGATAAACCCTATAAGATGGGGGAGACTTTTCCATAAATTCCATAAATGCCCTCCACAATATGGGCCGGTCCTAGAACCCTAATACCCAAACAAACCCAATAATGCTATCACCAGTTCAAGCTTCTTTCCAATTTCCGAATAACTGAACTGCCTCGACTCAATTCCCATTCTCTATCTCTGTTACGCGGTCAATATCATCCACTTAGAGGTACTGCAATCTATTCTCTTCGCATAAATTTTCTTTTTTTTTGCTTTTTGTGTTTGGGAACTGAGAAATTGTGGAGTCTTTGTGCGAAAAAGGATTGAAATTTTTACTTGTTTAGTGATTGTAGGCTTTAACTAGTCGGAGATGGCGAGTGCGGTGGATGCTGCTGGAAACCCGATCCCGACGTCGGCGGTTCTAACGGTGTCGTCGAAGCACATAGCGACTAGATGCTCACCGGAGAATGTGGCGTTTCTTAAATGCAAGAAAAAGGATCCCAATCCTGAGAAATGCCTCGAGAAAGGAAGAGAAGTCACTCGTTGCGTACTCGGCCTGTAAGAAATATTCAATCTTTAATATAAAAAAATTTCATCTTTTCTCAACTCGGTTTGGATTTGAGGGTGTGTTAATTAATTGGTTATTCCATCAGATTAGTGTTATGGGATGAAAAAGCTATTTTTGATCAGAGTTACATGTACTGTACTGTACCGGGCTGGTATCAGCTGGTACGTGTCGTACTGGACAGAAAACCATACTGAAACCAATATGAGTTTCAGCACGGTATTCACAACTTCTATGTTGATTAGATTTAGCAATTGATCATTCAAACCTCATCTTGGTCACTAGACTTGAACAGCTAATTGATTGTTTTTTCATTGTACTGGCATTGCAAGAAAACAGTACTGAAACCCAACAAGTTTCAATCCGTTATTCGCAACTTTGATGTTAATTAGATTTAGGAATTGATCATTCAAACCTCATCCTGGTTACTAGCCTTGAACTGTTGATTGATTGCTTTTTCATTGTACTGGCATTGCAAGAAAACTTCTTCACTTTGATGTCGATTAGATTTAGCAATTGATCTTTAAAACCTCATCTTGATCACTAGACTTGAATATTTGATTTATTATTTTTTTCATTGTACTGGCATTGCAAGATAAGTGGCATCGTTTTCTGTTCTTTGAGATTCTTCTTCAGTTAGGAGCTTTTGGGTATTGAAATTGCTGCACAGTTTGCACTTATCTGCTTGTTTATCAAAACTTGACTGAATGTAGATGTTCATCCTAGAAAGGTTCAGGCAAGCAGGTTGTTCTATCAATTCCCAAGCATTTTATGTTTGTGTGTCGTCTCTCCTAAACAATGTGTATACCATCTTGTCAGATAAGTTACATTACAGAGTAGATGTTCTCAATTGAAATTTAAATGTGAGTGGAGTTTTTGGGGTGATTAACTTTATTGTATCAAAATATGAGAATGCATATAAGCCTATTTTGGTCTAGTCCGGTATAGAATGAATTTATATCGTGGAATCAACTCGAATGTCATATTATACATTATAGTTCATAACCCTTGCCCATTCCCACAGCCATTTTCCTACGTCAAACCCTTATATGCTATTTAGTTGGGCAGTTGAAATTTCAACTATACCGATCAACACTATAGAAATTTTACAAGCATTCCGGAGTGCAAATTTAGATCCCCCTGCACTAAATAAGGATTAACTTTTGATATGGTAATAAGATGTTTTTATGCTATGGAAATAATTGTGTTAACAATTTAAGAATATATATAGTCATGACTTAAAACCTTACCTCTTATTTTACCAATCTTTAGTACCTTATAAATCTTGTCTTATGGTTTAATGTTAGCACTACAAGTGTCTACCAGAGATTCACTCATGGCAAGTTCAAGACACGACAACAAGATGAAGGCATATGATCATGTTTCCTAAGTTTATGGACATTTTCTGTCATGGCTCCTACTTTTCAGCCCTGTTGCTATTTTTGTAGTTGAATTTTCTTTCCATGTTCTTAGGAGGTTAGCCTCCACTTTCCCATGATTTCCTATTCTTATGGTGGGTTAATCCACTGCTGTGTATTTAAAGGGGCCGAGTTAATAAGAAGGTATGCATAATTCCATCGCAGTCTAAGGACTTCAAACTTCAAAAAATTCAGGTTCTCTTAGAGGACCCTAAGCCTATAACTATAAGTCGCCAAAGGAAATACCCTTTCCATTGATCAAACACTGCCCAAACTTATCTAATCACAACTCTCGCAGACCCATAACCAGATCTATCTCCAGGGAACATGATATTTAAGGTGACAGTATTCTGAAGTGTATGTTGCAGATGAGTGGATGTTCAACACCTACTTCTTGCTTCCTGTTTTGTCGCATTATATAGTTGCTTTATAGATCGTAAGATGCCATCGAATTATTCCTTCCAGGATTTTGTTATGAGAATAGTTGAATTACAGGATCTCCGAGTTGAGTACTGCATTTGAAGTTGCCAATTGGTTTTGTTTTTGCATATTTCATACTTGTCAGCTTTGTGGTTATCATACTTTGAATCTCTGCAACTTGTACGCATAGAATATTCCACTGATCTAATGTTTATTTCGAGGTCTAAACATTTTGTTACGTCATGGTCGAAAAAAAGAGTAGGAAAATGTCTGCTTTGTGATCATGTTCCTCATTTTGGGATGTGATGCAGGTTGAAGGATCTTCACCAAAAGTGTACAAAGGATATGGATGCTTATGTTGGTTGCATGTATTACCATACTAATGAATTTGATATGTGTCGCAAGGAGCAACAAGCATTTGAGAAGGCGTGCCCCTTGGAATGACAAACCAAATCACAACCTGTAATTCCCATGTTCACAATAATTTTAAGGCAGTTTGCCAGGAGCAAATACTGTTGGTTGCTTGCAATTTTTCAGAGTAGGTGTACCTCTTTCTTTAAGCTTTACAACCTTATTTGATTTGATATGGACTTCTTTGGATATTGTGCTTGATAACCAGAACAATCTTGTTCAATCAAACATAATTCGATCCCTTAACTTCAAAGGAGATATTTGATACTTTCGCTTCATTAGATCTAA
Organism: Erythroxylum suave; assembly: GCA_027563595.1. Lineage (NCBI taxonomy): Eukaryota > Viridiplantae > Streptophyta > Magnoliopsida > Malpighiales > Erythroxylaceae > Erythroxylum > Erythroxylum suave. The sequence continues at coordinate 57,082,842 of JAOSBN010000179.1, read as the reverse complement.
AAGGAACTTTTTAGGGCTCAGTCGGATCCGAATATCGAAGTTCCAAAGAAGAATCTCTTAGGGCTAACTCAAAAGTCAAACCGATCAAAATGAATTTAGTCCCTTGAATTATAAATAGGCTGGATAATAATGTAATTGTTTTTAATATAACAACTTTAAATTTAATTCAATTTTACAATTAAGGAGATGCTTAGATAATGAGTTTAGGACAGATATTAACAGGTAAATTAACAGGTAAAGAATGAAAAAGAAGTATTTGGTCATTTTTATATCCAACTTTCATGAATTACTTGATATCCTTTAAATATAAGGGGAATGAAAATCATCCATGAATAAGAGGCAAGTGTTTATGTTGAGCTAATCATCATAAATTATATTCATTCTCGTTTCTCACTATATTCGTTCTCATTTCTATTAAATTGTCCTATTTGAACCAAACAGGCCTCGTACTCATAATTCACCCATTATTTCAAATCGATTCGTGCCTATCTTCATCTACTTATTATCCACCGCATCTTCGACTTGAAAACAACCCCCACCTGCTCCCTTTAAGTTGGAAACAGCCTGCACCTGCTACCTATCTTTAAGATGCAATAAATAATAGGGAGATGAAGCTGCATGCAGATTGATTTGACATGAAGGGTGAATTATGAATATGAATATAAGTATGAATTTTCATGTAAATGTTTACGTATCATAAGCAAAAATAATTTTATTAACAAAATCAACAAAATATTAACAAAACTAATATTTTAAACTTAATTGTTAAAATTATAAAAGATCAAACCCTTAATTTAAATTTTTAAAAAATATGATTCTAAATTAAAAAATTTCAAAAGATTATGTCTGAACATTTCTTGCACCTCTACTCAGGCTTGACTATTCATTGGTAGGTTGTTCTGTCTGGTACTTGTACGACTCCAAATTGTAAAAATTACGGTTTCAAAACTAGGCCATAGAAAATCCTCTCAACGAGTTTAAAGTCGCATCTAATTGGCACGTTAAAGCTTTCAATTTCTAAGCAGGTAGCAATAAAAACCAAATGCAAAAGGATTGGTCCAATCCGAAATGATGCACTAACATTACATAATCCTAACAGTCAAAATAGAAGAACCACATCTTATATGTCTTACGTTCAAGATAAGTAGTAACTTCAGTCATTAGGTAGCTTTAAAGCCCAGAATACCTAGCTCTAGGTATCCAGCTTCCACATAGACATTCTTCCTAGCTTAACAGCGCACAGTATGCATCCAAGGAGCCTCATGCAGCAAAAGGAAGAACTGATGATCGTCAGCGAGAGCTGCGGATAACGTTCACAGATTTAAGTTATTTGGATATGTAAAAAAAATGTTCAGGGGCAATCAGAACTTCGTAAAGGAACAATAAAAGAGTAATTACAAAGTGGTTAATAATTTCCGGTATTGAACTGTGCCTTAGTTCCAATTTATAATTACATAAGATTTAGACCCTAAACCTCTGCTGGCTTGCAATCCATGGTTATGCTCTTGAAGGTACTAGTTCATTGTGGATGTTCAACCTTGAGTGGTTCTTAAAAATTTGCGATCAGATATTCAAACCACGAGAACTAAATCAAACTCTCAGCATTATGTATGATATATTATCGGCCCAAACCAGATAAACAAAGCCAAAGATGAATATTTAGCACCACATAAAGTCAAACACATGCATACACCGAACAGCCCCTGGAGGGCACCGAGGGATACTTTCTAGCCAAATTGTAATCTAGACATAGCATTGAACATTTATGGGAGAGATGAAATGATATAATAAAATCATAGCATAAAATAGTGAGATATTTACTTGTAGGATCGTGAACGAGACCCGGATGGACTGTGACTGATACGTCTTGGACTCCTTGACCTGTCAGATGCATACACCCTATCATCATGAGGACCACTACCATTATCCCTTGGACTTGGGGATCTATAGCCCGACCTATATTCCCTTCCATCACGTGGAGAACGGGACCTAGAAATTGATCTAGATTTCTGTGGAGAGCAATACTCATCTTTCATATTCCTGTCACATTAGTAATAAAAGACAATCATAAAGTGATTCATGAAGAGAAAGTTAGTCAGTATTCTAAATATACTGAATATATCAAACAAACCATAAGAATGACCATTCCAGCCTGTCTTAATGAGTAGTTCCTAAATAAACCAATTTCAATGAACAAGTAACATTTGAGATTTGTTTCTAGACAAATAAATTTTGTGGATAGATCTCATTGAAAATCCAATTCGTCAAAATATGACTTGTACCTGCACCTTTTCAGAGTTCTTTGAAAAAGTTATGAAACTTGAATCCAAACACTTTCAGAGTTGGGCTCTATACGAAAGTACTGGTTGATCGGCATCTGACAACTTCATAGATCTTTGTCCCAACTTTCTAAAACCTCAAACTACCTTTTTCTTGGGCATTGCCATCATATCTCTATCAGTAAAACCTTCGAATAGCTTTCCTTCTTTGAAGATTGTTTCTTTCTTTGTCCAACTATAAGCTTTATATTCTTTCTTAACTGGATGGTATATGCAAAACAACATATCAAACTTAACAGAGCTCCTTACTAAATTACTTAAATCCTTACTAAAATAACTCTAAAGTTGATAGGAAACAGGGAAGAAAATATAAGTACCCCTGAAAATTTAATCATCCCTCATACCAAGTTTAGAAATCAGATCATTCAACCATATCGAAGCCACAGAAACACAATTATCTAAGGCAATGCATTGCTGCCAATTACTGGTGAAGATGACAAAATTGATAACACATAGGAAGAGACGTTGTCATTGAAACATAAGCACGCCTTCCATCACTTTATGATCTCTCTTTTGTTGTTAATCTTTATTAACCCAGATATCTTTAAAGTCTCCATTTTCACTTTACTATCTGCACAAACAACACCAGCAGCAGCTAAAATTTCAAACACAATGGTACACAGGCAGTACCATGACTGACAAACAACTAGCACCAAAGACCAAACTTCAAACTGGTAGAGTGAAAGCAAAAGATCAAGACAAAAAAAGGACTGCATTTCAATGGTTTATGGGCCAAAGGTATATCATTACAGAAACATGGAATTGAAATGGAAATATAAGCAATTTCACATGAACTTATATCATTAAAACAACAACAGATGTATCGAAAGAAAATAAGAAAAATATCCAATGAGAATACAATATAACGCCATTAAGATCTTTTGGCGGAGAAATTCAAACCTTGAGTCACCCCTAGCTGGTGTAGGTGAGCGTGAATAAGCTGCCACCAAAAAGGATATAGATTAATCGATATAGATTAATCCAATCTATTAAAGAAGCAAAATTACTCATAAACAGTTCCATCTTATGAGCAGCTTCAAATTAAAACAGAAATTTCAAGACCATTTCATCATAAACTTCATCTAGATGGGTAAATAAGTGTTTCAACTGACAAGAATATCGGCGCCTTGAAGACCTCGGTGGACTTCTCCCTCTATGGCTGTCTCCATATCGCCCACTTGAAAAGAAGTCCAAAGCAGAATCAATTAAGTAAAGCTACAATGAAGTAGAAGATATGTGACAAAATCCAGATACTGCATTGACATTTTGCAAGAATAAAGAACCGTCATCAAACCTTATTCGAGCAGTCACACGCATTTCCCGGGGGGTTTTCCTATTTTCCTCAGCAAACACAATTCTTATCTCCCGTCCACCAATAACTCTATGGTTCATGCGTTGCTTTGCTTCTGCTGCATCTTCAGCATAACGATACTTAACAAACCCAAAGCCTCGTGGCTCCCTATAGTTTCAACATCGTAACACCCCAAAATTATAAGAAGACAATTAGTCCATTAAGATGAAACACAAATCTACAGCATAATTAAGATGCAACATGTGTTCTACCTTCAAAAAAAGAAGAAGAACAGAAATTCCCACATAATTAAGATGCAAGCTAGCCCTTTATTGTATTCTCAAAATATCTCTATATAATCTATTGTTGTATACGTTTTAATAATATAATTACAATTTATCTGAACTAATCCACTTTGTATGTCAGAATTTCACAAGATTTTATGGGATATTCATTCATAAAGCTTTAATCTTATGCTCGTCATCGATAAAGAAATAGGCTGAGGATCAGCGCTGATGCTTATCAATGGAATCTTTGATTTTTAATGCCTTCTAGAGCTAATGGTTCATTTTAGGACGTTTGATAAAAAGATTTGCTTATTTTGCCACATTAAATCAAAACTGCCAAGAAGAAGTCAAGATGAAACTTCAACATTCTATTCAAAGACCATGTCAATGTCAATATTGAGAATGAATCTTGCCCTTGTTCAATGGTACGTTTCCTCGACCTCCTACCATAATTTTACCTAACATCTGATTGTAGTTTATGGGTAAGAAGGGGAAGGGGGAAGGGGGAAGCGGGGAAAAATGTAGAAAGTTAGAGGGAGTCGATATTGGTTTTCAAGTCGGCATATTATACAAAATGATAAGACAGGATTCACAGTAAATCAATGAGCGAATAGAGAGCTATAACACAAGGGAGATGCCAATATCAACACGTCACATAACAAAGTTGAAACCAATCGATTTTAAAACTGAAGAAGAAAGCATACCCAGTATAGTAATTCTTGGGCAGATACACGTCCTTCACCGGACCATATTTCTCAAATGGAACTCGAAGTTCGTCAGTCCTGCCAAAATCGTTAAAGTATACTGCTAAAATCTTGCATAACAGACGCAAAAACATATAAATTAACCACACTCAACAATAGAAATATCAGTTAAACATATCTTCCATCTCCAATTCAGGGCCTCTTTGTCACAATTTCTACCATAATTAACACCGGTAAAGAGAGCAAGAGTGAAACCTAGCGTCAAGAGGAAGGTTGCGAATGAGCAGGCCGGTGGGGGCCGGAGAGCGGCGGTCTCTATTAGACCGGTGGCGATCGCGAGGATCTTCTTCATAGTATCGCTTCCCCGAACGCGGTGGAGTTCTGCTCCGGCGACGGGGACTATAGCTCCGGCTTCGGCTCCTGTATCTCGGCATTCACGAAGGGATGGTAAACCCTAAAAATTTGTGGATTTCGATATAGGACGCAGAACCCTAACCCTTATCAGCCCTTTCGTTCTTTGCTTTGGAAGACCGAAATTGCTCTCAATTCCCAAAGTTCATTATTTAAGCACTAATCGAAAAAAAAAATCTCAAATCGAGTAAGTTTTTAAAATATAAAATTTAAAATTTAAAAGATTAAATCAGCATTACATTATAATAAAATTAATAAAAATTTGAAAAAATAATTAAAAAATTATTTTTCTAAACTAAAATTTCAAATTTTAATTAAAAAAGAAACTATTAAATAAAAATTAATCTGTTTATTATAATTTATAAAAACTAATTAGTTTAAGAAAATTGATCAATTAATTAATTATTAAATTATTTTTAAAAAATAAAGATTATTAAATTAAATTAAATTAAAAATTTAAAAATTGAGCTGAAAAATTGATTAGTTCAAAGTTTTCAATATTAAATTATCCGAATCGATTCAATTTTTAAAACATTAAAATTAACTATATCTTCTCAAATTTAAAATCTATATATTTTATATAAGAGTAAACATAACTTTACATTCCAATATATGAATGTGATTTATGGCTTAATGGAATTTAGATATTAGTACCATTCTATTGTTACTAAAATTATGGTTTATTA
>JAOSBN010000179.1:57062075-57072625 GCA_027563595.1 Erythroxylum suave | reverse complement strand
GTACGAGACAGGAGACCTAGTTCCTTAGTCAGGACTTAAGGAATCTTTTAGATAGAGAAATGTCTCAGAGGTCTGTCGGCTGACATCAGAAGTGATACAGTTTTTGTTATTTTTGTAGTGTTGCTAGCACCTGTATAAGATTTTTGTAAATATTTGTTTGATGGAAACAGTGTAAGGTTTAAGAATGAATGAAGTGAATGATTTTAAAATTTGATGACTTCTGATTATGTTAGATGATGCCATGTGTAAGTTGGATCTATTTTGCTCTAAGATACCATTATTATAGGATATTTACTTGAACGTTTCTTAAATATTTGGGTATGTACTTTATGGTAGTGGAATGTTGCAATCGAGCTTAAACCAAGTTCGACCCAAGCAAAAATGAGTCTTATGACTTGACTCAGTTTATTACTGTCTCTATACTCAACGTATATTTGGTTATATTAGAAAAATTAATTCGAGTATGTTATTTAAAATTCTGATATTAAAATATTAAGTTATTTATTCACGAACATGAAATTTATTAATATTTTAAAAAAGTTCAAAGATGAAATAATAAAAACATATTCAAAATACATAATTCATAAATAAATAAATAATTGTAGATTTTATAAAGTGTTCTCATCATTACAAAAAAGGACAAGTCTACCTGGCAATTTGAGTAAATTGTCCTATTCACTGCAGTTTCTGGTTGACGATTCACTAAAATGAAGGGGTAGGACAGGAAGTGATGTCTTGTCTGTCAGAATTACTTACGTAAGAATATATTTATTATTTTATTATTATTAATAATAAATTGCAAATGATTAGTCACTTCTTCTTGACCGTGACGCTTCACCTGTACACATCAAATCATAGATTATCATCTAATTATATTTAATTAAAATTTACCTACAAATTTATTAAATTTTATTTATATATTTGTTTAAAATTTACGTAAACGTATAAATTAAATTTAATATATTATTACTCTTACTCTTTTAACTCCTGTCCCTTTGCTCATCGGCAATCCGTCGTGACCACAGCACCACAGCACCACACACACCATCTCACCCTTTTCAAGTTCACATTTTTTAAATTATCCTATTGATATTTGATAATTGAAAAAAGTTTTAAAAATTATAATATTTATTTAGAATCTTATTATTGTTATAAATTTATACTTAGACAATTAAATGAATGATTTTAAATATAATTTTAATTAATTTGAACTTAATTTTTAAGTTATATATATTAAAATACAGTATTAAAAATTATACGATTATAAATCTAATTAATATTTAGAAAAATATAATTAAATGATTAAACTATATTAAATTAAGTGTATTTTTAATTTTTATATACCAAATATTATTATTAAAATTATCTAATTAATATATAAATAAAGATATGTACTTTTATTATTTCTTAAAAATATAATTATTTTAAAAATTGGTAAAAAGATTGTTTGATTTTATTTAAAGTATAAGGATTTTAAAAAAATAAATTATAGGAATTTAGAAAAAAGTTAAAGTAAAAAATTAGAATGAAAAAAGAAGAGGAAAGGACACGCATGTGGCTGTTAGTTGTTGACTTCGATTTCCCAACTAACCAACCGAACCGAACCGAACCGCACCTACCGCTGACCTGACCCTCCACTTCTACGCGACCTTACCAAAATCCCCAAATCAAGCAATCTAGGGATTTTATTCCCTTTCCCAATCTCATGGAACCATCTCCACCACCACCAGCGCTATCTCCTCTTTCCGAAGAGGGTCAACGTTCGATGGAATTCCACATTCCGATGACCAATGCCCCCGCTGAAGACGACCCTACCTCTTCCTCTCTATGGGACTGGGCCAATCTACTGGACTTCACTGTCGACGATCACTTCCCTATAAATCTTGACGATGACTCCCCAATTTCACCGCCACAACTCAATTCAGCGGAGAAGCCGGTTGAGGATCGGGTGAGGAAGCGTGACCCCAGGTTGAGCTGCTCCAACTTTCTTGCCGGTCGGGTCCCGTGCGCCTGCCCCGAACTCGACGAGTTGTTGGAGGAGGAAGGCTTGCCTGGGAAGAAAAGGGTTCGGGTTGCCCGAGCTGGTGTTGGTGTGATCCGATGCCAAGTTCCGGGTTGTGAGGCGGATATTAGCGAGCTTAAGGGTTATCATAGGAGGCATAGGGTTTGTTTGGGTTGCGCGAACGCGACCTCTGTTAATCTTGATGGTGAGATCAATAGATACTGTCAACAGTGCGGCAAGTACGTTGCTTTTTTTGGATTTGATTATTTATAATTTTCAATCTTTTTCATTCTAATTTGATTGTTATACTGGTGATGGTGATTCAAGTTCTTCTGTGTGGATTTGCATGTGAATCTTGGCGCCAGGTTTCACCCGTTGACTGATTTTGACGAAGGGAAACGTAGTTGTAGGAGAAAATTAGAGCGTCACAATAATAGACGGAGAAGAAAGACGCATGACTCACGTGGTGCTGGTGATAAGGGAGTGTTGGAGGACTTACCGAATCAATCAGCTCTGTGTGACGGTGAAGCTGGGAAAGGTTGGATTTCGCAAGTTGGGCTTGATTTGGTTTAGTGTTTTGATTGTTGAGTGTGGAACTAATGGTTTTCTTTTTCCCGCTTATGTGTGGCAGATGTTCAAGTAGTTGAGAGGGAAACATTGGTTGAGTCTGAAAATGGACGATTTCCCTCACCTAGTTCTGATCCCAATTCCCAGAATCGGATTAGTGATAGTGGTTTATCCTGTGGGGCTTCTGGTGAAACCCAAATGGATGCTGGGAAAGATGATTCAAGATTTGCATTATCCCCTTCAAATTGTGACAATAAGACTGCTTACTCATCTCTGGTGGGTGTCTACTGATTTGCTGAACGAATGCTGTCTATTCCTCTTTGTGCATTTTCATCAATTTTTTGGGATGTTTTTCAGAAAAGTAGCTATTATTGATGAATTCTTTTGTGAAAATATGTTTAGTGCCCAACAGGTCGGATCTCATTCAAGCTTTATGACTGGAATCCTGCAGAATTTCCTAGAAGGCTCCGCCACCAAGTATTTTAAAGAATTCCTGTTACAGTTTAGTATTTGAAGGAGAGAGAATTTTTTATGTTCTCTTGGATATCAGGAGTTGCTTGACATGTAGTGACATTTATTAACAGATATTTGAATGGTTGGCGAACATGCCTGTTGAGCTGGAGGGATACATTCGTCCTGGATGTACAATCTTGACTTCATTTATTTCAATGCCAACATTTATGTGGGAAAAGGTAAATTTTCTAAGTTCCTTCCTCGAAATGGGGCTAATGATTTTGGTTTTTAAATTGAAATGTCTTTGTAGAAATGTGGTGTTACTAGTAGCCAGTGTCAACACTCAGTTATTTGACCCGAGGCTTCATTTGATCTTATGCCAGAATTTAATGTTTCATATTTGCTTAATTGAAAATTTGAAAAGTGATTGATAACTAAATTTATATTTTTGGCGGTATTATTTTCATGAACTATTGTAACTTGAGCATGTACTATGTGAAAGTTGACCAATGTTCATGAAGATTTAAGTATGGTTTGTCATCAATTGCTGAGTTGGTAAAATGTTTAGGAGTGTAACTTTCATTTATTGTAAATATATGTTGCTTCATTTAGACAATTTGGCAGCGTTTACAATCCAAAATAATCTAATTGGTTGCATCAAGCAGTTATTTCTGTATAACACTGTTTTATTTATAACATTTTCTATTTCTATACATAATGTGTCAGTTCTTGAGGCAATCGATTTATTTTGTTTATAATCTCTTGATGCATCAAGCAGTTACTTGAAGATCCTATGTCACACTTGCATGATCTTGTTGTTGTCCCTGGGAAGATGCTGGCCAAAAGAGGCCCTATGGTTATTTATCTTAACAACATGATTTTTGGCACTAGGAAAGGTAAGATGATACTGGAGAACTTTAAATGTTTTATGTGTGTTTATTTTGTGCTTCTAGCGTGACGATATGTTCTATATATCGCTCCTCTGCACAGTCGTATTCTACTCCATCCTCTTTCTGTTTAGTTTTTGCCTCTTGTGTTTACATGCAACATTACTTCAAATTTTTTCATGCCATACATGTTTATATTGTTGAAATTGCTTATTATGATTTTTTCTTTTTATAACGATCATCTGATAACTGAAGAATCACTATGAAAATGATAGAATGAAATCTAAATGAATTTATGATCAATGTTATTATTGCATAAATGCAATCAAAGTCATGAATGTCTTGATCTATTGCCTCATGGTGGCTATATGACTTAAACCATTGCCTCTGATCTTTTAGTGCACGAATTTAAGAGCTTGACTAATTTTAACCGCTTTTTGCCATGTCACTGAATTTAGTTAATTAAATCTTATGGTTTGGTTGTTTAAAATATTGATGAGTGTAGATGGAGTTCTGATTAAAGTCAATATGAAAGAGCAGGCCCCAAAACTTCACTATGTTCATCCTACATGTTTTGAGGCTGGAAAACCTATGGAGTTTGTTGCTTGTGGAAGTAATCTGTTGCAACCTAAATTTCGGTACGGCAATATGACTGAAGTTTTAAGCAGATTGTACAATTGATTTTAGATTACATTCGATTGTTTTAGCTATCCATCTATTTGCATCTAGTGCATCAGTATTTGGCAGAGTGTTATTACCAACAGCTCGTTGTCTTTATTAATTTACTTAATAACACATTGATTTTGATTTGATAACTTTCTGTAAAATAGGAAGTTGATTTTAGAAATCAATTTTTAGATTGCTGCATTTTTTATCTTCTGTTAGGATCAATTTGAAACTATATATATAATTCAAAAAGCAATGTGGACTACCTGTTTGCTTGTTTGTGGTATGGGTGCATTCTATAAATAGTGACACATTCTCACTCACTATAGAAACATTTTGCCGTTTAATAAAAAATTGACATTATTTGATATGAGAACATTCAGAACAAAGTCCTTGTTTTTTCATTTTCTTGTAGAATATATCTATAGAATTTCTATGAGACTTCAATGTGACATCATTACAATTAGTGTGAGCAACTAAAGTCTACCAGATTACTAGTTGCTGTCAAGTTTCTACTAGTATCGACTTACCAGCTAACATGATGACTTACAACACCACATATAAAAATTACTGGAAAATCATGTATGGATGGCTGTCAGGCTGGGTCCTGAGGCTCTAAGTGCAATTCATAAGTTTTTTTTTGTTCTGCTTCATCAGGGCTTCCATAAATATAAACTTTTATACTTTGGGATTTGTTAATGATGTTGACAAGTAATAGTTTGAGAAAAGCCATCACCTCTCTATGTTAGGCTGATAATGTATGTATAATGAGGAGTTACAATTATAATAGGAAATTGTATATGTGAGTAAATCATGGGATAACTGCTATATCCCATGTTTACTCTATCACGTTATCACATTCTTAACACCCCCCTCAAGCTAGAGCATAAATATTAATCATGTCCAACTTGTTACATATATAATCAACCCGATTCCCCACTAATGATTTGGTACAGATATCTGCTAATTGTTCTCCAGTTCTCACATGACTTAATGAAATCAAATTTTGTTGAACTTTTTCCTTGATAAAATGGCAATCAACTTTGATGTGCTTGGTTCGCTCATGAAAAACAAGATTCTTAGCAGCGTGAAGAGCTGCTTGATTATCATACCATAGGTTCATTGGACTTGTGTAAACGAAGCCTATCTCATCAAGTAATTGTCTTAGCCACATCAACTCACATGGGGCTTGTGACATAGCCCTGTATTTCAATTCATCACTTGATTTAGCTACCACTGTTTGTTTCTTACTCTTCCAAGAGATGAAATTCCCTCCCATACACACAGGAACTTGAAGGGGATCGTCTATCACTCGGATACCCTGCCTAATTTGCATCTGAAAATGCTTTTATCTTTTTATGATCATGATTTGAATAGAGTATACCTTTTCCAGGAGCTCGTTTTAAATATCTCAGGATATTCATTACTGCATCCCAATGAGATGTGCGTGATGTACTCATGAATTGACTTACTACACACACACAATAGGCTATATCTGGTCGGGTCATAGTGAGATAATTAAGTTATCCCACTACTCGTCGATATTGCTCATTGTCCTCAAGTAACTCTCCACTTTTTGCACAAAGTTTCAAGTTTGGTGCCATAGGAACTTTTGGAGGTTTTGCACCAATCATTCCAGTCTCTGTTAACAAATCAAGAACATATTTTCTTTGGCAAATAAATATTCCCTTTTTACACCTTGATACTTCAATGCCTAAGAAATATTCGAGTTTCCCTAAATCTTTTGTTTGAAATTGACTTTGTAAGAAGTCTTTAAGCATTTCTGTGCCTCTCTCATCACTACCTGTGATAATTATATCATCCACATAAACCAACATTAATATTAGTCCTGCATTCGTCTTTTGCCAAAATAAAGAATGGTCATAATGGCTTCACTTTAAGCCAAAGTTGATAACAACTTCACTTAATCTCCCAAACCATGCCCGTGGTGATTGCTTTAAACCATATAGAAACTTTTTCAGTTTGCAAATTTAGTACCCCCCTGAGCAATAAAACCTGGTGGTTGCGCCATAAAAACCTCCTGTTGCAGCTCACCATGAAGAAAAGCATTCTTGACATCAAGTAGGATTAAAGGCAAATAGGAAGATGCAACTAAGGAAATAAGTAGACAAACATAAGACATTTTGGCAACTGGAGAGAAGGTTTCCATATGATCAATACCATGCGTCTGAGCATAGCCTTTAGCCCTTAACCGAGCCTTCAAGCGAGCAACAGAACCATCTGGATTCATCTTGATAGTATACACCCACTTGAATCCAATTGCCTACTTCCCAGGAGGTAATTCAACCAAGTCCCACATTTGGTTAGCATCCAAAGCATCCATTTGTTCCTGCATTGCTCGTCTCCACCCCTCATGAGAGAAAGCTTCCTTTACAGACTTAGGAACAACAACTGAGTCTAAGGAAGACACAAAGGCACTAGAAACAGGTGAAAGAGACTCATAAGAAACAAATGAAGTTACAGGGTACTTACAGGAATGTTTACCTTTGCAAAGAGCAATGGGTAGGTCAAGTCTTGGATCTTGGGAGGACACAATTGGTGGAGGCAGAGAGTCCATAGAAGTGTCATCAACCTGCGAATCTAGAGTAATGGGAGGACTTGCAGAAATACGGGATTATCGAGAATAAACTTGGGTGATAGGGGGACAAGGGAGTGGAATGTCCAAAAGAGGCGAAACAAACTCAACTCGATGAACTTGATAGATAAGAAAATGATCCTCAGGAGATAGGGACATTGCATATTTGTGGAATATGGAGTATTTTCAAAGAAAGTGACATCAGAAGACCCTAAATGGTGATGCAATTCAGGAGAATAACAGCGATAACTTTTCTGAAGTTGAGAGCACCCAAGGAAGATACACTTTAATGCTTTAGGATCAAATTTGGAGACAAATGAACTTGAGTCATATACAAAACAAGTACAACCAAAGACACGAAGAGGCAAAGAAAATAAGGTTTGCGAAGGAAATAGAATAGAAAATGGAACTTTACCATTAAGAACTGCTAAGGGCATGCGATTAATAAGATAGCAAGCAGGCATCGACCCAAAACTCTTCTGGGAATTGTATTTTGAATAACAATGCCTGAGCAACTTCCATAAGGTGTCGATTCTTTCGTTCAGCAACTCCACTCTATTGTTGGGTAACAACACAAGAAGATTAATGAAGGGTACCTTGTTGTGACGAAAAAGAAGTAAAGGGGGCAGAGAAATATTCCTTGGCATTGTCATTGCGTAATATTTTAATTATGGAATCATGTTGGGTACGAATCTCAGCACAAAAGGTATTGAACACATCGAATATCTCATTACAACTTTTTATTAAATAGAGCCAAGTATTCCTGGATAAATCATCTACAAAAGTAATAGAATAATGAAATTCCAATTTTGACACAATTGGACTTGGACCTCAAACATTTGTGTGCACAATTTCAATTGGAGATGCAGCTCTCTTATTGACTCTAGGAAAGTGAGGAAAATGTTGATGTTTTGCAAACTGACAAGACTCACTCAATGGAAGAAACTTGAATATCAGGACGTAGACTCTTTAAAGCCTTCAATGAAGGATGACCAAGACAACAATGTAGGATATCTGGATAGACGATACTAGAACAAGCAGTGGGACTAAGACCATGAACTAAAGGAGACTTCAAGATATATAGGCCGTTGGACTGTCAGCCTCTACCAATAATCTGTCTTGTCCCAAGGTCCTGATAAAAAGCGTTGTCTGGATAAAATTGTGCACAACAATTGAGGGACTTGGTAATTCTACTAATAGATAATAAATTCAAGGGGAAGTTAGAAAGGTAAGGAACTTGAGATAGAGGGATTTTTGAAGAGACAGCGGCAATGCCTTTGCCAAGTACAAAAGTAGCAGAACCATTGGCTAGAGTAACTGGGTTTAAGTTGTTCAACAGGGTGAAATTGGATATAATACCTATCTCCAGTCATGTGGTTAGTGCCGCGGAGTCTATTACCCAATCATGAGGAATGGAGGACAGACATGCAGTGGGAGTACTTGTATGTGCTAATGTGGCAGCAGCATTAGATGAGGAAGAGTTCCCTCTTATAGCTTGAAACTGAGTGAAAGCAGCTAAATCATTTGCAGTCAGAGTGATGGTCTAAGTTTGCATCTCCTCCTTCTTAGGGACCAAGTCATTATCATGTGCTACTCTACAGACTTGTTGAGTTCTCTCTCAATGTTGTAATTGGGGACAATTGGCTATGACACGACCAATTTCCTTACAGTAAAAACAAGATCGGGTTTCTCGTGTTTCTCTTCGCTCATTTGTTCCACCACGACTCCCACGTCTTCCTCCTTTAGCTCCTCCCCTACCTCCTCTATTAGAGCCAATACTTGCAAAAGCAACATTTTCTGACTTGGATACTCTAGGAAACTTAGATGAAGTCCTAAGAAGGTGATGATATGCCTCAGTTAGAGTTAATTGGTCCACTCCAGTAAGAATCTGGGATCGGATATTGCTGTACTCTTCTCCAAGACTCATCAAAAAGGCCATAGCCCCAAATTGATCATGTTGTCTTTGCACTTCTTCCACGTTGGTTGTAATAGACATCACCTAATTTAATTCTTCAATTAATTTTCTAAAATAGAATAATGGTCTCCGATGGGAGTGTCTGTCTTTTTTGTCTTCATAATATCATGTATTACCCTATACATGCAAGACAAGTCAACTTTGCCATGATATAGAGATTCCAAATGATCCCAAATCTCCTTAACTGTGTTACAATGATTACCATTTGTAGGACCCTAGGAACCAATGTTTGTCTTAATAGGCCAAATAACCTTTTGTCATCTCTAATCCATTGCGATTTGGTGTGTTCATCCTGTGCAAAAACATCAATCATGAGATGGTCTTCCTTCATCACTCCCCTCATAAATGCCTCTACAGATTTATGCCACTCAAGATAATTGTTGGCACCTTCTAGTTTCCAATCACAGATTTTGGTTGGAGCAAGGATCAATTTAGCCACTGCCTTACCTGGAAAGAGCTCCATCATAGCCCTTTTAATTTCATTCATATTAACTTTCTCATCGTTACTTCTGGTCTTCTCTGGATCACTAGTTGTTATATTTGGTGGAACGTCGACTCAACTCTCCAACGTCTCCCCGTTGGCTACCTCTGGCTGTTCACCCGCTGGCATCGTCTCCCTCAGGCTATGTGACCACCTCTGTCTGTTCACTCGCCGGCATTGACCCTTGTTGATTGTGCGACCACCTTTGGCCATTCACTCACCGGTGTCAAGCCCCCTAGGTTGCACCTCTTTGGTGCCAAGAGTAACACCGCCGTTGCCGCTGCACAGTGGTGTGACTTCACCAGTCGCACATTAGCATACTCTCAGCCCACGTTGGGTTTCAAATTACCAAAATTGAGAGAATTGAAAGAACCAACCAGTCCTTAATCACAGGTATCGATCCTATCTGAGTTGAATTGAAAAGAAAGTTTTGGGCTTTGGGTGAATTTGGGAGTTAGGGTTTTGGGATAGAAGGGATTTTGAGAACCAGGGGAGTTAGGGTTTTTGAGGACCAAGGTCGGATACCATGTTAATGATGTTAACAAGTAATAGTTTGAGAAAAGCCGTCACCTCTCTATGTTAGGCTGATAATGTATATATAATGAGGAGTTATAATTATAATAGGAAAGTGTATCCGTGAGCAAATCATGGGATAACTACTATATCCCATGATTTACTCTTATCACGTTGTCACATCCTTAACAGGATTCATGTATGATGCTTTTTTAAGTGATCATAGTTGCTCAAATATCCTTGTAAGTTAAGGTGCCGTTTGGTTCCACTTCTGTTTTTCTGTTGTTGTTTTTAGTTTTTGTTTCTTGTTTTTTGTTTTTGTTTTTTTCCTTAAAAAAACAAAAACCTGTTTGGTTGAGATTTGTAATATAAAAACTGAAAAACAAAATCCTGTTTGGTTGAGATTTATA
>JAOSBN010000179.1:57043983-57061975 GCA_027563595.1 Erythroxylum suave | reverse complement strand
TGTTTTATTACGAAGTTTTACTTTCTATAAAAACCGCAACTAAAAACGGTAGAAAAAAGTGGAACCAAACAGGGCCTAACTTGTTGGAATTAAGGATTTTCTTGCTTGAAATTAGTTCGTAATACTCGTTGCTTCTTTATTCAAGATGACATGTTAGTTTTCAAACTGTTCTTGATGACTGTGATTTTCTTTTTTGCTTGGACTTGTATCCTTGCAAGTCTTAAAGCACTTTCGACTTCAAGCAACAAGCTGGTCTTTGTTATTCAGAGACGTGAATGCACATTTTTGATAACTCTAATGGAATCAAATGCAATAATGCCTCTGCACAAGAATCTCATAAACTGTATTAACTGTACGGTGGTTTTCATTAATCATGCTATCTTATACTGTCATTTTAGCGTATGCAAAATCACAAAGAACATATTTAATAATGTCACGTGTTTTTTAGTTTTTGGTGAATGTGAATGTTACCTATTTGATACTTGAGACTTGACTTGTTTCTTTATCCCACTTGTACTAAATTTGATTTCTCTTTTTCTTTTATCTTTTCTGCTGTTAGCTCTTAGAAGCCAACTGTTTTTTCACGCTATCCAATTTGCTACATTGCCATAGTCTCTGATTTTGATGACCTGACATGGAAAATAATGTTTTATGTAATGATGGCAGATTTCTGATTTCATTTGCGGGGAGGTATCTAGCATATGATTACTGTGTTGCATTACCACGTTGTCGTGTGGAAGGTGGTCCTCCAGATCATCAACTGTACAAGATATTGATCACTAATAGTGACTCTAATCTTGTTGGTCCTGCATTTATTGAGGTGGATAAGCAGCTTTTTGTCACTCGTGTGTTCTCTCCCACCATTTGCTTTGAATTTAATTTAAAATACTGGTCTTCTATTTTGCAGGTTGAGAACGAAAGTGGGTTGTCAAACTTCATTCCTATACTAATTGGGGATAGAGACACTTGTTCTGAGATGAAAATAATTGAGCAGAGAATTAATGCATCTCGTTTGTCAAATGGTTCATTCTGTGAGATTTCTTCGTTGAGGCAGGTGGCTTTTTCAGAACTTCTTGTTGACATAGCATGGTTGCTGAAAGAACCTTTTTATGAAAGTATTCAACCAGTTATGACCGCATTTCAGATACAGAAATTCACTATATTATTGAAATTTTTGTTGCACAATGAATCAACCATCATCTTCGGTAAATTGTTGCAAAATCTGAGGGTCTTGATTGACAAAGTAGAGGTAAACAAAGTAGCTAATGGCAATACTGATTCTGATATGAAGCTCTTAAGGAAATGTTTGTATCAAGCCAGTCACACTTTTCCTCGGAAGTTTGAAAAAAGCAAAAGTATTTGCCTCAAGATGGAAACTGCCATGCTGGAAAGGAATTATGATTCTGGTAGCTACTCCAAAAGTGGAAGACTATCAGTTGCTCCAGGCATCAATGAGGTTGAGATTTGCTATCTATTAGCTACCGATTTAGTGATATGTGAAAGTTTTGGCTCTGCCCTGTTCCCTGAACATGAGATTAGGAGGCAATTTGCAATCTAATTTCATAGTATCTATTTTTGGTTCCATTAGTTCAACTACAAGTTAGTCGGTAATTTTTTCATTCAGATGATATTTCCCTAAGATCTATCGTATTTTACAGGGTACGGGAGTAACTGCAAACTCAGGACCTAAAACTAGTGTAGAAGAAGTTCCCCTTTTGGATAAAGAAGTGGTTATGAATGTGGACCCCGTTAAGCAGTGGCCACGCAAGTCGTGCAGCTCTGTTTCTTCTAACAGATTCTTCAAGGCTCGATCCTCTATCGTCGTGTTTGCTATTGTCGTAGTTTGTTTTGGAGTTTGTGCTGTTCTTCTTCATCCTCACAAGGTTGGCAAGTTAGCGGTATCTATTCGGAGGTGCTTGACTGAGAGATTGAGATGATAGAACCGAGTCCTTGAATCAAAAGCTCTTTATCTGTATATTTTCCTCCCCTCCATTGTAGAGTCAGATCAAGGTTCCTGACACTAGTTAAGGCAGGCCCTCTGTGTTAGATTGATCAAGATCATGATAGTTGGCTATTTGCCCTCAGAATCAGAATGGTGATACATGTAGTTGCCCTCTCAGAATCAGAAAGGTCATGCTCTTTCAACAAGGAAATGAGGTAAGGACTTGACATTTCCAGTTTTGGGGGAAGTTTCTGTACAGGGAATGCCCTAATATTTTTGTAATCACAGTTCACTTGTATTCCTATAGTCAATTACTCTGACAAGCTTTCAGCCTCTGAAGAATCTTATTACTGTCATGACTTTGTAACCTTTGCAGTTATTGTGTTGGGTTAATGAGAGAATAATTTTGTATTAATTTTTTTTTTGTAGTGTATTCATTCGTTTTTGTGGCCTATTTTATTAAAAGGCAGCAACGGATCGGGTTGGGTTTAAGCCCACCTAAAATTAAAGTTCGGCCCAAAATTTTATAATTGGAATTGACTCAAAGCTCTGTTGAGCTTGATCGGGCTCAACTTAAGCCTGGCTTAATATAATTTAAATTTAAAATTAAAAAGTAATACTATTTAATTGAAAATTTTGGGCTTATAAATGATACATTTTAAAAATTAAGAATCAAATTAAAAAAGGTTTAAAATACAAGAATATAATTTACTGATAATATATCATAATTACTCAATCATAACTTTAGAAATACATTATAGTATGAGAAACTTGCTGCCGTCGTCGTGAACTTCTAATTGAAGTTTCGCTGACGTGCCAGATTTAAAAAGGTCCGATAATATGCAGCTGTATTCTTATTTAATAGAAATACTGTTTTTGATAGACTGATTTAAAGAGATCCGATAATATGCAGCTGTATTCTTATTTAATAGAAACACTGTTTTTGATAGACTCACATATAATGTGTTATGAGGATATTATAAAAATTATAAAAGGACAAGCATATATATATATGTGTATATATATATATATATAGGTAAATAATTAGATCAAATAAACATAAAAAAGTGACAAAAATAGTAAAAATACTTAAATACAAAAGTGCCAGAAATAAAAAATAAAAATAAAAGTACAATATGGGAAACTATTGTAGTATAAGTACCAATCTCTTGAAAAGGTTTATTTGGAGCTTTTGTTTGACCAATTCTCCAATCATACGTAATCTCCGTGGCCTCTTGAACATGTTACCGACATGCCAACTTTTATTCTCTTTTTTTTTCAATTTTATTATTAAAACATAAATTAAGAATGCCAATTAAAATAATATATAAAAATAAAACCACGTTTTTTACCAAATAAAATAAAATAAATATGGATCTATGACCACGTTTGTAGAGCTGTTAACACATGTTTTTGCTTAGACCATCAACACTAAACGATTCCGTAACCAAATCCAAAATTTGGATTTTTGTAAAATATTATAATCTTATAACAAAAAAAGTCCCGTAGGAGTGATCGACTTGATAGAGTAGAGGGTACGAGATTAAAAGGTCTTATGTTTGAATCCTCCTACTTATACCCTCTCGATCGAGCATATCATACTGGGCTTGCCTAATATAGAATACTCAATTGACGCGATTTATAGGCTATTACATTAATCTAGAGATTTATCTAATGTACATGTAAATGATAACAACTGCGGATTTCTCTGTTCTAAAAAAAAACTAAAAAAAATATTTTAATTTTTTCAACATGATGCTTTTTATCATAATTGTGGAAAAACATGATCCTTTTTTCCTGGTTTTTGTATTAATTTTTTAAATCTAAATTCAGCTAAAGTTTTTATGGTATTGGATTTTATTTATTGATTTTGAATTAGTTAAGTAATTAGAATTAATGTTTTAAAAATTGGACCAAAAATTAAACTGATGTGACAAAATATTTAAAGTTTAAATTGTTCAATTGATATTAAACTGTCATAAAACCGGCTAAAGATTGAATAAAATTAAAAAATTAAAATATAATTACAAAAGGTTGTCCTTACTGAAGTTTATTTGAAAAAGAGATTGTCAAATAAAAATTAATTGATTTATTTTAGTTTATAATAACATATTAATTTATAAAAATTCATCGATTAATTAAGAAACTGATCATTTTTTAACAATAATAGTTATCAAAATAAATCGATCCGAAAAGTTAAAAATTAAACCAAAAATAATAATTGATTTAACATTTTTATAATTGAACATGTCGAGTTTTCTAATCATTGGTTAGATTCTCTTAATCAAATTTAAATTTTTAGTTAAATTAAAATTTATCTATTAATTTCAAATTAAATTAAATTCAATTCAATTTTCTTAAGTTTAATAAAATTAAAATTTATTCATTAATTTTTATTTTGTTAAGCATAAGAAGAAGAATGTTCAATAAGATATTAAGTTACCCTAACCCTTTACTCGATGAACTTAAAATTTGATCGTTAATTTAGGATCAATTCGAACTAATTTTATAAATTTCAATTTAGTTTGAAGATTTGATTAACCTAAACTTAAATAATTTTGTTATCACTAATTAATTTGAAATTAAAGACTATTTAACTTTATTATAAATAATTTTTAAAATATAAATTTAATTTATTTCCCTATATGTTAATGAGCCGGGCCAAACTGAGATGCCTCTGGCCCGATCCGATCTCAGGGCACGTGATTTGTGGGTTGAGATGAGTTGGCCTATGGCCCGACCAGACTATGGGCTGACCGACTATCCTTTTTATAGGAACTTCCAAAACAATGATCGACCCTTCTCAGTCAATCAGGCTGCAAGTGGCAATGATCGGGGATTAGGTTGAGATCGTTTTGAAAGTAACAATCGAGTCATGAATCAGATCGTGGCGACTACGATCTCGGGTCATGTGGCCTGTGGGTTGAGATGGGTCAACCTGTGGCCCAACCAGATTATGAGCTGACCGATCATCTTTTTTAAAGAAACTTTCAAAACAACGACTGACCCATTCTAGCCTGTCAGGCTACAGGCTACTATAGTCAATAATGAAATTGATATCACTTTGAAAATAACAATTGAGCCATGAATTAGATCGTGGTGACTACGATTGATCCGTAACTTATTCGTAATTTTATCAACCCGAGCTAAAATTAAAATATAATAAATCAACCGGTGGCTTGAATAGACTGTGGGCTGATTGACCATCTTTTCTAAAGAAACTTCCAAAATGACGACTGACCCATTCTAGCCCGTCAGGTCACAGGCTCTTATAGTCAGGAATCAGACTGATATCATTTTAAAAGTAACAATTGAGCCATGAATTAGATCATAGCGACTGCAATCGATTCGTAACTTATTCATAATTTTATCAACCCGAGCTAAAATTAAAATATAATAAATCAAATCGAACCAAATTGAATGAATAGGCCAAGCTGAACGGATGAACCGAACCTTTCTTGACATCTCTAATTTTGCATTATGGTAAGGTTGAGTAGCTTCTGAGTCAGACGGGAGACGTGTCCAAATCAATGCTTCCAAGAAATCTTCAAAACAAGACAAGGCAAGGCAAGTATTAGAGAAAGGTTGTCCCACTGACTCACTTACAGCTCCTTGCTGACTCATCATCTCCTGTCTCCTAACCATTACAATCTTGTCATTTTGCTCCTTAAAAAGCTTCATCACGAGATACCATTTTTTTTCTTTTTTATATCTTTCCAATCATTCGCCGTCCAATTTGATGAATGTTTATTGAACGGATAGATTTCACCGAATAGAGTAACGATAACAAGTGATCTAATCCTTAATTCTACCTTAAAAAAGTAAAATTCTCTGTAATTTGTTATTTTGCACTATTAGCAATGTTTGTTCATTTAGGTCGTTATTGTATAATTAGGTTATACTAATGAATCAGGGCCTTATAGGGAATGTTTAAGTTTCATTACTTACACTCTTTCAATCGAGCTTATTATACAAGACCTATTTAATACAGAGTATCTAGTTGGCGTGATTTGTAAATTATTGCGTTAATTTGAAAATTAATGATAGCGACTGCAGATTCTTCAATTTTTAAAAAATGAATCAGACTTTTGAAGTGACTTATAAAATTGCTAGTTTATAACTATAAAATAATAGATTTATAAAAAATTTATAAAAATAAAAAAATGCTTTGTACACTAGATAAGATGATAAAAGTAAATCACACAGTATTATCCGAAACTAATAGACAGATTATTTCGTAATAATAATAATAAAGCTAAGTAGAAAAAAGGACTAGACTAAATCTCTAAAAGGTAAGTATTTATAAGTTTAAGTTAACGATAAGAGTTTCTTTACGAGAGACTCTTTATTTGTATTTTAGTACGCCAATATTTTTTATTATGAGTCATGTATTAGTAAGTTTCAACATTATCATATCATTCTTGATCACTTCTTTTCAATTCTTCTTAAACTTTTTTTTCTTCTTACAGTCTTTAAATATGATATTCTCGCATCTTTTTACCAGAGCGTTTTATTGTCTCCTATTAACATGTTCAAACTATCTAAGTTTTATCTTTCTTAATTTGTTAATGACATTAGCTACCCTTAATTTGTACATTATTATTATATTAATGCTTTATCTCTTCTAGCTAAGTTACACATCTAACGGAGTATCCTTATCTCCGTCACCATTAACTTGTGACTATGCACATAATTTTTATTAAAATTAACAAAATTAGTTTTGTAATATTTTTTAATATCTCATTTATTCGCTCTCTCAAATTTTTAATAAGAGAATTGAAGAAAAATAAATAAATACAATTTCAAACTTAAAAATTAATGGAAATTATTGATTTATAATGTTATTTACTTTACTTTTATTAATATGAATATACATTTTCAAAGTTAATATTTGTCACTAAAATTGGCTAAATAAATATATCGTGTCAATAGAAATGTCAAAACTAATTTGGTTCAATCCTGTCAATGGCCCTACCGTTACTTCCAAAATCACGTCATTTTGAAAGTTTTTTATAAAAAAACAAATAGTGGGTCGACTCGCCGGCCTATTGAGCCACAAGGCCCCATAACCTGGGACCGTGTCCCTGGTCTGGCCCGGCCTACGTGTCAATGTCAATAAGCATGAAGCCTTTTCTTTATTAGGATATTGCACATATTAGTCCTTATCAAAAGGACTAATTATCTGTAAGTTTGTTCATAATTGACAACACTAAATTCAGACATTGTTACAGAAAATGCCAAATCTACAGTTTCTACTAGAAAAAAGGTAAGGCCAAAAAAGCCTGGAGACAGGCAGGCGGGCAGCTTGCCCAATTTGCCGGTAGCTGCCAAAATCTGTTCAGCATTGTTATCAATGTCGTTTCAAGCACACCAGCATCTGCCAATAGTCGTTTCGACTCGCGGTGGATAATAATATGTTACCAATTATGAATTATTCCTACTCTAAGCTATAAATTGACTATTTTTTATTTTTTAAGTTAGTATCATAATTTTTAAATTTTAAAAATTTGTATAATTTAATTTAAAATTTGTTTTTACTGACGTGATATATCTATTAAATAATATCTATTCATTATTTATATTAATAAAAATAACGTTTTGACTTAAGATGTATAAACTTTAAAATATTAAATATTATAATTTAAAAATTAAATAAAATATTAAATTAAAATATTAAACATTTTTAAATACATTATCTTATATTATAAAAAAGATTATCATTCGGACACGGATTTTTCTATTATGTGGTTTGAATATTATTAAATATTCAAACACGAAATTTGAATATTTGATTATCAATTTTTTAAATTCAAGTTATAATTATAAATTTAAGTAACGTTTTTTAGTAATTAAATTATTTAATAAATAAATAATAAAATCATATGATAAAAACTTTTAAATTAGTAGGAGTATGAAGAACAAGCTTTACCAATTAGGCCGACCCTTCCTCTATGGACTATTCAATTAATTAGTTACAGGCTTAGCAATGAATTAAATCGGTCACATTTTATGTTCGAATTGGACTCGACTTGAAGCTTGATTAGATCCAAAACTCACGACTCGAGTCCAATTTCAATCGGGCTTAAGTAGCTTATAGCCCAATCAAACGCAAAATTATCGGTTTGAGTTCGAGTCCCATTAAGTTTAAGTAGCTCAAAGGTTAACTAGGTTTGTGCCAAAAGTGATTAATTTATTTTTATTTAAAATTTAAAAATGATTTTATTTATTTAATATCAATGTTTTAAAAATTAAATCGGAAGTTAATTCAATAAGATAATAGGTTTAAAGTTTAAAAGGTTTAATCGGTATTAGTTTATCATAATACTGACTAAATATTGAATAAAATTAAATAACTTGAAATATAATTGTAAAATATTGTTTTTATTTGTAAAAATTTGGAAATTTAATTGAATAAAAAATTATTAAATGAAAATTAATTGATTTATTTAATTTATAAGAATTTATTAATTTATAAAATTCGATAGATCAATTTATTAATTAAATCAAATTTTATAAGAATTTTATAAATTAATAAATTGATCGATTTTTAATAACAAAAGTTATCAAAGTAAATCGAACTAAAAAGTTAAAACCGAACTAAAAAATTGATCAGTTCAAAATTTTTACGATTAAACAGATCGAATCGACTATATTTGAGCTTTAAATCAGGACTGGATTCAAATTATTTAAATCAAAATTTAATCAAATGATCCTGTTTGCCATCAAGCCAGAGTTGCCATCTCCAATCTGGCTGCCGTCCATCTTGCTACAATCAATTGGCAACAAGCACAAGTGGCGCCATCAAAGAGGAATTTCAACTGTTCCTGCTCTGTTCATCACTATTTCTAAGTAATGACAAAGATTGTGCCATCATTAACACCTAATTCACGATTAAATTATTAATAACTTCAAATTAAACAATGAATTTGATTGTTATCTTTCCGAATTCGATCTTGCCTAATATGTTAAAGCCACGAAGGTATCACGTAAGAACTGATAAAAGATGAAAAAACTTGAGCAGGATACAACGCTACATACAATTATGCTAATGCCATCAAGTGGTGAGCTCTGACACGGTGACACCATTAACGGATTACAAGATAAGATATTTACATAATTCAAACTTGATATTGAAACTAAAGGTAAAGACTTTTATCTCTTAAGATTACACAACCAAGTAGTTTAAATTTGAACTGAAATCAGAGTTGGATTAGGCTTATTGTTGCTGCAGATGGTTATCTGATATATTGTTGATAATCTGAAAATCTGGAGATGGTTGAGCAGGATAAGGATGAGTTTTTGATAGTTTTCGTGTGAAAATGGTGATTAGGGTGAGTGATTGTTAGCCGTTGGATCGACACAAGTATCCTATGTTTCGTAGGACCCATTTTCGATAATGACTCTGGTTGGTTTGGCAAGGTTCTCCATTCTTGTAATGGCGTGTTACAGTGAGGTCACCACGTCAGATACAGCTTGAACCCCACATGGGAGCTTCTAGTTTCTGAAACTTGCTGTCTCTCTATGGGTGTATTTTTAGACGTTTTGACTAGTTTCTTAATCATGCATGGCGTGGATATTGTTTACAAATATCTTACCTTTACACTTGTCAAAGCATATGCCAGCTGCATGTATAAATGCCCCTTGCACGAAGCGCATCTTTGCTCATAGCCATAGGCCACATACCCTTTTGCTCTCCATAGTTAAAAGCTTGCATCTTTTCTGTGAGTTGTTGGAGGGGAAGGGAGTTGGGAAGAGATGGCAATTGTGGAGCACAAAGATTTGGAGAAAGGCGAGGTTAATGGGCTTGAAGACCTTGAGAAGCCATTGATCCGGGGGGAAAAATTTGTTTCCTCTGGAAGTGATGAAAGTTTTGAAGATAATGGTTCTTTGTGGATGGTGCTCCTAAGCACTTTTGTTGCAGTTTGCGGTTCTTTCGAGTTCGGTTCTTGTGTAAGTGTTTCTTATCTTTCTCTTTCTCTGCTATTATCTTCAATAGTTAACAATAACGCCATTAGGAATGGAAAAAGGAGTTTCTGCTTCTTGGTGTACTAAGTGGGTATTCTTTCTGTTTTCTTGTTCTTTCTGGTTAGGAGCCAAAAGTATCACAAAACAAAAAACACGAAAAGAAAAGGTTTGTTTAGCTTAAGTTAATTCTTTTGGCAGGTGGGCTATTCTGCACCCACTGAATCTGCAATCAAGAAAGATCTCAATCTCTCCACATCCCAGGTTGGCCTCTCATTGCTGTGTTTCTCTGCATGTTCTTGGTTAAATTATAGGATTAAAACGCTTAAATTGCCATCCAACTTTCTGTTAAATTCCAGTATTCCATGTTTGGCTCTATATTGACGATTGGTGCCATGATCGGAGCCGTTACAAGCGGTAGGATTGCAGACTTTCTTGGCCGAAAAGGGGTATGCTACGTTTCTGCATTTTATTGCAAATTATAGAGTGATGTGTCCCTGTCACAATTCATGGTTTCTTTGCAAAACAGGCAATGAGAATGTCGGCTGGATTCTGCATTATAGGATGGATGACAGTCTTTTTCGCTAGAGTATGTGTTGTGTGACCTTTAGAAATCTTAGCCAAATTGTCCTTCTCCTCCTTTTTTACATAGTTTCTGTCATAAGAAACTTGCTTGATGATGACCTTGATACAGGGAGCTGTATCACTTGACATGGGAAGATTGTTCACTGGATATGGCATTGGAGTCTTCTCTTATGTGGTATTTAGAAGATTCCCACATAGGTTCTCGAGCAATTTGTGAGAATCTTCATGCTACTTCCTTCTAATTACGTTTCTTAAAATCAGGTCCCCGTATACATCGCAGAAATAGCGCCAAAGAATCTGAGAGGAGGACTCACCACCTTAAATCAGGTAGGAAAACCTGGAGCTGATGTGCATATGAATTTTCCAGAGAAGTGTAATGAGTACTGACCTTACGGTTCTGCTGGTTTTGTTGGTTTGTAGCTTATGATCGTTACAGGCTCGTCTGTCGCTTTTGTAATAGGAACGGTTATCCCATGGAGAGATCTGGCTCTAACTGGTAAATTTCACTTGTAGAAATTCTAAATCTTTTTTCCTTCTCAGGAGTTCAGTCTTTCTTTAGGAAAATTCTTTTATCAATAAAAGCTCCACCAGGATATTGACAGTTGAGTTTGATCGAAAGGTCTTGTTCCATGCGTTTTCCTCCTTGTTGGGCTGTGCTTTGTTCCTGAGTCTCCCAGATGGCTGGTAAGCATGTAAAAAGATTTTAGCCATTGGCATCCACTGCTTTTACGAATTTTGGATTGGAGGTATTAAGTTTTAGATGAATTTTGCAGGCAAAAGTTGGACGTCAGAAAGAATTTCAGGTTGCTCTTCAGAAACTTCGCGGTGACGATGCTGATGTTACTAAGGAAGCTGCTGAAATCCAAGTACTCATCTTCAGCTAGTCTTCATTGAATAAATCCTTTTCTTCTGACCTGTGAGTTCTAGTCTTAAACATTATCCTGTTCTTGGCAGATTACCCTTGAAGTTCTCCAATCCCTTCCGAAAGCTAAATTCTTGGATCTGTTTCAAAGAAGATATATTCGTTTTCTAATTGTAAGTAGCCACCTTAAAGTTGATGGGATCTATCTCTACGTTCGTATCATTATAGGTGCAGTTCTTAAAATCGCTTGTTCATGCAGATTGGAGTAGCAGTAATGGTGTTCCAACAATTTGGAGGAATTAATGGCATTGGCTTTTATGTTAGTGAGACTTTTGAATCAGCTGGTAATTGAACATATTCTGCTGCATATTTTCATCCTCATCTTCTTCAGTCCTTTATCAATATCCTTTGCTCCTCTCTGTCAATTACAGGTCTTTCTTCTGGCAAACTTGGAACCATAGCTTATGCTTGTATTCAGGTACTCACATTGATCTCGTGTTCTTAAAGGAAAATAAGAATTGACAAACAGAAACTGATCCATCTAAAATTGATCTGCAGGTTCCAATAACTCTAGTGGGTGCAATCCTGATGGACAAGTCCGGAAGAAGACCACTAATAATGGTAAATAACCAAAATACATAGATCTTCATTAACTTTCTTATTTCCAAAGCTGCAACCGCAAAATTGCGGCCTCAGGGTGGGGGAACAGAAATGCTTGATTGGTAATTAACGATGCCATTTTTTGCTCAGCTTTCTGCACTTGGGACATTTCTGGGATGCTTCTTGGCAGGAACCTCTTTCCTTCTGAAGGTGAGTCACTGAAACTGGTCAAGTTTAATTAGACCAAAGAAGAAGCCTATTCTTATTGATTTCTAGCTCTGAACCTTTTATTTTCACAATGTTCATGAGCAGGCTCACGGTTTGTTGCTTGGTTGGGTACCAATGGTAGCTGTTGCTGGAGTATTGGTAAGCACCGCAGATTTATTTAGTTACGCCGGGACTGAGAATTCGACACGGGCTTGTAACTTCAATTGTTTCAACAGATTTATATATCAGCATTCTCGATTGGAATGGGAGCTGTTCCTTGGGTGATTATGTCTGAGGTAATCATTCTTCAAGTTCTTGTTACTAGCTGCTGATCATGAGCAAACATTGGAGATTTTAGTTTCACCTGAGACTTTGTTTCATTGCAGATCTTCCCAATCAACATAAAGGGTGTTGGTGGGAGCTTGGTGGTGCTGGTGAACTGGTTAGGTGCTTGGGCAGTCTCTTTCACTTACAATTTTCTCATGGACTGGAGTCCTTCAGGTAGATGAAACAAAACCTGGTGACATTTGGTTAACTGCATTCTCGTCCAGCTGACAGAATCCATGTTTTTAAAACCGCTTTCAGGAACATATTACTTGTACTCGGGCTTCTCATTGGCGACAATCCTCTTCGTCGCGAAATTCGTCCCGGAAACCAAAGGAAAAACGCTGGAAGAAATCCAGGACTGCATCAATTCATAGAAACAGACTAGCTTGCCAAAAAGGTTGCGAATGTTAATGTTTCTTGCAGATCCTTGACAATTTGATGTGATTGGAACCTGAATCCAAAACCCATCCGGCCATGAAAGCTCTGGTATGAACATGGCAAGAAGTTGCACGCCATTAATAAGTTAACACGACAGAAATCTGGGATCTTGACAGTGTAAGAGGTATGGATGAATTTGCCTAGGACAGGAGGATTAGTACTAGATGTCTTGAGGGTGTATCAGTTGTATTCAACTAGAGTAGCAGTAATGGAAACCATATTAGAGTTAACGTATGGGGAGCATTCCAGATTTGTCGGTGACCCTGTAACCAACTAATATATATTTTTGTATACAACTATATATGCTTGATCTATAACAACAGCAGTATGAATCCCGCTAATATATGAAATCAGAGAGAGGGATGGCAAGCTCTCGGCCCGGTCCGGCCCAGCCTAGCCTCGTTTATGGTGGGCCACAATGGGCCAGCCCGCGGCTCCATCCACCGACGGCCTGATCGGCCAGTGACCTGCCCATTGGCTCGGCTGGTCTATTTTTTAATAAAAAAGTGTATCAAAATGATGTCGTTTTAATTAAAATGACGTCGTTTCAAATAAAATCTCGAGTCAAAATACGAGCTGGGCTGAAGTTGTCATCTTTTAATATGTAATTTTACCTCTAACTAATACGTAATTTTACCTCTAACTAATAGAATAGTTGTTTTCAAATGATCCAAATATCATGCTTGATCTAATAAGTGAATTTTAATTTTTTTTAATATGTTGAAATTTTAAATAATTTTGGTTTAAACTCAATTTATTTAGGTACGGTTAAGTTTGAACTTAATTTTAAATTTATCAAATTATTTTAAATATAAGCTCAAAATTTAAAATTTTGGCACTAATTCGTTGTATTAATTGTCATTTTAAAATTTATAAAAAATATAAAATTATTTCTGATTTTAAAATTATTTATCCATAACATAAAATCTAATTAAATATTGTAAATTTCTCTTTTCTTTTTTAATCTAATCTAAAATAATAATAATTTAAATATAAATATTTTTTAGATTTATCTCCTTAAATTTTAAAAATATTAAATTGAGTAGATATTATAACAAAATTTCAATCATATAGCAGATTTATTATAATAAATTAATTTCAAAAATTCAAAGAAAGGGGTAATTCTTTTTTTAAAAATATTATTATTTGGAAGATGAAAAATATAAGAGGAAATAAAATAGTAATATTGTGGATAATTAGTTAGTACTATCGTTTCCGCACACACGAGAGCACACTCAACTGAAAGAAACGGCATGGCGTCGACGACGGTGAGAATCACGTTCAGGTTGGTGGCAATGGCTCTACTCTTTATGCTCCTCTTCTACATCGGCCGACCACTTTACTGGAAAATCTCCGCCACCGTACAGGAGATCCGCGAGAACAAGCGTACCGTCAAGCAAGGTTTGTCTTTTTCTTTCTTTAATGTCTCGAATTTATGTATGAAGTTGAATGGGATTTGGGTTTTTTTTTTTTTTTTGGTTGTTTCAGGGATTTCACAGATTGTTTACGAAGCTCAGAAGTCGGTTGGCTGGTTCCACGACGAGTCCGATTCGGGAGCGCGTGGTGATCGAAGAGCGACGAATATGAGAAGGCTACGCTTCTTTTAGCTTTGAACGTCGTTACGGTGATCAAAGCTTGTTACTTTCTGATTTTTCTTAATTTACTAGATCAGGGAAACTTGGATTATCTGTATGATTCAGATGGGTTCATAGAACAATGAATTTTACTGTTTTTGGGAAATTTTTAGATCTATTTTGTTCTCTATATGGTGTTACTCTTCTTTTAGCTTTGAATGTCGTTACGGTAATTAAAGTTTGTTTCTTTCTGTTTTTTCTTAACCTACTAGTTCTGGGAAACTTGGGTTTTCTGTATATGATTGGGATGGGTTCATAGGACACCGATTTTGACTGTTTTTGGGAAATTTTTACTTCTGTTTTGTTCTCTATATGATGTTACTTCTCTGAAATTCTGCATTTTAACCATCAGTTTCCGGTGGTTGAACTAGATATTGGGTCTTGAGCATCTCAGATTTAATTTTGTGCTTGTTTAAGCGTAGATCTTGGAATTAAGTTGTCAAATTTTATGCTTATATACTTCTTAAAGTGGAATCAGAAAAGGTCAAAAGGCTGGTTGGTATTTGCTACTGAGCTTTTGCTTTGAAGTGAGCAGTATTTGTGAATTAGTTTTTGATCATTTGGGGAGGCGGTGGATTCTAGTTTGTTAATGGTGCCTTGTAGATCGTCCTCTTCCTCATTATTTGCAGAGAGGAAAATGAAGTGGTGAGGTTGGTCTTTTTCATATAGAGAAGAAGCCAAGGATTTGTTTGAGTAATGGTTGGGTTCAACGTAGTCTTTGCTGGGTGTCTTCTTCTGTCAAAATTTTGTATTTCATCCGGTTTTGTTCCAGCTTACAGTGCTATTATGGCATGGTGTTTCTGTCAATGAAATCAACACTCATTTGTGATTTTACCGATCTGTGCAGATCAGCTGCTGCAGAAAGTTCAGAGATAGGCTTTATCGGGGCTGAACATGCATAATCTGCTACTAGAGTAATCTCCTTGCTAGAAATATTGTAATTACACTTTCTATATTCTTATATATTCTAAACCTGTTTGACAATTAGTGGATTGCATTAGCTGTTAGCTGATTCTATCAGCTGTTAGTTAACAACAAATTAATATAGCTGATGTGACCAGTGAATAACATCAACGGTTTATTTAAAGATGTTTGATAAAATTAGTTGTTTAGTATTAGCTATTTATGTATAAAATATATTACGAGGATATGACTTAAAAAAAGAATTTATAAGAACTTGTATCTTAGTGTTTCTTTAAATATTCTCGTAATAATTTAGAAAGAGCAAAAGAAGTTAATACTATCATTTTCTCCGATATCAACACCCAAAGCCCTTTTACTATAATTTCTCAATAACGAATGAGTTTGATTAAAAAATTTTCGAGATCTTTCTAAATTGCTAAGGGCTAATTGAAGAACTTTAGATCACTAAAATGTCACTAAAAAAGAAGTTAATATTATCATTTTCTCTAATATCAACACCTAAAGGTCTTTTAATATAACTTCTCAATAATGAATGAATTTGACTAAAAGAAAGTGCAGCACTAGCGAGCTTAATATGAAATTAAGTATATAAAAATGATATCGATTTAATTTTTATTTTAAGGAAATATAAGTTTTTTGTTATTTTAATTTTAATTTTTAAAATTTGAAAATTGAAATTATATATTCTAATATATTAAATTTAAATAAAATTATTTTAAAGACTATTTCTATCAATCTCTTAAAATTTAAAATTAGATAAAAATAATCATTTTAAAATTTACTTATTAATTTTAGATTAAATTGAATTGTATCAAGTGGTAATAATATTATATGCTGAATGTTGATATAAAAAAGGGCTTAAATATTAAGTCTATATAAAAGTAATTAATGCAATATAATTAGAGGTAATAGATTTAAAAGTATTTAATTTTTTAAAATTTTAATTTAATAACTAATATTTTAAAATTTGTATATATCAATGAGTAATTAGTAATAATTTTTGAATATAATAATCTTTTAATCCTTTAATTTTTGAGTTCTCGATTTAGTAACGTTTTTCAAATTAACAGACTGACAGTGATGCCGAGCAGTGATGTCGAGTGTTGTAGGTTATTTGAGCTTCGTAGCTCAAATATCTTCCATTGTAATTTGTCAACTTGTAATTGATTGATGGTTGCTTAAAGCACGTCCACCATCATGGCATGGTATGCCTGTGTTTGCCATAGATTGGTTTACATCAGTATGGAAGATGACGGAGCAGACTCGTGGATTCCACTTAGAAATTAAGTTTACAGGAAGGAAAAGACACTTCGGAGAGGAAGATGAAGTGCCACCTTAACAATGGCATCACTATAATCCAATGAAAAACTAGATGAAGTCAAGATTCTCTCCCGCTCAATCGGCTGCTTCGACACTGAAAACGCGTAAGGTAGTTCATTGGCCCCCTTTTTTTTTTTTTTGCATACACGGGGAAGAAAACAAAAGAAATATAATGTCGTAGTCAAAGGGAGCGCTGCCCTTTCCGGTACATAGTTCCGTGAAAATCGCCGCGAAGGAGATGAAGCAACTCTAGTAGGGGTTCGGGGAGTAGGTGGAGACCGGGAATCCCACACTGAACTATGGTAGCCAATAGATCGACGCTTTGATTGCCTTCGCGATAGACATGTTGGATCTGCACTGTCCAAGCTCGCTCTAGCATCTGGTGGATATCCTGCACCAAAACAGCGACTTCAGTTAGTGAAGGATAAGAAGTTGAGAGAATATTAATAATTTCGAGAGAGTCTACTTCCAAGAAGATCCTCCGATAGCCTAGGTCCCAAGCTAATTTTAGGCCCACGGCAACACCTCTCAACTCTGCCTCCAACGGTGAGCTTACCTCGAATTTATATAAGAAACCGCCATACCACCGGCCCGTGTGGTCTCAGAGTAAGTCTCCAGCTGTACTAGTAGTAGTTCCAAAAGGCACAGCACCATCCGAGTTTACTTTGATCCACCTGACTAATGGTTTCATTGGCCGATTTTAGTACTCGGTAACAGAGGCCTAAGCAAACTTGTCATAGAGGTAGAATTCCTAATCGAATTTGTCGTATCATTAGAACTCTAATTGGTTGATTCGATCGAAATAAATATGAACTAATCTAATTTTCGGTTCTTTTAAAAATCGATTAAGTAACATATGAAAATTATCATCTTTTTAAATATAAAGGATCATATCTTTTATTTTGATTATGATATTTTTATTATATTTTATTAAATCTTATTCACATATTAATAAAGACTGTAAATCAGATTTAATATAATAGAATTATAACAGTGAGAGGGACCTGGCACTAGCAGCAAGTTTTGTCTTCGGCCCTCCAGCACACCAACGCATATGTATGATATATCCTTGTCCATGTCAATCTTTATTTTTGAATTTTCAATAAAAATTTTCTTTCCAATCCCTCAAAAACTAACTAATAAATTATATTTTCCAAAATTTATATCCTATATTTATCTCTTTATATTTTA
>JAOSBN010000179.1:57020363-57043883 GCA_027563595.1 Erythroxylum suave | reverse complement strand
TTTCCAATCCCTCAAAAACTAACTAATAAATTATATTTTCCAAAATTTATATCCTATATTTATCTCTTTATATTTTAAATAAAATTTTTTGTTTTCAATTATTATTGTTAAAAAATAATTATTTTATCCTTAACAATAATAAATTTATTTAATAAAAATAATAAATTAAATTGAATTATTAATTAGTATATATAAGTAATTTTGCTTAAGATAATTTAAGAATGTGTTAAAAAAAATATCAAACTTATGTTTAAAGGGGATCAAAAAAAGTTAGAATAAAATTAGAGTCTTTTTTATTGACTTTCTTTAAACAATGTTTCAACTTTTATGAGTTTTTAAATAAATCATAATATAGAAATACAATTTTATTTTTAATATTATTTTAAATTCACGTTGGATTCAATCTTAGTTTAAATTATTATATTTATCATATATTAATAAGCATAATTAATATATTTTTATTTCAATAAAGGATTTTATTTTATAGTATATTTTTACTTATTCTTATAATTTTTACCTGTTATTTATTATATATTGATTTTATAATAGTTTAATACCGATTGAACCTTTAAAACTTAAACTTTTTCTTTGACCAGTTGGATATCTAGTTCGGTTTTTAAAATATTGGATAATGGACATGAGATCATAAAAAATCATTAACATATGCCCAATGTTTCATTTTTCAATTAGTTTACATTAAGTGTTTTCATATTTATACACACACACATATATAATACTAAATAAGAAAAAACTTATATGGCAAAAAATTAAAACACAAATTATGTAAATACCTTCTTTGGTATATGCAAAAATTGATATATATCCATCAATTTATGGAGCAAAGAAACAATTTAATGACCTTCCAAAAGTAAATAGTTCATTATCTAGCAAAAAAATCCAAAATAAAACATGAAAATTCAACCAAAAAATTTTCCCATTTAGATAATCTATGCAAATTGGTAGGTTCCAAATTTCTTCATCAATGGTAATTAGTTTTCCATTCAAGTTCATGGCTTTTGGGAAGGATTCAAATTGCATCTTATTTCTATCACAAACTTTTGCCACTTTCTGAAGGGAAGAGACTTGGAGAGTTGTGATGGGAAGAGATCAACTTTTGCTGCATAGAAAGAGTATTTGGGTAGCTACAACAGTATTCTTTGTGATACTTGTTGGAGTGAATTGGTTCATCACTGATGAGAAAAGGCGGCATCGTATTCTTTTGGACACTGATGTTGATACTGATGATTTGTTAGCACTTTTGTACCTCTTGAAGGTTGATCAATCAGAATTCAAGTTGGAGGTCAGTTGCTGAGCACTTCTTTTCTCTGATATGTTCTCTATAATCTATGCATATTTCATTTCTGCTTTAGGTCATCTTCCATAACCAAAATACTGCCTTTTGCTTTTCCAAAATAGTTGGAATTTGTTGAACTTCTACCTATTGCATGTCTTTTGTCATTCTATTTACTGGTGGAAACATGCCACTAAATGCTGTAAATGGTTGGAAAACAAAGTAACAAACAAAATTATAGCACTAGAATGGTTGTTAGTTCTTGTGTTTAAAACTGGCCATTCCACTGCCACAGGCGGTCACTATCTCTGCTAATGGATGGAGTGATGCTGGGCATGCGGTGAACCATATATATGACATTCTATATATGATGGGTCGTGATGATGTGTCTGTTGGAGTTGGTGGTGAAGGTGGCATACTTGAAGATGGCACCATACTTCCTAATGTTGGTGGCTATCTTCCTATAATTGAACAGGTGACTCCATTTTTCCTTCTTCAACTCATCAAAATCATTACTTTTTTTTTTCGTTTCTTCTGTTCCCAGTTGAGAAACTTGCATCTTTAAGTTTGTTAGATATTTAAGGGGCTTGCCAACGAGTTATTATGATTTGGGTTTGCATAAAATGTGTTCAAGTTCCAAACTTTGTGCTGCATTGGTTACATAAGTGAGGGTTAAACATTGTGGTATCAGGGAAAGAGCACAGCAGGATATTGTAGATACAGACAAGCAATTCCTGTTGGTTCAAGAGGGCGGCTTGATGTTGACTCCAACTTTGGCATCAGGAAAGCTTTTTTACCTCAGGTGATCTTCAGACCAGCGTTTTGTTGGACACTGCTAATATTGCTTTTCAACTATGAATCTTTCTGTTTTTCTGCCTCTATATTGATTGACAACAAAATTGGAAAACATTCTTGTCAAAGGTTCCATTTGGTTGATTAGGATTAGCACCTCATAGATATTGAATGCAATTTTTTATAATAAATCTCCTAGCATCTAAATGGTTTTGCATCTAAAATAGTCCCTTCAACATGCAACAGGGAAGCCGGAAATATTCTCCTCTTCGCCAACCTACAACTCAGGAAGTTTTGATAGATAAAATATCTGCAGGTCCTACAACTGTTCTTTTAACAGGAACCCTTACAAAATTTGCCATTTTTCTTATGAACAGTAGTTCAGATCTTAAGAAGAATGTTGAGCAAATATATATCATGGGTGGTGGTAGCACTGGCAATCTGTTCACTTACCACCATAACAATCCTTGTGCCGAGTTTAATATGTTTGAGGACCCTTTTGCAGCTTACCAAGTAAACAACATTTTAAGTACTTATTACAAGATGGATAAATTTGGATTTATTGTCATTGGAGATATAAACAGAACATTTGATTTTATTTCAGGTAATTCACTCGGGAATTCCAATCACTCTTGTGCCCCTTGATGCAACAAATACCATTCCTCTTGATGAAAATTTCTTCAATGAATTTGAGTTGAACCAGCGTACATTCGAGGCACAGTACTGCTTCCAATCGTTGAAAATGATTCGCGACACTTGGCCTGACAATGGATTTTATGCTGTATTATATTTGAACTGCTGCCTTGTTAACAGATTCTTAATCTTATATGAAATTTAAGATCTTCCTTGAAACATGGATTTGCAAGCATTTAATCTTTCTTGCAGAACTACTACATGTGGGACTCCTTTGCAGCTGGTATAGCAGTTTCTCGAATGCACAGCTCAAACAAAAACATCGGAGACAATGAATTTGCTGAAATGGAATATATGAACATAACTGTAGTTACATCAAATGAACAATTCGGGATCGATGATGGCTCAAATGCATTCTTCCATGGACATACAGTCCCAAAGTTTAACCTAAAAAAAGATGGAGTTCACAGTGGTCATGTCCAGACAGGACTTCGAGATCAGTTTTGCATAGGACATAATGGAACAGGAAGATGCAAGGTATATTTTGTTTTCCGGTAGTTGAGGCAAAGATACATCTTGTTCAATTCTATTCACCAACCAAAAATTTTGCCTCCTTTCTTCCAATTATCAGGTTTTGTTATGACTTAGATGACACCTGAGTCTACTGCTTATCAAAATTCATATTAATCTCTTCTCTTCAGCCAATCTTGTATGATCGTCAATGCTAGTCTTGTCTTTCATACATTAAATATCATAGCTATCTGCTAATGTAATGGGATAGGATGGCTATACAGAGAAGGTAACTGGTTCTGAGGCAGTACACGTTCTTGTTGCTACAAAAGCAAAACCTCATAAGGATGCTAAAAGTCGAGTTGGTAAAGCATTTTTCAAGAGCTTCTTGGATGTGAGTGGACTTCTCCTCATGCTATCTGTTCTGTCCCTGTTCCAATCAGATGCTTAACAATGCGTCTGCTTTCTGGATATAGGTCCTCAATTCTCGTCAACAAAATGGGAAATTCAATTTTACGACGCAATTTCCTTATTACAAGGAAGTTCTTTACAAGCCAGAATTTGGTAGCAGAAGACTGGGGAAAGCTGTAGTCTTTGACATGGATATGAGTGCTGGAGATTTTCTGGCTCTGCTTTACCTCCTCAAAGTACCAGCTGAAGTAATCAACCTCAAGGTAAGGCCATCTTATGTTTCTAGGTCCACTGGATTCACCTTGACCTTGTAAAAAGTTAAATCGAGATGCAAACACAGAGTTTGAGGATTGAAAATTTATAGTGTAGAAAACCTATGACACGCAAATATAGGTTAAATTGGTCATGTAAGTTAAATTGGTCATGAATTGGTGGATGTTAGACACTTGTGGCCAAAGCAGAAGCTCAAATAAGACTTGGTTCCTCAATGATGATGCGATGTAATCTTCCTAGACGTTAGTGCATTGCATGGTTAATATTGAACAATATTGGTTGTCTTTCGCTGGAAAAAAACTACAATCCTGCAATTCTGAATATAGACACCTCCAGGCTGAAGTAAGTAATTTGTCTTGCTTCTTTCATCCAGGCAATTATAGTAAGTCCAACTGGCTGGGCAAATGCTGCAACAATAGATGTTGTTTATGACTTACTGCATATGATGGGTCGTGATGATGTTCCAGTTGGTCTAGGAAATGTATTCGCAATGAACCAGTCTGATGCATTGTTCCCTGCTGTTGGAGACTGCAAGTATGTTAAGGCCATCCCACATGGGAGTGGTGGATTTCTGGATTCGGACACTGTTTATGGACTTGCACGCAATTTACCGCGAAGCCCAAGGAGGTGAACTCGGATAGCACAGATGGTGTATTTCATTTCACTTCCATCTTTGGTATTTGAAGGTTCTGATTCCTTGATCAATCTTGATTTTCAATTTCTTAAGGTATACAGCACAAAAATCTGCAAGATATGGAACTCCCCATAACACAGATAATCCTGAATTTAGACAGCCTCTAGCACTGGAAATCTGGGAGTCCACACTGAGAACATTGGAACCAGGATCTAAGATTACTTTATTGACCAATGGACCCTTGACTAATTTAGCCAAGATCATTCTTCTATCAAGGAAAGACCTAAGCACTGTGATTCAGGTAACTGGAACATTCATGTCTTTCAATTCATTTTTTAACAGTTAATATTAACATATCACAAGCTTTATGCAGTTTGCAAATGTTTTAAGATTTCTGTGCAAGAAAATAACATCGAGCAAGTATAATACAACATTTTCAGACAGATTATAAGTTCCCTCATAAGCCATTGTCTCCGAATGCACATGGAAGCGACATTTTCAATGTCAATAAAGTGATCTTGACTAAAAGA
Organism: Erythroxylum suave; assembly: GCA_027563595.1. Taxonomy (NCBI): domain Eukaryota; kingdom Viridiplantae; phylum Streptophyta; class Magnoliopsida; order Malpighiales; family Erythroxylaceae; genus Erythroxylum; species Erythroxylum suave. Next base: position 57,038,809 of record JAOSBN010000179.1, on the reverse strand, counting down.
AAGCTATTAAAATTGAGAATCATGGCTTCAACCCCATCTTGATGCACAAGAATCAAGTTTCCATCCCATTGTTATGTTTAGAAAGAAAATGTGTTGAAAGCTTATTGCAGGATGTCTTCATTGTTGGAGGACACATCATCAATAATACTATGGACAGAGGAAATGTCTTGAACATTCATTCCAATCACTATTCAGAGATGAACATGTTTCTTGACCCATCAGCTGCAAAGACTGTCTTTGAGTCATCACTTAATATCACCCTCATTCCTCTTGGCATCCAACGTAGAGTCAGCTCCTTTCCTGAAATCCTAGAAAGGCTTCAGGGGACAAAGCAGACACCTGAGGCATTGTTTGCCCATAGTTTACTGTCAAGTCTTTACAGATTGCAACAAACGCATTACAGATATCATCACATGGTAAGGTTTTGACATGTCAATCAGTTTTGCAGCCATATTTTGATGTGTGAACTGTGAAAATCTTGGTTTTTCTTCTGCAGTTTCTGCTACTCTAGACTCCATTACTTAACAATACTCTTCTGCAGGATACTTTCTTAGGAGAAATCCTTGGAGCAGCAATCTTAGCAGGCAATCATTCCTTGCTGAACCCAACATTTCAAGTCAAACCCATCAAGATAGTTTCTGAAGGTGTTGAATCTGAAGATGGACAAACTCAAATAGATGTAAATCAGGGAAAACTAATCAACATATTGGAAAATGTGGACTCTACAGCATATTATGCTCATTTTGCATATCAACTGGGCACCAAGAACCAATCTGCAGCCACAGAAAGCTTTGATGAACAAAGAAGAATTTGGAGCATACCACCAAACTGAACTGCAAGTAACTTAAACTCGTCGAGTTCAGAATGGGATTAATGATTTTGTACTTGTTAACATGCAGTAGTCTCAATGTATGCGATTAGTCTAACCAGTAGAGCTTTTACTGGAACAATGCTTAAGATCAAATTAAAAAGAGGGTTATGTTTGTGAATCAAATAGTATTCTGAAAATATTACCACAGGATTCCAATAACTTGTTTATATAACTAGGTGCATTGTTGTGCATAACCCTTAAACTATCATGTTCTCTCATATACATAAATATCCACTTTAGAAAGTATTGCCTCGTCTCATGAAGTACTTTATGTTAAAATTTTCCTAATGTCGGACTTTGAATGTTATTTGTAGGAAAATATTTGGTTCATTATAAAGATAAAGTTGAGCAAATAAGATCTAATTATGAAGAACTTAACAATCTAATTTCTAATAGAAATTATGCCATAGCATCCATGTGCAAGTGATGATAAGTTCATAGGAGTATAGGACTACTTTATGAAATGATTGAGCTATGTGAACCAAACAACATGCTGATGTGTTACCTATTATTAGTTTGAACCTTGATGGAGCCTTTATGCTTTCCGGTGAATAAAAAGAAAGAAGTTGAGTTTAAATATGCTATGTCCATGTCCCAAATACAGTTGAAGAAATAAGAAGAAAAAGGAAAACCTGTGCTTTAAATCTTAATCTGATTTGCTCATAATCACAGTGAACACCAATTAGATTCTCTATACATAGTAATCACCCTTTTTGAATTCATTGACTTTTCTATTTTGTCATCTATTTGTCAAGCTTATGAAACCAAGTTATTAACCCTTTAGTGCACAGTAATCACTGTTGTTGATCTTAATTACTACTTGACTCTTATCATCGAATTGTTGGTTTTGAAAAGAAGTTTTTTTATTCTGTTCTAGTCAACTAAATAACTCACAACCACCAAACTAAAGCTTTAAGTTAGGCACCCACCATTAATACACTGACGTTCTTCCGTCAAAGATGCTCTTATAATGTACCTTAGAATAATTTAATGGTGGTTAAAGAGTTCAAAGCTTGTCTTAATAACCAATCTTTTCTTGGGTTTTCATGGTTTTCACATGATTCATACTGGTTGGCTGAACTGTCACGAAAAGCTTTTCTTGCTCTCTCTTTCAACAAACATTAACATAACATATTTCAAAAACCCCAATCTAATCTTTGGTGATGGGCTATTGGTCCTTTTCCAGGAGATCTTGAACAAACAATAAACAAAGAACTACCACAACCTGTCTCTGGCAGGACAGGTCATAGCTGACAGTGAATTCATATCTTACCAACTGATTCATATTCCTATATTGGCTGTTCAACCATATTGTATAAAACTATAAACTTGTCTACATGTTCCTTTCTAAATTCATAAACCTTTGATGCCAACTATGCAATAACACCCCATGTCCCCACTATAGTAGACAACCGTGCTACAGCTCAAACTTCAGCTCTCAACCTTTCCCAGGCAGGATTCAAGAGTAGGGTAATCAGCTAAACAAGAACAATGTTTACACAATCAAAAAACATCAGTTCTAGTAGCTCAATAAACTGAAATCGTCCGAGGGTTTAAGGAATTTATGCTCGCCTTCCCTGTCGTCTCAACTTGCAGCCTAAGGCATCAGAAGAAAAAGAAGCGTCTCAGCATGTGAAAAACCTGAGACTCACATTGCTCCTCAAAAGCATTCGGAAACTAAGAGGCTTTTATATTGTGATTGATCAGCATCAGAACAACTGATGCACACACCAATCTATCAAATAGCTGACATATTTTGCAGAACAAATAAAGGAACAGATGGTGAATAATAAAAGATCAAACATGAACAATAAGGTTCTCTTGATTTTTTGATGCCATGATAAGAACTGGTAGAAGGAGAGTCTTTTAACAAATTTCATACAAACACATTGTCTAATCAAATAGAACCTTACAGGGAGAGAACTGCAACAAAAATTACAAAATTTGCTCTTGACAGCAATTCCCTCTCTCAAGTTTTCCCAAGTCTAGTCAGATTAAAAAGTCAACTCTTCGATTGGAATTGACCCACCAGCTGCAACAATCTGTTGCTCCAGCTGCAACCAATAACAGCACAGCGTCATATTAAACTTTGATATGAATATGAACTTGGTAAACACAAATCTAACCAGAACAAGAATGAAATTAAGCAAGTGCAAAGTGCAGTCACCCTGATCAAAGCTTCAAGCCTGTTCTTCACCGTATAGTACTCATCTTTCAATTGCTGCAGGCATTTCAGGCACCTGCAACAGGGATAAAATATCGTACTTGTGATATTATACAACTCACAGCTTAAAGTTTCAAATGAACGCTTAGTTTAAAATAAAAAAAATTGCGATGGCAGAGAAAAATAGATAAACTAGAAAAGAAAAAATAAATCTAGTAGTAAAGAACAAGGTAAACTCACCCATCAGTGTTCCGTTCCTCGCAGAACATGCGGAACGTAATGCAGGAATTCTTAACTCTCTGAGCGCCTATGCTGTATAAAACCGAGAAAAAAAGATTTTCTTTTATCTTCTCCTGTAATAAAGATGAACTAAACAGGAAAAAACACTAACATTTCACCATTAAATGTCTCAGTTCCTATTTCAAATCTCTAATTTGCACTCTTCTTTGTGGTTCAGTACCTATCCTATGATCTTAAATGAGGCACAGTATACTAAAGATGAATGAACACAAGGGGTGCTAAAGAAGTAGGGATTAATTACTCAAGAAGACCATGACAAGTGAACTTTCAGGCTGAGAAAAGGAGTTACCTGGAGCTGCTACCTTTCAACTGGTGAACATGTGCATCAACCTTTTTGAAATCAACATTTGGGAACTCTCTAGGGAAGATAAATGGAAAAGTAGAATCAGCAAGGATTTGGCTAACACTTGGAAGGAAAAAACCAGCAAGAAATCACCATCATATGGTGAAAAAACCACCCAAGAACTTGATCCTACGATAAACTTCTATGAAACAGAGAGGATGTAAAAAGAGAGGTGGGAGAGACGGGAGTTCTCAGTTCTTACAAAACCCTGGTAAGATCATTGAGAAGCCTCTCAGAATCTTGAAAGAAAAGAGACACCACTTCAACGACAAAATCTGGGTTGCTTTCATCTTGCAGTAACTGAAGTTGTGAGAACTGACCATCCAGGAAACCCTTCACCATCACAAACAAAAAGTAGAAAAAAAGATATCACCCCACAAGTGAGAATCCAATAAGGTAACGACGAAACTCAAACAAAACAAATTAGGCACAAATGTACACTCTCTGGTAATATTACCTCCCTAAACAAAGACTTGGTATATTCAACCCATGTTCTCTGCATCTGACCCACCTCCATGATTTCCCTCAGTTGCTCTCTAGAAGCTCTGACCTTTGGCTTAATTTGCAGTCCTTGTGGAATTATTTGCAAAACCCAGGTGGGTATAACTGCTTGACAAAAACTTTGAAAGAGATTTGACGAATTTAATGCGAATAGAGCACAAAGATCCAAACTTTCGTTTGCTATGCGGGTCTGTCCAAGTACACTGTACAGGAACAGAGTCTTACCCACCTTTTTTTAATCCTCTTCTCTGGATTTGAGCTGTTTTAACTTTTCTGAGTTTTTTTTGTTCGTGGATTCTCTCTTAAACATCGTGCATGAACGAACATTTAAGGCCCCAAAAGCATCAAACTTTTCATCTCATTTGCGCACAAATTTATTCCTTTTTTATTTTCTTACCATTTTCATTTGATTTTCGCTTCCTTCGATTGTAACTATCACGTGGGTTTGACGAAAATCTGATCTTAGTACGTGTAAATCTGCCCAAAAAAAAAGAAAATTTGACAAATCATTTCCAAAATGCAACTAACTTGTTAGATTTTTGGTATTTCGTAATAAACAGGTTTTAATTGAATTGTTTGAAATGATGTTGAGGATTACATTGTTATTGTTGAAGAAGGAAGGACAGCTGGAGAAGAATGATATGATTTATTATGGCTTTTAAAAATAAAAATTTTAAAATTGCATGTTAAATTGTTAATAAAATAACTGGAATTTTAAAATGCCTTTTCTTTTTTCTTTTTTCCTTTTTTGCTTTGGTGAGAGATCAATTCCAAGAAGGTGGAGGCACAATCCTTACCTTTTCTGTTATCATTTCTGTTCTTTTTCTTTTTGTTATGTTCTTTTGTTTATATTTATTCCTGTTTATTAGTAAAATATTATGTTATATTTGTTATTTATAATCAAATCATTTCAATATTAAAGTTAATTTTAAAATTTAGAAAAAAACATCAAAAATATGTTACTTTCCGTGCGTTTAGGTCAATTAACCGAGGTTGACATGGTCCAGTCTGATCGTGAAAACTTAAATCAAACTTAATCTAAAATTTTAAAAAAATATATTTTTCAATCTCAAACTCTTTGTGCATTTAAAATAACTTAAATTACAATCAAAAGGACGATTTGATTCACATTCTATGACATGAATCTCATAAAATATAAGAGATGACTTAGAGAACATGAACTATCTGACTAAAAGATAGGCTGTCAAGAGACTCAAAGGATGAATCATTCTATTTCAAGAGATGGATCAGAGAATCATCATATACTTAATTTCTTATTCCGCAAGTTGAAGATAAAAAAGAATATATCCCATGAATTTTTAGTAAAAAAGAACATATCCCATGAATTTTTAGTAAATAAACACATCAATTACAAAAAGTGATGAACACTCCATAACAAGAGTCATACAAACTTTATACTTCTGTTTTGATATGATGAGAATCTAATCTATTGTCCTTCAAAGAGCATAATTCATCCCACCACGTTCTCTCTTACTCATCATATGGAATATCATATCATCAAGGACCTTAAAACCTGGCTAGTTGAGAGCTCAGAGTCCTGCTTCAACTTTTCAATTATTCCATAGTATTTGATATTACTAGTAACAGGATGTTTGATTGTTTATGTGGAAAATTCTGTGAAAACCAAGATGTGATGTGAAAGGAGGAAACAAATCAATTACAGGACCAGAAAAAGAAAAAAGAAGAAGAAAAGCTGACCGTAAGGAGCTTCTTAGACATCAATCTCTGCAGGATTTGTGGCCCAGAATTTTAGCATATTTTACAACTCCTCCTACAATATCCTGGAAGTTCTGGAGATCCCACCATGTACTCAGGGTTTCTGTTGCACTCCCCAAGAGCAGCCCATCTCTCGCAACCATCGTTTTGATCCGTACAGTTTCCACCAACATTCAAAGTCTTGTCGAACGAGTCCACATGAATCCACTTTGTTGCTGACCATTTCTCACCTTCAATCACAGGGCAGCCTGCATGTAGACTGCTTGGATCTGGAATGGCAGTTGGATGGAGACTGAAGAAGAGAAGGGCATCGCCTCTTCGCGGTTTCACTTAAATTTCATCCCAGGGGAACATGTCAATCAGTTGAAACACAACCTACGAATAAAAAAGGAACTGACACTTAATGATCTGTTCAACAACTGACCTGCAATTCCTTGTTTTCCACACTCGGACAGATTTTCATCTTTGACAGAAGCTTTGTGATGCCGAGATTCCTGCTGCCAAGTTGTCATTACATGAGTTTTTAGTTACAGCAAATTATCGAGTCATTAAGTAGTTCAGTTTTCCTCCAAAACACCTAAAAAATCCTGCTTCTCTCATTGGAACATTGGTCCAAAAGCGATTGTGCAACAGACATTAAATTGAATCTAAAGTCAGCTTAGTTTTTAGATGATTTTATCCATCATTAACGTATATCCAATGAAATCTGACTACTGTAGAAGGCTTTTGATAAAAGAATTAATCTTTAATTATTCATGAACACGACCTTGTATATATAAATCAAAGGTGTTTGAACTAACCTCTGCCGAAGGGAACACCGTTTCTCCACCTTTCACCACATCAGTAAGGTACATGAGTATAGTTGCCATGCGATGTCCACCACGGGCAATATTGACCTGGTCAGCGAAGTAATCGTAGTGGGGATCATATTTCTGCCCATGCTCATACCTTAAAACTTGTATATCTTCTCCATTTTCTGCAATCATAAAAGAGTAAACAGCAAAGATCAATACAGTGCTTACAGCAATATCCAGTCATTTCCTAGCTAGAAGCCAAAACCTAAACTATATTTGCATTGAAAATGCATGCTTCCATGACCATCTAACATCCAGAAGCAATGGTGGCATGATTCTAGAAAGCACGAAAAATAAATCCACTTCAATTCATTAAAAAATGACAGGCACACAACTGAAACATAATAGTGATTAAGAAGTTGCTTTTCACAGACTCAGGTAGATAAGTTTAGTTTTGATAAATTCATTGCACAGTAAATATTGTTGTTAGCAGGATGAGGTTTCCCAAAAAGAGGCAAATACAATAAATACAAAATCCTTAACTCAAAACTAGCCAAAGTATTATGCAATAAAAAGATTGTATATGCTTCGATGGTAGTAGTAGCTCAAACAGGTGATGCAAAATAGAGAAATAGTTTTTTACAGCCTCTCATGCTTTGAGCAGGCCCAAGCATGGTCTTGGTGATTCAAGATTCACAAAAGAATTCTAAATACTTTGTAAAATGCAGCAGCTAACTAGTGAAATCACTGAGCTGTTTAACCTGGAAATAACAGAACGTATTGCGCAGTTTAAGCATGGCCACAGAACAAACCCAAAAGAGCTTCATACAGCCATAACAGGAAAGGCTTGTAACATGACCTTAGCAAGGCCTAGCCTGCCTTGTGTGGATCAAATAAGACTCAATAGCCAAATCAGAGATTCTAATACCATCTACCTGAATTATTAAAAAAATTACTATGTAAACTTCCCTATTTAATCATTACTTAGCATGACTAAAACATCATTGAAAGTGAAAAACCGTAGAGGGTAGATAGTTTCGCAAATTGTCTGATTTTACGTGATAGTCTCTGGCACAAATAAAAGCAAAAATCAATCACAAGAAAAATAGTAGATGACACCAGAAATTTGGTAACACAGTTCGGCACTCTTTGCCTACATCTGCGGATCCTCCACCTAAATTAATACTTTCACCGAAGTACAATAGATCTACCCAAGGATTTACTAAGCCGACACCACACAACCCTTGACACTATCTCTCAACCTCACTTCCCGTGAAAGACTTTCACACCCAATAACACGACCAACTCTTATTAACCTCAACAGAAGATATTTCTCAACAATCTTATAACTGAAGAACATTAAATAAATGACTCAAGTAATTAAATAAAATTTAATATGAATAAAAACTCTTGAGAAAGCGACAAAGAATAACTTCCCAAATTTTCAACACTTCACTATCGCGTAATTGATTCACGCAAGAGCCAAAAGTCAATCACAACTACACCAACAAAATAATCGACAACACCCCAACAGCCAGTTCACCAACAAAGGCACATCAGTAAGACGAACTCCTCATCAACGGAGCTTCAGCTATTTTCAAAAGAACAATCACGTATACCACACCCTCAACACACACTTGGAGACATACTCAATTTTTTACTAGAAAAGGCACTCACGTATGTGTAAAGCAAATCAGCCAAGTGTTATTCCAACGTTTAATATCAACACTGAAGCCACCATCAACAAAACATGTACCCCACTGCACTAAGCACACTCCATATGCACGAATCAGCTGTAGGTATATATTTCATTAACACCCATTGCACTAAACACATACACAGCACTGCACCACCATCAACCGTAGGTCTAATATAAATATTCCCAAACTGCAACACCGTATCTTTTTGCAAAAACCCTTCATTCACAATATAGAAAAATATCATAATACCCTTCATCTATTCATCCACGTAAGACCAAATCTCTAGTCAAGATAGAGTTCTATCACATCTAAAATATTATCCAAGATAGCCTTTTTATTTTGGAATCCAAGTCAAGCAAAGATACCTAGTTAGCTATCATCATCCAATTAATATCTTATAGATCCAATTAATAATAAATATGTCAAAACAAAATCAGAAGATATATACCATATATCTAACAGAAAGTAACAAAAGAAACAAAGCTATTATATTTGGAAGAAAAGAGACCAACATAGTCAACTTTCAGGTGAAATATACTTCTGATTAATAATAAATATGTCAAAACAAAATCAGAAGATATATACCATATATCTAACAGAAAGTAACAAAAGAAACAAAGCTATTATATTTGGAAGAAAAGAGACCAACATAGTCAACTTTCAGGTGAAATATACTAAAATCTAAGCACACTTTAGTAACAGCACACCTTTTGGAAGAAAGGTCCATGATGCAATTTTCTCCTCTATACCTGCAACAATCGGATCCTGAAAAAAGGAAGCGAAGTGCATGAAGGGTTACACTTGCACCCATTGAAGAAAAGAAGCAATCAATGGTTTCCTAAGGTCTTCATGCTGCAATCACAAGACTGAACTCCAACCATTTCTAACAGTTCGGCAATAGATGATTGGTGTGGTTCAAACAGCATATGATAAACATACATCAGGTGAAGATTAAAAGAAACAAGCGTTATCAATCCACGAGTTTACATCTTAACATTTGCTAAATAAAGCAACCTATCAAAAAGTCCACCCACAGTATTGAAGTATTGTACCCAACTACATTAGAATTACAGTTTCTAATATAATTTGAGATGCAGCGCAGCCATTAGTAATTGTTTAGTAATCTCTCAAATGATGATAAACAGTACCGCGTTAAAACAAAATCAAGAAGTTGGTTACCTTTGCTTTATGAATAAACATGCCGGAGCTAGTTCTAACTTCGCTGAGCTTACTCTTTCCACTAACATTATCCGCCACTGCGGATCTCTTCAGCTCAGATTTGGCCTAAATTTCACAAATCAAGCCAAGAAAAGCGCAATTCACGTTAGCTTTAGCAAATCACAAGTTAAGAGCTGGAATTTGAGTGGACTTACCAGAGAGATCAGGTGGTCGCATTCCAAGTCTGTAAGAAATCCTTCGTACACAAACGCCCTGCGAATTCGCAATAAAAATCCAAACTTTAACGGAAAACTTATATACAAACCCTCGATGTTATACATCTATTTACTCTAATCCAGTTATTTTTATTTGGAATCACACTTTTAACTGGAAAAGTGAAAGCACAAGTAACTAAACGATAAAAAGTTTATTTTCTGGGTAACCGAACCACGAAGAACAAGAGATAGACCTTGGTTTCCAAGAGACTTGTTTGACTTTGGAGGGGTTGATGACGGAACTCGAAGAAGCTGGATAAGAGCTACACTTATGAAGGATCAAAGAGAACAAAAACAAAAACTGAAGAGAATAAACCAGACTAGTCATAACGCTGTTTGGATGTAGAGAAAGTGAGAGATTTTCCGGGAAAGTGATGATATTTCGGCAGATAGTAAGCAGATATGATGGGTGAGGTGACTTACTTAGCTCCAAAGCCATTGATGGTCAACGTAGCAGGTAAGCTAGGTGCCCATAAAACTACGTCGTTTGAGATCTAAGTATTTGATTATTCATCACTGTTTTTAGTATTAGGTTTTGATTAAGCACTTTTCTTTGATAATATCTTTTCTGCAACCTATATAAATTTCAATTTCCTTTTTTTTTTCCTTCCCACAAATGGAAATCATGTACAATAGACTAGATTACAATTACATAATTATAAAAGGTTATGCTACACAGAAAAGTGGATACGTCCTGATATATATTTCCAATGGTGTTCCTATTCCAGATTTTTGGTGTTATCCCCAAGACAGGAAGACCTGAACTGAGTCTTCAATGCTCTTATAAAGTGCTTGCCTAGCTAGCTGTGAATCTCCTTCCTCCTCCAAACTGCTCTAAATCTCCATCTTGCCAGTTTTACTCTACTGGTGAGCTTGATTCTGTACTGTTTTGCAACTTGACCTCAAGTCTGCAAGAATTCTGCAGACTCATGCAGCAGGAAGAAGCAATGTTATGTTTGTTTCTGATGTGTCCACGAAATTTTCTGTCTTAGAGTTTAGACAAGCCTTTAACGTTCAGTCTGGCCCAAAGCAAGCTCCATGTGTTGATCATTCAAGTCCGTGGACGAGCCGTAGTCCTCGGAGCTTCCGTTGCGGCTGCCTAAAACAACTTCCATATGTCGATTCAGGTCGCTTAGATACTTGGTTGAGTTGTACTCTTCTGCATCTAAAAGCTCCTCAGAGTATGTTCTCTGGAGCTTCTTAGACTTTTGGCGCATTTTCACCTCCTCGGAACTGTTCTCCTCCCCCTTAAGCATCTTTACAACCTGCATCAAAATGTAAACAGAAGCTGTCTTAGAAACAATGATCTTTCTGAAATTTAAGCAAAAACATGTAATTTTACGACTGAGGAGGTACCTGGTTCATTTGAGGTCTTTCTGCGGAACACTGATCTATACAGATAGAAGCTGTGCAGATGACACTGTCCATCTGTTCTGGGTCGTAAGCATCTCCCAGGACAGGATCAATAAGCTCCTTAATATCATTCTTCATGAGCAAAGGTTTTGCCTGCATCAAAATTTTTCATTACAGCCTAAATTTTGGGTTGCTAATAACAAGAACTCTCTGAGGAGCAGATAGAAGAATCATACATACCCACATCACAAGACTTCTCTGAGAACTGTCTATAGCTTGCTTTCCAGTGATCAGTTCTAATAGCAGTACCCCAAATGCAAAAACATCTGTCTTCTCATCTACTATGCCATGCATGAAGAACTCAGGTGGGAGATATCTGTCAGGTGGCAATAAAAAGATCAGATTTTTACTTGGAAGTGTGATAGTCGATGGTGCAGAAACAATGCGAAAGTTTTGGATTACAAACCCGAATGTGCCTTCGACTTTTGATACCGTGTGATGAGTCCATTGCTCTGGTAACCACTTTGCAAGCCCAAAATCAGAAATCTGCAGAAAGTTAAAAGTTTAAAAATGAGCCATAAGAGGAAAGAAACAATCCTAACTTGCACATTCATCATCAGAAAACTCACCTGAGGTTCAAAATCCTCCGTTAGCAATATATTGGAAGCCTTTATATCTTTGTGGATGATTCTCCTTTGGCATCCCTCATGAAGATAGAGAAGGCCCTGAGCAGTTCCTACGGCCACTTTGTATCTGATTTCCCAACTCAGTTTCTCCCTCGGGCCTATACAAAACAAGAGAATTGACATGTTAAGATCGAAATTTGTACAGAAAATGAAGGTGAAGATCTTCTAGAAATAGCAGAAAACTAACCATAGAGTATTGATGACAAGCTTCCATTGACAGACAACTGAAGAACAAGGTGCATACCACCTTCAACCCCATATCCAACTAACTTAGCAATATTCGGATGATCAACATGCACTATTATTCCAAGCTCCGATAAGAAGTCCATAGTCATTTCTTCCGGAGATCCTCTGGTTAGCCGTTTGATTGCAACCCACTTCCCATCTTCCAGCTGACCCCTATAAACTTCTGCATAGCCACCTTCTCCGATCAAGTTTTCTTCAAACAGAGAAACAATATAGCTTTGTCAGTCTTCTGCAACAATGAACGACAGATCAAAAGGAAAAAGAGAAATAATGGTGAACTACAATTACGCAGGGTTTAGATGCAAGAACGAACCATGGCTGAAATTATCAGTTGCAGCTTGGATTTCGGAGAGTGCATAGTTCTTCCAGGAAGGTTTCAAATAGCAGAGATCAGCATCAAAAGCAGTGAGAGCACTGGCAGTATTATTCACAGGAATAGATGGCACCATTGCATCTCTTATCCTTTTGCTCTTTCTTCTAGTGAGCTTGGGAACACCTTTTCTCAAATTATTTATTCTCTTGGGGCTGAAAACACGAAACAAGTCCTTCCAATTTGGGATTATCGGATTCTGATGGCCCTCTGAATCCGAAGTGCTTGTCCTGGAAGATCCCGTATCGGATTCAGCGCTGTTGGAGTTGTTTGCATTAGGAGTTGTTTCAGTGTCTAAGCTAACTGAACACTCTTCCTGATCATGATCATGAGCATCTCTTGCTGGGCGTTCTTGATCTAATCTCTCCTTGGAGCCACCCTCGTGATCTTCCGCTTCCAGGAAAGATCTCATGTCTTTGAGAAGAGAAATCAAAGGATGAGCAGAGAAATAACTCATTGTGTCTATGTTTTTTCTTAAAGGGACGTTAATGCCAAGTATCATACCCTCTGAAGAGAAAGAAGCAGAGAACCCTGCTCGCTGAATCCTGCGTCCCTCAGGATTAAGAGGCTCCTCTTTATGGTTTTTCGTGGAGGAGTCCTGGAAACTATGGCTGCCAATATGATCACCAATTGTTCGACTTATATCAACAATGTAGAGAATGTGACCAAAAATCCTTAAGAAACTAGAAAATATGATTCATCAAACATCATTCGATCTCCCAAAAACGTTGGAAACTACTATCAGAAATGGAAGACAGACAGAGTTGGAAAGCATCCGTTTCTGTTATTACTCAAGCATTTTACACAATAAAACCAATAACAAAGATTACAAAACAAAACAAAAAAAGCAATAATTGTCCGTTAAACAGAAACCGCACCAGAATTGTGAGTTGTAGTAAGTTGGACAGATAAGCAGTTGGAAGTTAAACCCAGGAAAAAAAAAAATTAACAGAATATCATCTGAACGTTGTTATAACATCAAAAAGATCATCCTTTTCAAGTTCTCACAACCAGAGCCCAAAAGGGTTCGTGCATATCAAAAGAGAGACCAAGAAAGTACCGAAGAATAGCTGAACGTTTTCGGACATCTTCCATAATACCTCTAAGAGGTGTCGGAAACATACAGAGAGGTAGAGAGAGAGAGAGAAGAAAAGAATGTGTGTGTGTGTGTGTGTGTGTGTGGTACAGAGAGAGAGGAGAGAACGGTTTGTGGGAGATGAAAGATAGCGACTTGTCGTGGAACGTGAGTTCTCCAAACATGTTGGAGTTTTTACCAGACATTGATGCTTGAGATTCGGCTCTCTCTCTCATTGAATTCTTGTTGAAGACAACTTATTTTTGGAAAAAAACAATCCTATTAGAAGTTGAATTAAATCAGTCCAAATCTAATTTCCAAAAATTCTAGTGCATTGAGGCATGCACGTAGAAACATTTCCCTCCAAATCGGGCCAAGAATTTGGATAACTAACTTGTCTCTCATAATGGCAATGGGCCGGGTCTGTTTACTGCCAAATCCTGACCCAATATTTTTAATTTTAGATTGGGACATACAATTTTTAATTTAAATTTTGAAAAACGTTTTATTAAAGACAATGTTGTTTTTCTTAAATTTTTGAAATTTCTAAAATCCAAAATTTCAAAAAAATGTTCCAATCTGGTCTAAAGCCGGGTCAAACCAAATTGAGTCTGTCTTAGAATTTTTATTTTTCAATGTTTTTTACAAACCAACCATTGTTAATCATAATGGTAACCATTCATTCCTCTTAACCAACTATTATAATTATAATGATGATAACAATTCTTATTCTTCACTATATTCATTCTCATTCTTATTACCATTTTCTCATACAAGGGCTCGTCCCCTAGAATGTCATCTCCCTAATGCTACCTCAAAGGTTTAAGGCTTTGCTATATAGCAGAACTCTCAAAAATGGCAGCCTTTGTTTTCAGATTTGTTAGACTTTAAATTGCTTCAGTGACATGAAAATTTCATGAAAACCATGCATCCCAAGGAATGTATATATGGAGAAATTAGCTTTTTCTCAGCTTGAGAGGCCAAAATTCGGCTTCCGGCTGGGATCAGACCAAGACTCCTTCAGCCCAAGATCCGAAGCTTTTTTTTTTTATATCATACATTAACTTGAATTCAATTAGATTGAATTTTGAGTTAAGTTGACACCTAGCTTTTGCCAACTCAGATTTTTCACTTTATGTTGGGTAAGTTTGGGGTAAAAGGAGCTAAATTATACTGTGTGAAAAATCCCTACCAAGACATAATATAATATGTCAATTTTAACATGTTCAAAAAACCTTATCGGTAAGATTGTTATATATGTACAAAAGCTGTTCTGTTTGAGGCATGTCTGATCAGTTTTCATACAACGTGGTGGGTATAGCTTGAAAAAGTAATTTAGACCCTAAAAATTACTTTTTGAAATCATCTATACCAGATGCTCTATGTCAACCATGTGTCAGAACATCAGATTCACACATTTGGGTGAGATACTCTGGCCCAAGATTAGCACAGAACATCTGGTACATCTGAATTCATCTGAAAAATTGCAGGCACATACGAATTCATCCGAAAAATTGCAGGAACAAACATAAGCATCAAATCAATGCTTACGAAAATACATGTTAAGCACTAACTTATCAGATCTATGATGGGATACAATGATGGGATCTACATTGATCATCTGCAAGAAAAAATGCAGAAGACCATTTTTCAGGGAAGACTAGTGAAGGTAATTGATTTATAGGGCCTTTTCTTTTTCTGATGCATTTGGGTAAATTCTTATTCTGAACCAAGGAACTTGTGGTAAGACAAAACAGATGAATGGTATGGGAGAGTTTACTTACAATTAGTTTACAGCAAAAGATACTAAAGATACAGTGTAAAGTGATCATATCAATGCAAGTACTCACTAAATTGTCAGTAGAATATTGCTTCAGTGAAGACTACGAGTGATCAAACCCTCAAATATTGCATAAAGATCCCTATTCTCGGGGCCGAATATCTCATCCGCCTTTTTCAGGGTCTCCTGAGATAGTACAGACCAATGAGAATGGTGTAAATAAGAAATAAGTGCACTCATATATGCATACACATATATAGTACAGGAACAGCGAGCAAGCGAACGAGAGGGTGAGAATGTTGCACCTCTTTAGTTTGTTTGTGGGCATTCAATTCCTTTACATTCGCAAGAAATGCACCAAACTGCTCATAAGACAAACGGCTCCTGATGAAACAAAAGAAAGAGCAGAAGAGAACCTTTAATAGGTGAGGAATTGAGAGATAAACATTAATAGGTGATAAACTAAGCAACTTAGTGCCAAGTGCTAACACACCAATACCATGTCTTGGCAAGTATGAATAATATGTGGCACAAGTATAAATGCACTAGAATGTCACTCACGAAACTTTGCACGAGGTTGAAAATATTCAACCACCGTGGTTCTTTACCTGACTTGCCGAAAGAATTCTTTACCATCAACTCGAGTTCGTCCTGAAAGAAACAAAAGGCAATGTTATTGTAACAGCTAAAAAGCAAACTAAACTTCAACAAGGTTTATCCGTCGTCACAAATCAAGGCACTAAGATGATAGGTGAAATGATAATCATTTCAACATCAAGGTTATCCTTCTTAATCCATCTGCTTCATTCTGGTACAAGTAAAGTAACCAAGAGACCTTCATTATCAATTTTCATTCAACCACTTTAACCAAGAAACTACTGGCTATGTAGACCTGTAAGTGGGCAAAGGCTGATCATCAGCCATAGGTATTAAAATCCCTAATAAAATTTCACAATCATCAGACTTCCTTTCATCAAACACCACCAACTCAATATGGCCAAAGAAAACACATGTAGCTAATGCATTTAATACATTTAGCCAAAGCTAACAACACTTAAGCACCTAAAGGAATTAAATGAATATTATCAAACTAACCACTTTGTGATCCTGCATCAGAGCTTGAAATTGAACTGTGATGGGTTGGAGGCAGAGAAGAAAACGTAGAAGATCTTTCTTCGAGCAAGCCTCTAGAGGTAGAAAATGACATTGAATGTCGTCTTGGGGACACTGGTTTAGATGTTTTTGTTGGAGACACTGAAGCTGATAAACTTGGAGGGGTTCCAGGAGGAGTAAATTTAGGTGTGCTGGTCTGGGACGATAGAAGGAAATTGTGTGATATGTTGAATCGTGAATCTGCGATGACAGTAAATGTGAGTTAGGTGTTTAAATTTTCTCTTTCTACCCTACTTTTCACTTTATTCTCTTTCTCCCTCTTTGATGTAACTCCACACAAGAACTTTATAATGTCCTTTCGTTTTGCCCAGGGAACTTCAGCAGTAAAAACCAAACTCTCCCTAAGCTGTCCAACAGATAACAAACAAGTGACGAAACTTGCAAAAACAAAAGTGGCCACATACTATCAGTCTCACGATCCTCAGCAAATGAGTTTCCAATTTCAGAGAATTGACTCTGAATTGAAGATGTTCTTGAAGGTGGCAATGGATCTTCTTCTGAAACAAGTTATTAAAAAAAAAAAAGACAAAGAACTAGTCATTTGACAGACGAAACACAAAACTTATGCAAATAATTCACTTCCTCCTGGCAGATGCAGCATATGTAGCTGAGTACCTTAAATAGTCAATCGCACATAATCACCATATATTGTGCATTCCTTTAAATGGTTGATTATTCTATTTCCAATAAAACACCGAAACACAAATCACCTAATTCATCACTTCGAAAGGTAATGACTGACATAAAACCGACATGCAACAGCTGGCAAAATTTCAATCACTATGGAAATACTCAGAAGCTCTCAATACCATGAGACCCAAACAAGCCCCACTTACACTGAATAAGGAAAAGGAAGCATTAACAGGTTAAGAAACCATCCATAGTTGAAGAAAGAATATGAACATACCACTGGGTGTTGGCTTGGCAATTATATGTGGAGCTCCTGCCTGCCACAAAACCCAATTATCTTTTAGTTCAGAATCATTCAGCCAATACCTTAGGATAAACAATAGAAATGTGAGACAAAACTTACAGAATTTTCATCATCCTCTTGAAGTGACTGCATGAGTGTCTTCCTGAACCCCTCTAACTGCACAGTTTTGATGAAGTAAGTGTCCAGTCTCAACGTGAGCATTACTAAAATTCAAAGAAAAACCTCCAATTGAACCCTAAATCCTCCACTTTCTATTTTCATATCAATAAACCAAATTTAGGACCAAAACACGAATCATCAAATAAACAAAATCCAGATAAAGCCCATTAAGCAAAATTCAAACCATACCTTGGATACGTCTCTTTGGAGCTTCTTCACAGTGTTAACTAGTGACGTGTTCTCTTTCACCAAATTCTCCTGAAAAATAAAAGACAATGAACAAACGAATTGAGCCGTAAAAGACCTCGTTCGTTTACGTTTGGATGGGTGGGAATTCGAGGTTCGAACCTTTTCGAAGTCGGCCTTGGCGAGCTTGTCGGCGATGTCGGAGAAGGAGGCGTCGAGGGATTGAATCTGAGAGCGAAGGTCGGCGATGAGGTCGTCTTTCTCGGCGAGTTTGAGGCGGAGGTCGGACGATTCAGATTCGAGGGAGGCGACACGTGTCGAGAGGGCAATGGAAGTGATCTTGCGGGCCACGTCAAGCTGCTGGAACGGATCGGACGGTAGCACTTGCAGTACCTCTTCGGGAAGATCGAAGGTGGAACCACCCGATTCTCTCCCCAGCGTCTCCTCAGTCATCGCAGTTTCTCTCTCTTGCTTTTTATGTTCTCAATTTTTTTTATCCGTATTTCGTATAAGTTTTGGTAATTACAAGTAAGTGTAAGACGGATAGGATTGGGACAGTCACAGAGATATGTGGTGTTTGGTGAGGTTTTGTTTGTGAAATGGATAGGACATCACTACATCAGACAAAAACAGCTCTTCTT
>JAOSBN010000179.1:56961764-56975054 GCA_027563595.1 Erythroxylum suave | reverse complement strand
CCGGAAGTCGAAATCCACACGGAGCTCCACTCAGTCTCCGGCCAGCAAGACTACTAAGTCTGCATCTAAGATACATCACGCTGTGTATATATATATTCACTTCTCTATATAGATATATGTACTTGTATGAGTTAAGCAAAGAAGAAGAAGAGTAAATGCAAGGGTTTGGGAAGGCCGCTGGGCCGACGGCTCCAACGTCCCTCACTTTCGGAAGTGTTCCTCCTCCGTCTACATCTACTCCATCAGGTCCTCCGCCGTCTACATCGACTCCGTCAGGTCCTCCGCCGTCTACATCGACTCCATCAGGTCCTCCGCCTTTTCGCCATCCTGCCCCTCACCAATCTCCTAGGTATTCCCCCCCTTTTTTAAAAATCTTTCAATGTAATGTAAATTTAGTGCTAATTGTGTACTTTTTTTTTTGGCGTGATTTTATTTTCTTTCTGGGTACGCTTAATAGATTGCTTCATTCGTTCACCTAAAGATTGAAGCTTTTTTTTTCTTTTCTCTATTATTTTTGGGAGTGGGGGAGGGGGCGGGGGCGTTTAGGGTTGGGGTTTTGGTTTTGTTTTCTTTCCCTCAAAGAATAACATCTTTGATTTCCTAAATTTTGACTTTGTATTATCTTATCTGTACATGAATCGGAAAATGCACGTAATTTAATGATAATTCTGTAGAAGTTATGCAATTGGTTTTGACTTCTAGGGGATCTGCAGCTACCCAGACGGTGAGGTCGCCGTTTTTACCTCATCAAACCTCTGGTCTTCCTACTGTTCCCAAGCAAGCGTATCAAACTCCAAGGTAAGAAGATACCTGAAGTTTTTAAAGCTCCGGTCTTTTTGTTTTGGGCATAATACTCATGATGCAATTCGAAGCTCTGTTAAAATGTTTTCGAAGCAATGCTGGTTACTTCTCCATCCCATTCTAAAAGAACTAGTGTTCCTCTTTGGATGAAAGGAACGTTGAAGCTCAAGAAAGAGTGGAGCCAGGTCCTTTGAGATTTGAAAGAAGCTTTCCTGCTGCAACAAGTTATTACCAATCTGTTGGATCCCATAGGTTTAACTCCTTTACTCTTCCTATTCTTAAATGTTTTATTTGCAGCCTACAACGAAAGCATGCCTTACATTTTACCACATTTTACTATCGTAGGCCTGCCTAGCTTAAGTTTTGAATGAAAATTGTCTTATTGTATCATGGTCAACCATCTTTATAGCTTATTCCTTATGTGCAGATCTGTTGGATCTCCTTCAAACTGGGATGATGCAAAGAGACCCTTTAAAGATGATGTGCAAGCAAATCCAAGACCTTCTGTCAAAGCTTCATTTGTTGCTTCTCGCAATTCTGGAACTAGTGTAACAGCTAAAATTGGTAGAGTCCAGGACCAGAAAAGAGTGAGATCACCTCCTTTGATTTCTTTAAATGGACAGACGTCAAGTAATTCAGGTCAAACTTATGTTCAAAGGTAAAATACTTTTTATTTGTTTGTCCTTTTAGATACCAGGAATCACTCCTAACTGTATGGGCGTCCCTGACATTCCAATCTTTAAGACATATGTTCTGGCGCTAAGGGTGCAGTAAAAAGGGATGCAGTTTACTGTTTTCTTCTTATACATCCAGTATCTAAATGGTCGTTATACCTTTGAGCCATTTCTTTATATTTTTCACATTCATACTAAGTTACTGTTAGCACTTTAGGATGGCTGAGTCATGGATTGAGACGAAGATTTATTGTTTGAATAGGTACCTATTGATTTGATCTTTCTTACTTGTGGTTTCTGTTTGTTGCTTAATATTGCAGCCCATCGTCATTTCTTGTCGGATATGGAAAGCACTCCGTTTTTCCAAAACCGAGACCACCTTCTTTTATTTCTGAGGACCGTAATATGGTTGAGCGTGGGCATGCTGTTCTTGGTGAGGAATGGTGGGTTTGAAGTTCAACTCTTTCATTCAGTCCCTATTGTCGTACTTATGAATGCATTTGGGTTTGTGAGAGGGTTAATGTACTTTTTGTCTTTATTAACTGCTAAGTTGTTTGATCTGTGTGATTAATTGATCATCAATATCCAAAATGGTTATGTATTCTGTAGTTCATTTTGCATCTAATTTTGAGAAAGCTGCCTTTGTATCATCATTTTCATTCTGCAATCTCTTCTCCAATGATCTTCTTGTTTTCACACAGGCCTGCTCTTTCAAGAGCCCTGGAAAATCGACCAAAGACGTTGGGAACTTCCCCCAATTTGCCAGATTGTGAACCTGGAGAGTCTTTTCATTCTGGAAAAGGTTATAGGAATGAATTTGGAGATGCCCATGCCCAAAAGTGGACTAGGTCACCACCTATTCCACTTGTCAATGAAAGTTTTTTGGAGGATGCTCAATCTTCCCAAAAATCTATAAGGTAATTGGAAGACATATTAGCATATTCTTTTAACAAAAAAACTCGTCTTCACTCGAAATATCTTTGTCATGTTCAAACACGAAGTAGCTGTAGCAGTAACTTACCATGAGTTATATTTTCACCTCTTTATGAATAAACGAACTGTCTCTGCTTTTATTTTCCAGGCCCTTAACATCTTCGACTAGGTCTTACATTGCGTCCAATGCTCCTAGCAGTGCCTATCATTCTCAAATTCCTCAGAGGCTTGCAACCTCAGCAAAAGACAATACTTCTGAAGCTGTTTCTACCAGGACTACTGGCCTATCTGTTCCAAAAAGAACAAGATCTCCACCATCTATCACTGATAAAGGTTTTCAGAGGGCTTCTAACTCCATTCAAGATGGCAGTGATCGGTAAACCATTTTGGTGCACGTTGTTGATTTCTAGAACTAACATTTATTGTGTATTTGTCACCAATTTGATTAACCCATTGCAGAGATACAGAAGCCAAGGCAAAGAGGTTGGCACGCTTCAAGAAAGAGCTTAGTGAAGATTTTGAAATTGGTGCAGATATAGAAGACCCCATAGCTTCTACAAGCAGGCTAGAGCAGTCTATGGTGAAAATTCAAAATTACAACGGGTATTGCCCCGCAGAACCAGCAGGGGTTTCCATGAGTGACTTTAATCTGTCTGATGCTGATGTCCAGGAAACACCTAATATTATCATTGGGTTGTGTCCGGACATGTGTCCTGGTATTTCTCTATACTGCTTAATATAAGAGTCATTTTGTTGCAAGTTGACTTCAAGTGAGTGTAGATAGATGTTAGGCTTCATTTCTTGGCGACTATTTCCCTGAGTATGAAAGAAATGGATACATACCTTATCCTTCAGATTTGTCCAGTCTGTTATAATTTCTATTGAAATGATGTCACTGCTTTGCCAAGAAATGTAGAAAGGATTGGAATTCTTTATTTGATGTAGAATTTTCCTTCATCTTTCAGAGTCAGAGAGGCTGGAAAGAGAAAGAAAAGGTGATCTTGATCATTTTGAACGTGTTGATGGAGATAGAAATCAAACTGATAAGTCTCTTGCTATTAAGAAGGTACTGTTTTAGGTGGCCTAATCATTCCAACTTATGAGATGACTGTTGTCTGTTTTATTGGAATTAATTAAAAGGCATAACAAAATTCTCTCTTTCCTATGCATCTCAGTATAATAGGACAGCGGAGAGAGAAGCAAACCTTATACGTCCGATGCCAATCCTACAGAAGACTATTGATTATCTGCTCAATTTGCTAGATCGACCTTATGATGACAAGTTTCTTTCCCTGTACAACTTCTTATGGGATAGGATGAGAGCAATCAGAATGGACTTGAGGATGCAGCACATTTTCAACCTGGAGGCAATAACTATGTTGGAGCAAATGGTTTGTATTTATTGCATTGTTTCTTTCAAGCATTAATCATATGTTTTGCTTTGGTCGTAAAACGTCATTTAGTTATTGAAGTATTGTGCTTGGTTGAAGATCGGTAAGAGGCTTCTTCATATTTCTACTTGCATGTGTGTTGTGTCCCATTAATGACATTTTACCTAAGTGAGATATCATCTCCTTTACAGTGGTGATGACTCCTTGCCCAAGGATTGTTGTTCTGTTGTGCTTGACAGTCAACATTATCATGTCCAGTCTAGTAAACCTTCCTCAGTGCTTATCAGATCTGTTTGAGCGTTGTCTTCTTGAGATTATACATTTGGATCTCTTGTGCATTGTTTTTGCAACCAGCAATAGCTCAACTTAGTTTCCTGACAACTTGGAACTCATACTTGTTACTTTAAACTATTGATAGCCTTTTTAGGTCCATCATTACGTGTGCTTAAGTTAGACGTGTGTTTTGGATGGTATGAATTAGTTTGATATGATGTCGAAAGTTTAGCATATTGCATTTAAGACTAAATGGTGGTATTGGTTCCTGTGGATGCCAGATTAGGCTTCATATCATGGCCATGCACGAGCTTTGTGAATACACAAAAGGAGAGGGGTTTTCAGAAGGATTTGACGCTCACCTGAACATTGAACAGATGAATAAAACTTCAGTTGAACTGTTTCAGATGTATGATGACCACAGGAAGAAAGGAATTAATGTGCAAACAGAAAAAGAATTTCGAGGATACTATGCACTTCTCAAACTAGACAAGCATCCTGGATATAAAGTGAGCAATCTGCATGTAGCTTATTTTATATTTCTTTCGCTCCATTCCGTCAATGTAAATTAGCAATTTCTGCTAGGTTGAACCTGCAGAGCTCTCACTTGATCTTGCTAAGATGACACCAGAGATAAGACAAACACCAGAGATTCTGTTTGCCCGTGATGTAGCAAGGTAGAAACTTTAATGTAATGTAGCAAGGTAGAAACTTTAATGTAATGTATTATCACTTGAAGTTTTAAACTTGGCCTGACAAGTGAAATGGCTGGGGCTACCAGGGCTTGCAGAACGGGTAATTTTATAGCCTTCTTCCGGCTTGCAAGGAAGGCAAGTTATCTACAAGCATGCTTAATGCATGCCCACTTTGCAAAGGTATGTCCAACTTTCGTTGGTGGTTTGATTTATAATGCTACTTGAACAAGATTCAACGGTGATGTTGCCTATTCTGTGATGTTCTTTTCATCAGTTACGCACACAGGCTCTTTCTTCTTTGCATGCTGGTCTGCAAAATAATCAAGGTCTCCCTGTTGCCCATCTTACGAGATGGATTGCAATGGAGGTATAGTTGTCTGTTTTTATGGAAAATGTTTAGTTACTTTGGACAAGAATTTTCCAACACTTTCTTACATTTGTTTGCAAACACAAATCAGGGAGAAGACGTAGAAAGCCTCTTAGACTACCATGGCTTTTTAATCAAGGAATTTGAAGAGCCATATATGGTTAAGGAGGGCCAGATTGTCAACACTGAGAAGGATTACCCTACAAATTGTTCAAAACTTGTTCAGTTGAAAAGATCTAAAAGGATAGTTGAGGATGTCTTCCCAACACCTCAGGTCGTACCTTTACCAGCCAGATCAACCAAAGAGATTCAGCAGCCTAAAATCCGCAGGCCTGAGGGAAAAATTGTCCCTTCCTTTGCCGTGAATGGAAAGAGCCCTGTACATGAAATTGATCAAGAAATGCCTGACTTTGAAGCTGTTTCAACTCCAAATGTAAGCGTGCAACCAATATTTCAAAGATCCATACATGACCAACAGAGACAAGATGAACACCAAAATGTGAACAGTTCTACTTGGCGCTTCTCTTCAGTTCACAGTTCCTCCAAATCCCAGCCAGTTGCACATAGAGATTTGGATCAACAAACCCATGACATTCCATCAAAAATCTCTACCAAGAGAAAGATGCTCTCTGCTACAGAAAGTGAGACACAAGTATTTACACCAGCTTTGCAAGAGAGACCAACTATGCCACAAGTGTCTCCATCAAGTTTGCAAGAGAAACTGAGTATGCCACTAGTTTCTAGATCAGCCTTGCTGGGGAGAATCCCAAGTGGGAACCTTATGGAGAACTTGAACTCTCAGATTACTATCAACTCGAAAGATGATAGATCAGCTTTGCTAGGGAGAGTCCCTAGTGGGCACCTTATGGAGAACTTGAACTCACATATTACTATTTACTCGAAAAATGATAGTACTTCTAATATTCGTCAAGAAAATTTAAGAGAGGAGATGGAAAATCTTCAAAATGAAGAAGTTGCTCGGGCAAAACTCAAGTTGATCGTAAGGTTTGTTGACTTTTCTGGTTATTTAGCTGCAGGTTGTTATCTATTCTTTACTCACAACTTTTCTATTAGGTTATGGAGACGGCATTCTTCAAAAAGAAGGCAATTACGGGAGCAAAGGCAGATAGCTGCCAGTGCTGCACGGAGTACATTATCCCTAGGACCACCAATCCAACAGACCACAGATGTAAGCTTTTCAATTGAACAAATCAGTTTGCATTCCAAGTCGCCTTTTGTATGACTTTTCATTTAGTCATTACTTGGTAAAGATTATCCGTCAATTATTTCTACTAATTCATTTTAGCCCCTAGCAAAGACTAACTTTTGATCCCTTTTCTGTTTCACTTCAGCAATTAAGGACCACCAGCAAGTTTGATATTGATTCTGCAATGAGGCAAAGATATGAGAAGCATGAAAGGTCATGGTCAACGCTAAATGTCTCAAATGTGGTTGTGGATATACTTGGCAGAAGAAACCCTGATGCTAGATGTCTATGCTGGAAACTTATTCTTTTTACTCAAATCAATTCCTTAAAAGGAGAGGAAGTGGGGCAGACGAATGGGGCTTTGCATGGGGCTGCAGGCACATGGTTGTCTTCAAAGCTGATACCAACCAGAGAAGATGATTGTGACGACAATAATGATCTACTAATATCCTCTCCTGGCCTATCAATATGGAGGAAAAAGGTCCTTCGCCAATCTGATGATCACCTTACCTGCTGCTTGTCAGTGGTTAAGGATGTCAAATATGATAATCTCAATGAATCAGCCTCTGGAGCAAGTGCAATTGTGTTCCTGGTGTCTGAAACCACTCCATGGGATCTTCAGAGAAATCATCTTTATAACCTCATCATGCCCATTCCTTCTGGTTCTGCCTTACCCCTTTTAGTCTTGAGTGGTTCATATTATAAGGAGATTTCTGATTCTTCCTCCATTATAGTGAGAGAATTGGGCCTCCATTACATTGACCAATCACGGGTAGGTAGCTTTTCTATTTTTTTTCTTCTTGAAGACAGTCAAATCGAATCCTCTGATAGATTCTTCAGTGACAAGAAATTAAGGGAAGGGCTACAGTGGTTGGCGAGTGAGTCACCCCTTCAACCTGATCTGCAGTGCATAAGGATCCGTGAACTGATTCTTAGCCACTTGAATCCTTCCCTGGATGTCCTTGAAAAGATGAGTGTCTATGAAGTTGGCCCAGACCATTGTGTTGCAGCCTTCAATGAAGCCCTAAATTGGTCCATGGACAAAATCTCTGCTGCTGGCAATTCATATTCAACTGGTTGGCCTTGTCCTGAGATCGCTTTGTTAGATGATCTTTATCAAGACCATATGGAGTTGAACTGGTGCCTGCCACACATAGGATGGAGCTCATCTGCAAGCATTGAACCACTTTTATGTGCATTAAACAACTGTAAACTCCCTACTTTTGCTGATACTACGTCATGGCTACATAAAAGGGCCAATCTGGACAATGAAATTGAAGCTCAAGTATTAGTACTAGAGGACTGCTTGGTCACATATCTGACTCAGTCAAGCGGCATAATGGGACTTCCACTTGCAAAAACTGAGGCACATCTAATGCTCCAAAGAAGTGTTCGACTTGAGCTCCGTGACACTACCTATTATATAGTGCCAAAGTGGGTTTTCATTTTTAGGCGGATTTTCAATTGGCGTTTGTCAAACCTATCCAGTGGACCGTTTTCTACAGCCTATGTTTTAAAGACGTATCATGTCGAACCAAGTTCGCCAATTCTTGACAGTTCAGTGCTTGAAGGATGTTCATCTACATCATATTTAGGTCAACCTTCTTTGGATGAGGTAATCAATGCAAGTATTACCATCCCTCGTGTAAGAGAAAAGATTCAATTTGATTTAGAAGCTTTTCAACCTGTACCGAGCACTGTCTCAAATGGCGATGTTGATGTTTATGCTGATGCAAATGGCATGGAGGAGGATAAATGGACTTCTGCACCAACTTGTTATGCTGCGGCAGGTGAATTTGATTGCTTAACTGAGGCATTGAACACACCTTGTACTGAAATCACCGTTTCTGGGAAGGCAACCAAAGAAGCTGACAACTTAAGCAGGCTTTTGGAGCAGTGTAATATATTGCAAAACTCGTTACAGCAAAAACTTTCAATTTATTTCTGACAAGTAGGAATAGTTTTGCACCCTCTATGTTTATGTTAGGCCTTCAAGGGTTATGTACCAGTTTTATCAGTGAGCAATGTATAAATTACTGATGTCCTGATACTGCTTGCCAATCTTTGTACACTAGACCATGTATAAAATTGATACATGTCGACGAGATCAAAGCTTTTAAGGAGTAAAGAAAACATTTAGTTCGGTCTGATGTTTATTTTAGTCGATTCCACTGAAAATTTATTATTTGAGTTCTCCTGTATACACACGTAAATACTATTTTGAACGAGTGTCAATTTCCATTATTATAAATGTTGTTAAGAAAAGTTGAACCCTTTTTTTTCTCTCTTTCAACTCTACATCTAACTCTCCTCCATGTAGCTATAAGATGTAGCTGAATCAAGCCAAGTTACCAAATAAAGTTGCGTACAAGAAGATCCAGGAATGGATGTATCAATGGCAAACACAATTCCTGTCAGCTTCTCCAATCCTAACTTGGAAACAATAACACAGTAACACTGTTCAACACTTCCCAGAAACACTTCCAAGCAGGAACTACCTCCTTGAGATAATATTCATTGTACAAAGAGGAAATGTAATGAACAAAGATAATACCATAACACTGTTCAACACTTCCAAGAAACACTTCCAAGCAGGAACCACCTCCTTCTTGAGATAATATCCATTATACAAAGAGGAAATGTAATGAACAAAGATAAATACCATCTATTCCTCAGGCTCCAAAAGGCCAGGACATGAGGATCATTAGCAATGTGGGCATTCTTCCTTCTTTTGAAAAGAAAAGAACATGAGCATGAGAAAGTCATATCCTATGCTTAAACATTAAGGATTAGAAAACCAGACTACCAGACCCATCAGATATCTAGATCGAAGAAAACCAATTACTAAATCTGTAAACACTTAGTCTAAGCTTCTCAGATCTAATGTTTGAGATTGTAAAGTCGAGAGCAAAGCTGCATACCTCACGAAGTTTCTGCTTTCACAATAGCAAAAAAAAATGAAGAGAAGATGTTTTCACAAAAACCAGGACCATCCTTTGCAACATCCAGAAATCATTCTAATTTCAATTCAAAGTCCTTTACATTCAGATTAGCTGGGCCAAGGTTTACAGCAGAAAGGAATATTCTGTTCTCTTGAAGCCATCGTGTAGTTAGTGTTTACAAGTTAGAAACCGAGAATAGGCATCCTTGCGCAAATAAATCTTGTAATTGTTGCCTCCAGATAAAGTGGAAGGGCATTAACCCCCATCCTGATACAAGGAAGATGGTTGACTTGTTATAATCAAGACTTGCAAAAGAATAAAAAAGCTTAAATGCAAACAGCAGAAGCAGAAGAGGAGTTGATTACTAATTCCAAGGGCATCTGATGAGGAGATGGAACCACAATGGCTGGGCTTCGAATCACAGAAAGTGGCGTTTCTGATAACTCACTTCTAATTGATCTAAACATTTCTGATCCAGATGCAAAGGACATGTCAGAAGTTCCTTTTTCTGTCCTGGAAGTTGCTGGATTACTATTGCAAGCAGTAACCCTGTCAGCAGCACCAGGACGTGACTGCATTAATCAAAATCAAAATCATGCAATTATGAGAAATCTAGCTTCTCAACTAAACACAAATTCTCACAGGTAACAACATTACCAGTGAACAAGCTAATGAAGAATAAGACAGCAATGCATTAGAAAGCCAGAGTAATACAACAACAGTAGCCATTGGAAGATCTAAATCCTACTTACATCACATAAGTCTTTAATGTTTACAATAATCATCGTAATATCATCAGTCCGATTTTCATTTTCTAGCCATAGTTTGTACGAGTCTCCAGCAATATCAGCACAAGCATCACGAGGATCTTTATATCTTGCCACCTGTGTTGCGGAAAATTCAGTAAATTTGTTACTAGGAAAAAGAAAAATCAGAGTTGACAAAGACGCAAAAGATGAGATATGCTTACTCTGCAAGATTTTCAAAAAAAATCAAGAAAATTTTCATTCTCATAATCTAACAGATCCATTGACTCTTAATCTCATTTCTCAATGGAATTTCCATCCACTCTTAAATTATTCTCCTTTACCTATTAATTTTTAAATTCAAATAAGTATATTCCAAAGCTTAATTACCAATTTAAGGGACATTGGTACAATTGGTGGAAAGTGGCAAGGAATTGTACAAAGTGCAATACCACATCCATGAACTGTTTGCTCTGGAAGCTCATCAATGATGACTCTCACATCTCAAAGTGATGAATTCCTATGTTATAAAATAATCGTTGCATTAAAAAGGAGATGTACCCTCTTTTGGTAACCAGATAGCTTTAACAAGATAAATTAGGTTAGCTTATCAAGATTGCCACCAGCATTTCACTTCCGAAGATCATTCGATAATATGAAAGCATATCTTCCAAATAGAAAATCACAGAATAAGAGGGAATCTATCTGAAAACTATTTGACAAGGCAGGGTATCCTTACAAGATTCTCTTTGTAAATTAACCCGTTGAAACATAAATTTTAAGAGCCCCGTAAAATATGCAGAAATGAAGTCAATAATTCGTAACTTTGAGAACCATATACAAGCACATACTAATTTCCATATATACTCTCTGTTAATATCAGGAAGGATAGATGATATTGTTCTATCAACATATATTTTAGAACGAACAAGTGATGATAAAGCAACATGCCAACATATATGAAACATGTGAAGGTCACAATGGCATACCATATCAACAACAACTTGACTTGAGAGGAACTCAAAAACTCCATCACTTGCAACAACAAAGAACAAGTGATTCGGCGTGAGTTGAACCATGGACACCTCTGGATCAGCAACAACTCCAATTCTTTCGGCTGTACTATCCCCGACACTCCTAGTAAATGCAGTCCCTGGATACATTGCATTTTGCACCCACAACCTCGGAGGGTCCCCACCCTGACTCTCCTCATCACCCCACATCTGTATATCCGGGTCCTTAAGTCCTTCCACTTGATCAACACTTAGAACTCTAGCCCCACAAAGCTTCACTCTCTCATACTCATCTTTCCTAAACGGGGTTTGATCCTGCGACAGATCCTCAGCTACAATTTTATTACCTTGCTTAACAGCAATCACTGCTCTCGAGTCTCCCACGTTAGCAACATAAATTGCATCTCCAATAACAAGAACAGTTATTGCCGTAGTACCGCTCATTGAATCATCAATTTCACTATTGTGCAACTCATAGTTTGTCATCAGAAATGCAGAATTGTATGCTTTAACAGGGTCATCCAACAGCGTGGGATCATTCCCCAATATTTCAACTAGTCTATCCTTGACAAAATTCGAGCATTGGGTACCAAATTGACCGTGCCCATCAAACACACCAAAAAAATGCACATTTGGATTACCTTGAAGTTGCGTTCTAATACAGAAACTATCTTGATTTTCCTTATCTGGCGAGTCCGGGTAGTAACCTCTCTGAGATAGAACAGAGTATTGCAACATGAAGTTATGTGAAGGCACAGGAACAGTTTCCAATGATCTCTGTGAGATTATATGCTTGCTATTTCTGTACGGAGCTTCCCCGTTATCCTTTGAGTCACCATCTGAGGAAGTTGGATAGCGACTGCAACACTTGCCATGAACACAACCCATGTTCTTGATACATGCAACTAGGGCTATAAAAACCGAACCTTTCTGAGGGCAGACCAGAAAATCCCAAAAGAATCAAACCAAAACACCCGGAGACAACAATTTCGGTCAAAGTAGCAAAGTAGGTTACTTTCCAATTCAACAAAGAAATTCTATAACAAAAAAATTCCGAGGAAAACCCATGATACGGAAGCAGAAATGAGAAAGCAAATAAAACCCTAGAAGCCAGAAATATCAAAGTTCAGTCTTTTATAGGAGAATTTCATTCTGCATCGTGATTTGCATCAGCCATACACACAAAAAAGGCCTTTTCCGCCAAAAGCATTCAAAATTAAGAAACCCAACAGAGAAAGATTGTATCTATTCTCATATGAACCTATAACGTACTCCGAGAACAAGATGCAAAGTCGGAATCATGGCATAGTGATATAACCCCAAATCGTACTATTTATTTCAATTTGGAAAAATCTAACATGAGCATGTGAGGAAATTGAAAACTTTTATAACAAAAGGTTCAAAACCTCTTTCTAGGGTAAAAACACCTGCAATTTATTTAATTCTTCAAAAGGATTATGATTTTAACATTTTTAAAATATATTTCCTCAATAAACATATAAAATTTTTATTAGTTTTGTTAAAAATTAACTAAATTAGTACATAATATAAAATACATTATAATTTAGATTAATTTTCATAAAAATTTAAAACTTGTAAAAAATAAAATTGATAATATTTGTTTTAACTCTGTTAGGTACTCTTTTTTTTGGGTAGAGGAACTTACAGTTGTTACTATTTGAATGCATACTAGGTAAATATTCGGATTGACGCAATAACATGCAAATCTCGTCAATCGAGTACTTCACACTAGGCAAGTCATATATCATAGACTTAATCGAATGAGTATAGGTAAGAGATTCGATACAGAACCTTTTAATCTCGTGCCTAATTGAGATTAATTTTCATAAAAATTAAAAAATTGTAAAAATTGATAATATTAGTTTTAACCCTAGTAGGTACCTCTGTCCTTTCTTTTTTGTAAGTAAAGAAGAGGACAAGAAAGTAGTTGAGGATGCATGATAAAGTTATCAATTCCAACATAATAATTATAGGGCTTTATACATAAATGTATTTACATTTTTTTACAAATATAATTTTATAATTATTTTTAGTATATATTAAATACAAAATTTAATATAAACAAAAACATATAAATTATATGTTTTAAATAAAGTATTTAACAAGTTAATTTTTTTAAAATTTTTCCTTAAAGAGACTATATTCTTTTATGAACCTGATAATTAGAAAGATATTATAATGAATATTTATAGCCCTTTTTGGAATAATATATTACACCTCTCTTGTA